>VZTF01008415.1:219640-277343 GCA_013397755.1 Cnemophilus loriae
AGGAAATCACAATTGCTCAAGGATCTTGGAAATCATCACCAACTAGCCTGAAGGCAAAAATTTTGGATTATCATCAGAAGAGGAGGAGGCTCCACCATATAATTAGCCATCAGAAAATGAAAAGCGATCCACTCTCTTTACTTGACGGCTCCTGCCATCTTATAGGGATACATTGAAAACGGAAAGCTGCCATATGGAGTCCTATGCAGCAAATCACAGGAGTGACTGAAGGACAAGGTGGATCAAGTCAGATTGCAGAGCTGAAAAATGTCCAGCTGGCTTTAGAAATCACTGAACAAGAGAAATGGCCGCCACTCTACCTCTACACTGACTCTTGAATGGTAGCAAATGCTCCATGGGTGTGGCTGGACCAATCGAAAAGGACCAGTTGGCAGTGCAGAGGAAAATCCATCAAGGCTGCTGAATTGTGGCAAGACGTGGCTGCCTGGATAGAGAAGCTGACTCTGAAAGTATGTCCTGTAGATGCACGTGTAGATATGGGCTACTGAAGAGCATTGCAACAATGGATAGGCGGATCAAGCTGCCAAGATTAAACTGTCTCAGGTTAATCTGGACTGGCAACATAAAGGTGAATTATTTCTGGCTCAGTGGGCCCATGACACCTCAAGTTATGAAGAAAGAAATGTAACATACAGATGGGCTCATGACTGAGGAGTGTGCTTAACCATGGGCTCTATCCCCCAGGTCATCCATGATTGTGAAACATGCTGCAATGAAGCAGGACAAGGAGGTAAAGCCCCTGTGGTATGTGCGGCGGTGGTTGAAATATAAATATGGGGAGGCCTAAGGATTACATCACACTCTCACAAACCTGCCAAGACAAGCACTACGTGCTTACAGTGGTGGAAACAACCACTGCATGGCTGGAGATGCAGCCTGTGCCTCAAGCCACTGCCCAGAACACCATCCTGGCCCTTGAAAAGCAAGTCCTGTGATGACACAGCACCCCTGAAAGAACTGAGTTGGACAATGGAACTAATTTCAAAAACAGCATCGTAGACACCTGGACCAGAGAGCATAGGACTGAAAAAGGTAACATATTGCCTCCCATTCAACAGCCTCTGGAAAAATTGAATGGTGCAATGGACTTTTAAAAACCACATTGAAAGTAATGGGTGGTGGGACCTTCAAACATTGGATCTACATTTAGCAAAGGCCACCTGGTTTGTTAACACTAGAGGCTCTACCAATAGAGCTGACTCTGCCCAATCAAAACCTCCACATACTGCAGAAGGGGATAAAGTCCTCATGGTGCATATGAGGAATGTTTTAGGGAAGCTTGGATTAGTCTTGCCATAAGCAAAGGCAAACCCATGGGACTGTTTTTGCTTGAGGACTTGGGTGCACTTGGTGGATAATGCAGAGGGACAGGGAAGCACCTCAAGGGGATTTGATTTTTGGGTGAGAACAGTCTGCAATGTTCAATTGTATATTTAATATTGGTTGCTGAATGGCAATGCCAGTGTATGCCATAACTACCATGGACGATGAGTATGGACTGCTCCAGATACACCAGTTGTGAGCTCCTGATGCAGCAGCTCGTGGGTTTTCATTTTAATGAAAGCACTAAATTAAGGAACACCATTCTTAAACCATGACACTCATGAACCCGAACATTTTCTGAAGCACGTTAATGTTCACTGGCAGCAACACAGGACTTCCCAGTAATGTGAGCAGCTCAGACTGTGCTAAGTTCACTTCCACCTCTGCCATCTGCCGTGGTCTGTGGTCCATGAGGAGCAAGAGTGAGTTGTGCCATGAGTCTGGGTGCAGATGCACCATAGCAGTGTAATCATAGCAGGTATGGATCCAGGCTGCTGATACTGTACTTACTCAGGTGTCAGATTCAAAGGACACATCACCCTCTGAGCTGAACTGCAGAAGGCAGCCTGCCTTTGTCTAATGTCAAATATTTGATGTGTTTAGTTGGTGTGTGGTGGCTGGTTTGGGAAACAGATTTTCCAACCCTACATATCACTTCCACCTTGACAGACCTGCCCAAAACACACTGAACAAACCAGCTGGTGTTCCACAGTCCCTAGACCAGGAAAGGGCTGGGTGGACACACGCAGTCTGCTCTGCATGACAGTGTGATTGAGACCTACAGAGGTGTCTTGCTTATCCTGTGGTGCACACTGAACCTGGAAATGTGTAACCATGCATGGATTGGCTTATATTTGTCTTGTCAGTGATTTGGCAGGGCACAGATCTGGGACTAATGGTGGTCAAATGATGTCAGACGAGGAGACTTGTAATAAAGCATCACAGAAAGAGAACAATATGTGTTGCCAGATGACCTTCAGGTGAACTTTCTCTTTTGCTCCTTTTGCCTTGGTTCTGTCACAGCAATCACTTGGCAGAGATATTGCAAGGGAAAAAAAATAAGAAAAGGAAAGAATGTCTTGCAGTCAATATCAGAGAATACAAACTTCATAAATAACTATGTAATTATCCATGTATTACTCTGAACACATGCAAAGTTGAGTAAAAAAGCCTAAAAGAGGTAGCGTTTTTTTCATGGTGGATGAAAAATTAAGTTTTAGAAATAATTCAGTTTGCAGCTGGTATTTTTCACTTTCTTATACAGTTTTTTTATGCATAATTTTGAGTGACTACAATAACTCATCGATGTCTACAAATCACATTCTGTGTTCTTTTCTGTAATTGCAATCGGCAACAACCTACTATTTTTCCTGTCAGTCTCAGAGGAAGGCAACTTACTATGTGGGGTAATTGGTTGATTAGGCTGAAAACATTACTCATCTAACCTTAGCAAATGTAGGTAGGTTTTGTGTGTGAAAAATGGAACAATATTTTGCTCCTGCATAGTACTGTGCTTCTCAAAAAAAGGAATAATGTCCACTTAATAATATTGTGTTTTCTTGGAGCCCACACTTTCTGTGAAAGAGCACTGGTATTCCTTATTCCAATAGGGCTTGTGCTCTAGGCTGAGACAAAGCAAAACCTCCTGTCTTGCAAGGAGAAAGACTCAGTGTAATACTATCTATCCTTACATGAATCATTCAGTACAGATTTTGGATAATGTCCCTTAACTTGAAACATTCACTGCAGACCCGTTATTTGGTTATTAAATCACATCTTAGGAGAAAACATGAATTAAGGGAATATTTTTTCAGCATGCAGAAACTAGAATGGCGTCCAAGTTGGAAATTTGGATGAACTTTACACTGCAAATACATACTCACGCATTGGGGTTTTCTTTCTTTTTTTGCGTCACTGTTATTTATTTGAATTCATTATTTTGTAAGCTAATTTATACTTTTAGCCTTATTTCCTCTATGGCTTAGCCTCTTTTTCACATGTATACAGAAGAAATCCCCCAAATATTGCTATTGCTGGATTACATCTCTCTGCTTCCTTGATTGGCTGTGCTTTTCTCAGCAGTTATCTCCTTTCTTCCCATATGGTCTGTGTGGATATTTGGACTTTCTAGACATTAAATGTATATTTTTACTGGTCTGCCAAAAGAATCAAGGCCCAAGTTTTCAAATTAAAACAGAGTTTACTCACACTAACACCACCCCTTGCCATACTGTTGGTATGTCCCCTTAGCACCCTCATAGGCAACACCTAGGGTAGCTTAGGGTTTGTAAAAGTCAGAAACCATTCACAGGAGGCACTAAGGACCAACCATCCTGTTCTAGAGGAAGAAAGAATTCAGCTGTAAGGATATAAACTGTGTGGTCCTACTTGCCATCAGAAGCAGACAATGAGCCTGACCCCTCTGGTTTCATTAGTATACATATTGCCTAAGGGTCAGCGTCCTTATTGCCTGACTGGATCTGAGCTTGTACAGTTCCTCTACACTTCATTTTTATCTCTGAAGATGTCTAGTCAACTCTTGCTCGTTAGTTAATGCATGCTTCTTTATCATTTTGCTGTTGTCTCTTGTGTCAGAAGAACTTTTGTTAAAATCTCCTGTTAGATGTACACATGAACAAGACATCCGGGCCCTACAGCACATTAAACAGTATAAACACTGTCATCCAAGTCACTCATCGTTGAATTAACTAATGAAGCTCTACAAGAAAAGATACATGGTATTTGTTGCTATGAAAAAGACAATTTGTCTTCACTCTAAATATCTATAGGTGAATCTTAGCATGCTTGCAGTGTTACTTTTAACAAATAAGAGTGCTCCAATTTTGCTCTACTTTCAGTTTAGTTAAGCTCAGCCTTGATTTCCCCAACTATCTATTATTTTCCCCAGCATTCATTTGGGCAAGCAGTTTTCAACTCCCACTGCAATGTGTTTCAATATCATGTAAAATGCAATGCATTCACATAATATTTTATCTGTATTATCAGGATTTTTTTATAAGAAGTACACTTTTTGCTCTTGCTTAGCCTTTACTTTTTTCTTTTAAAATTAATGAGGTGTTTTCTTTAATTGCACTGGCCAAATTGCACTGATATTCTTTTCTTTTATGGGAAATCTTAAACAATTGATATTATCAGTAGGATGAACATTGGTATTTCATTCTATCTAAGTTAGCAAAAGGACAATAATACTGATACCAATGCCTGCAATATATCACTACACAATGGGCTTGCCACTGTTATTACAAATTGCTAAATTACAAATTCTGATACAGTTCCTACAAGGAGAATCCTAATCTGATATCTTGCTTATAGTCTTCTCCTTGATTAATTTGAGCAGTTCAGTATAGCCAACACAGATACATATAATACATCAGAAACACTCTAATGAATTATAAGACAGTCTTTTGTTGATGTACAGTGAGGTAGAAAATGGCTATTAATGCTGTACATTGTGTCATGGTAATTTAAGTGTCCAACTCCACATCTACATGTGTGCTTAGAAGTGTAACTGTAAGCGCACTGCTCAATCAGGCTTTCTTTGCTTTTCTAGTTTATTATCTTCACATATTCAGTTCTGACCATCTTTCATCTGCTCTTTAAAGTAAGGTCTCATTTGCTTGGTTATTTCTGTACTCTAAGGGTCAGCATCCTTAGAGTACAGCCACTGAAGTACAAAACAGCAACTGAAATACTCTCTCTGAAATCTGAGCCTTTTCTTTTTCTGCAAGAAAACTTTTCTTCTTTCCTGTTGCCCCTGGAAGTGAGCTGTATAAACTCTTTTAGTCTCAAACCTAGCACAGTTATATCAATTGGAGGCCTTTTGTAGGGACCTGGACTCGTAAGTATATGTGTCTGTACTGTGAACAAAAATATTTTTGCTCATTTTCTTGTTTCTTATTATTTCTTCTGTCATATAGTCAGCTTCTAATTTACTTTTAAGAAGATGAGAACATAAGCTTAAAAAATTTAGGAAAGAGCTGTGAAAGGCCCCAGCACGTGCGTCGGTCAGCATCTTCAGTTAGTTAAGGTCTCAATTTAGGTATGATCTCACATCATGTTTGGAGCAGTGAGCACAATTAGTCAAAAAAGTAAGTCAGTGGGATAGCTGAGGATAATCTTATTCCCAACACCTCTTCAAAGTTCAAGCATGTCTATAGCAGACTATGACTCATGGCCCACATGCCCTCTAGAACAGGGGATGAATGCTTTGGCTGCAAATGATGGCTTGACAGCAGTGAAACTGTTGCCTACACTTCAAACAATAACTACATCTCAGAGTTCTTCATTTGAAAATAAGACAAAATAATTCCGTTTATACCCTGCCTACAAACCATCATCTTAAACCACTCCTCAGTAGTTAAATTTATTTTACATTTGCATTGGTAAGAAGATCTTACCTGGTTACAGCTCTTTTTTTCATCATGAAGTCAATGGGAAAGAAATCCAAATCTTTTTATAGTTACTGAAGACTTCAGAGAGTACATTAAAAAACACCCTACAAGCCTCTGAACAAAAAGACACCAGAACAGCTCAGACACACAAAATAAGCACTCCTGTTTCATGTAACTATTCAGAAATCAGATTTGGAAATAGGAAAATCAAAGATCCATATCAAAGCACCCTTGCTATAGGAAAGCAGAATAGGAGAATATCCTGCAGGACCTCCTACCTTACATCACAGTATTTATGTTCACTCTCAATGAAAGATAATAAAATAGTATTAACAAAATGTAACAAGTGCGAATTTCTAAAATCTAGTGTTTTCAATGACTCTTCATAGTGATTTAAATTTATTTCCTTTTGGGAGCTTCTCATAAGGACTCATAATCAGAAAAACATCAGTTCTCACTGTCATTTTTTATTCCAGTGAAGGTACTTTGCACTGCTATGTATAGACAGCTTTTATAATTTTTTTTACAAGTTAGACAAAATGTAAGCATATTGCCCATTTTTTTTCTTGTTTTAGGTCATCTGGAACAGGGTTTTGGAGTCAAAAGTTCCAAGTCATTGTATGAAGATGTTCACAATACATGCAGCATGGAATTTTTAATTATACTCCAAGTTCTGTGTAGTCCAGGCAGAGGTACAGATAGTGGTGAAGCAGGGAGAATTGGTCTTGGGTGACCAAAAGTCTAATTTTAAACACAACTATCTTGTTAAAATCCTAGATACCATATGTGCCAAATGTATGCCACTGTGCAGAAATGTGGATGAGTCACTGGGTCACAAGAATTGCAAAAGACTGGCTGTTATTCTCTCATTGGATGAAACATTTGTGATGGGGGAGTTCTCAATACTATTTCCATTACTAATCAAATGTATAGGTTTAAATCTACATAACGCTCATAAAGGGCCTAAAACTGGTCTTCATAATTGTCATCTCTTCCACATAATTCCTCTGGGCCCAATGGATCTGGTATTTCTGCTTCTGTTCTAGCTCCCGTTCTAGCTCCCTCTGGAGAAGGGAAAAATGGCTCAATTCATAATAAAATTCTTATTAGGAAATCAGTAGGAAGTTGTCTTCCCATTTCCTAAATGTAAGCTTTAATCAGCAGCCTAGATTATAGTTTACAAGACAGATGTCTGCTTCCTGCTTTTCAAGCTGCAGAAATTGCAGAAATCTACCTTCAGCAGAGATGTCCAGCTGAAACTGAAGAAAGGATCGCATCTCTTCCACCCACTGAGGTACACACGCATCAGAGGCAAACAGGACTTAGAATCATCAAATAGAACCATAGAAGAGAATCATGGAATTGTTTAGGTTAGAAAAGACCTCTAAGATCATCAAGTGCAATTGTTAACCCAGCATTGCCAAGTCCACACTAAACTGTGTCTCTAAGTGCTTCATCCACACATCTTTTATCTGCCTCCAGGGATGGGGATGCGACCACTTCCTTGGGCAGCCTGTTCCAATGCTTAACAAGCCTTTCCATGATGAAATTTTCCCTAATATCCAATCTAAATCTCCCCTCGCACAACTTAAGGCCATTTCCTGTTGTCCTATTGCTTGTTACTCAGAAGAGACTTCAGGCAGACTTAGGATATACTGAACATCATCTGTAGACTGGATGATTTCAGGCAGCTCCCTGATCAATATATCTGTCCTTTTGGACCCACACGAGCGTTCATTATTTCTCCTCATTTGCTTTTAGCAGACCATAAGCACCTAGCACCTGAACCCCCAATGCACGACAGAGGCACGCATCTGCAACCTCAGATATTTAGCTCCCAGAGTCTTCTGCAGTTCTTGCCTTTGGAACAAGCAAGGTGGTAGCACTCACCTTGGATCAAGAGCTGTATAGACTCATGTTCCAGAAGAGAAGAGAAGAAAGAAGAGAAGAGAAGAGAAGAGAAGAGAAGAGAAGAGAAGAGAAGAGAAGAGAAGAGAAGAGAAGAGAAGAGAAGAGAAGAGAAGAGAAGAGAAGAGAACTGTTCAGTTGGAAGAGATGTACAACAACCATCTAGTTCAACTGCCTGACCACTTCTTCACAGCTGATCAAAGTTTGAAGTCCACACACCTCGAAAACACTTACAGGCTTGGGCCATCAACCCCTTCTCTAGGAAGCCTGTTCCAACATTTGACCACCCTTTTAGTAAAGAAATGCTTCCTAACATCTCATCTGAACCTCCCATGACAAGGATTTGAACCATTCTCACATGTTTTGTCACCTCCCTCTCCATTTCCATTCCTCAGGAAGCTGTAGAGAGTGAGTCCTCAGCCACTCCACACGCAGGATATGCCTTCAAGACCTTTGACCAGCTGTGTTGCCCTCCTCTGGACACATTCCAGGACCTTCACATCCTTCTTAAACAGAAGGACCCAGAACTACGCACAGTGCTCCAGATGAGGCCCCACCAATGCTGAGCACATTAGGATAATCCCCTCTTTTACTACTCAGCTGGTCATACTGTGTTTGATGTATTAGAAGTTGTTGAGTGTATGTCACTATTTGAGATGACCATGACAGTTAATTCTGATAAAGTTTTTTCTGTTGTTCCAGACTTCCAGTGTAATTTACAGTTGCCTGCTTGAGCCTTTGATCTTAAAGAAAGGACAAGAACAAGTCCCCACACATTGCTTTCAGCAAATCAAAGTATGAAATGAGACTGTTGATTTCAGCTTCCAATTAAATGGCTAATTAGACAAAAATTCTCTATCGATGGGGAATATCCCAAATTTATACAGGCAGCAGATGCAGTATTTACATGAATAATATTCCTCAAGTTGACAACCATGAAATAAAAGCATAGGAGAAATACTCCACCCCTGAAGATATTGAAAATGACATCATCTCACAAAGCATCAGAGGCAAACTGAACATATGTGATTTTAACACTTTCACCATTACAACCAAAGAAACAGTTGCATGCTGCATGATTTTCTTTTGATTTTGCCTTTTCCTTTTCAAGGAAATTAAATGCTAGGAATCTCAGAGCTGTGACAATAAGTCACATATAGAGCTTTGACCATTAGAGTACTTCCTGCTGTAACTGGCTGATTATGTCTTTGGCAGGAGTACTAAAGCCATTTCAGGAAGAAAAAAGTTCAATCATTTGCAATAATTGTTCACACATTTATAGAAAAAAAACAAATACAATTATTTACTGAAGACTATGATATGAGGAACTGTGATACAAGGATAGAATTGGCCAACATTTTTCTAATGAAAAGCAGAAAGTCTGTTCAGGCTACCTTAAGGTATTTTTGAATTTATCATAGTTTATTTTTTTCCTAGTAAGAAACTGGAAGAAAAGAAAATGATAATAAAACTCTATCAGTTTTGTTTCTTAATGATACATAATTAAAACAAAGCCAAGCTTCTCATCTAAATAAGAAAAAATTAGGTTTTTGTTGAGAAAAATCTGTTCAATTCAGAGCTCTCTGAATTTGGTTTATTTTTATCAAGGTGAAGTTAAACTCCAAATAGCTAATGTGAAAATATTCCTGAATGCACACTTACACCTGTACAATTATGCACTCCTTTGCGCCTAGAAGACCTCAGGAATATGCTTAATGGGACATTTGCTCTTACCAAAGACTTGCAGATTTTAAATGGCAGTGTTCAGTCAGTTGCAGCTGAATACGTTAAGGAAAAGTCATGAAACTAGAGTTTGCTCACTGAGAAGATGACAAGCAGCTTCTCAGTGCAATAACCTGATTTTTCTGGGTTTTTTGCTCTTCTGATTCACTTTATATCTGAATTAAATGGTACTAGTTGATTTTATTTGAGGAGACATGAGGAGATGCTATGTGCCCCCTTGAAGGTTAACAACACTGAGGGATATTTGAAAGGTAGCTCACCTACTTTCACAGAGATTTTTTTGCATGCTCCTTAGAAACAGGCCTTTAGTTCCTTAGAACCAGACAGTTCTCAGTAGCCTATTTCTGAAGTCAGTCAAATAACAAACAGTAATCTTTACTATCTGATCAGTGGTATTACATGCCTATGCTTCTTCTGTTTTTAATTATCAACTTATGTATTTTAAGGTTGGTCTGCAACAAGTTTGCTCATGTGATGAGTTACAGTCCAGATCTAAAAAAGGAGTATATGATGAATTTCGCTAAATTTTAAGATTCTCCTCAATTTTGGCTTCTCAATTCTGGCAGGATACCCTGTATCTGCTCCTTCAGAGAGCAGCTGCTGCATGCTGCAGTTTTCAGTTCAGAGGGGATGTTCAGCATCTGGCTGTCCCAGAAGAAGATGAGCTGGCATTCTGCTTCCTACAGAACAGACCTCAGCAACATTACCCAGCAGATCTGGATGAGAATTAACCACCGAGCTTCAAGCTAAGGTTTATGGAAAGAGTCCCAGAAAGTGCTGATGAGGCTGCACTGAGGCATAGCATCATGGCAATCTCTACAGAACATTAAAGTTAATTATCTCCTAAGTGCATGCTAAACCCTACTTGCTTTCTTCAGAAGTTCAGTTTAAGCAGCCATAAATTTACTCTTAAATTCTAATGTAAAGACGTTTCTTGATCTTGACCTTGGGAGAAATTGCCTCATTCATAAAATCCATTAAGCTCTCAACATCAAAGCAATACAAGCAATAATGTCATTAGCTAATAATGGGAATCGTACGAAGAAAAATACTTGAAATGCCTAGCCATAGACTTCATAAATATTAATTGCACCATTCCTGAGAAAGAGTGAAAAGACCACAGGTAAAATGGGGTCAGAAGTACATGAGTTTTGCCCCACAAATCATTTTAGTGATTTTCACTACTTTCATATTCTAGCAGGCCTTCATTTCACACTACCCACTACAGAGGGGAAATATTTTGTAAGTGCCACCAGAAGCACTGTTAATGTGTAGAAACACAGAACATTACAAGAAAGGAAGTTAATGTCTCTCTTCCATTGGTTCTAGGTTCAGAGGTCCCCTGAGCTTAGCTTCCTGCTCCTTCCTTCTCATGTATATATTCCTACAGACATCATCCAAGTAAAGCCAACAGAATGTTTCTTCTGGAAGTAAGAGGAACAGCATTCTACCTCTTTGTCTTAGCTGGAGAAAGGTAATTCAAAGGGGGAAATAATTTTATTCATCAGACAGAATAATCTGTCTCTGGTTTAATACAAAGTTGCCATTGGTGTGACTGTTAGGTGTGGAAAGGATGTTTTGCAAAGAACCACAGACCCCAGCTATCTTTCAAATATTTAGACCTAGAAATATTCAGATATTCTTATCACTTTTCAGTAGAAAAGTCCTGATAAACCCTTGCATTATGATGTCTATCATTTGCCTCTTCCCTATAGAAATATAAAGAGCATTAAACATATCGGAATGCATAGTCTCACTAAAGGAGGATTTTTTTTTTCTCCCAGATGTTTAATTATTCAACATAAATCTTACTAAAATTTCTCATGATAATACCTTTCTGATCCAGCTTTGTCTGTTTCCTGAATCCCACATTTTTGAAATGGTCTTTCAATACTTAATCTTTAAGATATTTTTAGGACCTGAAATATTTTTAGTAAGCAAATTAATTGCACATTTACAATAGAAATGTTCTGGAGTTCTGACACACGTAATTAGAGATAGCCTTTGAGTGGTAGTTATATCTAGGATGTGGCTTTATCTTTGAGTTCCTGCAAGGCTGGTTACTAAAAAAATACTGTACATCTTATTAACAAGTCTTGTATTGGGAGAAACTGAAACATGTACTAAGAATGACATTAATATTTTGAACTTTATCCTCCTGAATCCTTCATGCTTGAAAAATACCTGCTGGCAGTAAATACACTCTGCTTAGAGAAACTAGATTTGACCTTGCAATACCCTGCAAATGTACCAGAGGTGCTTTCTTCCTCTTGCTCAATTAAATAAGGCTCCAAGCACTTGCTGTCACCTCTGTATTTGTTTGTTAGTGGTTAAAGTGTTCTTGCTGCATGAAGATTCACATCTGTGACAGCAGCTGAGAAAACGTTTTATTTTTATCTCCCTGTGATCACAACTCCTTCAATTAATACCATGAATTAAGCAGGCCCCTCAAACTACCTTTCCCGTAACAGTTGTTTCCCCTCAGAGCACAGCTGCCTCATTTCTTGCAGAGGAGATTTTTCCTGACTCCAGGGTCACAGCAAATATTTTGCAGTCTTTAAATAAACTTCTCTTGTGTCCTTTGTGTGAAACTTAGCTAATGCTGATTTTGCTCCTAAACATCAAAATGTGAAAGTCTATCTTCTTTCATTACCTGCTTATTTGTAATAACTGAAATACATAAAACCTTTTTCTTAGATTAGACCCTATTTCTTGTGTCAGCATCTTGCAGCTATAGGCACTTTCTGTTCTGTACAAAGTCCAAATTGCCAAGACAAAATAGTGCTAGAAATCCTTCTCTTCAGTAAACTTTGCATACATTTGTGGACGCACTTAAAGCCCACATTTAATGACATTATGCTAGTCACATACGTAACATATCCAACCTAATGCCAGTCTATGAGATGACTGAATGCATTTCAGCTTTGTGACATTATTAAGACATAATTCTACTTTGCACTCCTCTTGCAGATAGCTGGCCTAGGTCTTTCTCAGGACCAGAGAACAGAAGTTCGTGCACTTTGCATGTCAGAAATGCCCTCTTCATCCTGTGATCCAGCAGCTGCACAGACGTGCTCATCATGTGACCAGTTATACACCTGTCACACAACAAAGATGCCACGTTTAAGTGTCCTCTGAAAAGATGGTGGGTATTGGACTATAGATTTTATTGCTCAGTGTTTCAGACTGAAGGTAGTTGATAAATAAGCTGGGTGCCTAGCTGAAAAACAGCTTGTGTGTGTTTACTACTAAACTTAATAATGTCAAAATCTCACTAAAACAGTCAAATGAGACTGTATTCTTTAACCATTAACATGTGCCCAGCATGCTTTTGGTTTATCCCACCTAGCAACACTACCAGAAAGGAATGTCTGAGCATGTTTCAGGGGATAGCTTGAAACACAAACCCTCTCCGGTAAGCTGTATAAACCAGGTGATCCTGTTGTCAGGTGATATCATTTAGATGAACAGATATGGGCTATACCATGCTGCTCACTCTCACAAGCAAAGGATAAAGTTTGGCCTGCATGAACTGCTTGTATAGAAGAAGCCCATGATACTAAACACTCTCACGGGAATGAGCTGTTGTCACATACATCAGGTTAATTATAAAGTATTGTCTTTCTTATGCTCCTAAGTGGATACTATAGCTTTTAATAGAAGCAATTGTCCTGATAAATACTTATAAATCTTAATCTTACTCTAAAGCAGAGCTGGGACAGTTGTGGCACCACTGCAAGGACCTCTTTGCAGACAACTAGCTAGGCCTCCACTGACCGTGAACAGTTTCCAATATCATAGCCTTTTAGTAACATTATAAGGAGTTTCTGCTAACAATCCCACATAGACTAGTGTTTGTCAGTTGTTAGCTTTTTAACCCCCTAAAATTTTACCTGTATCTGACTCTTGTCTTTTTATATCAGCAAGAACTAGCTTCTGAGACAGTGTGAGTAAAAAAAAAATTGCAAGGATACTTCCATTGTAAATGATTAACTTCATTATCCCAGTGTAATTGACTAAAGAATATCAATTAAGGCAGTTTAGATTACGCTAAATGTTGTGAAAAGGTGCCAAAAGTCAGGAGTTTTTCTAAAGACACTGCTGTATGACTTACCAGAAGCAGCTAGCAAACTGAACCAGCAAAAGAATGTGAAATTAGCACAAAGGATACTGTCACTTACAGTGGCTAACTACAGTAAGTGGCATGACAGCATGGCTCACGGTTGGCTAAACAGTCTCCCTGAGGGCTCTCTAAGGCTAAAGGTGGGTTCCTGTCCAGCTTATGTTGCAAAGGGCACTCATGGGCCTGGGAAGTGATGAAACAAATCTTTGAGTTAATCACATATGGAAAAAATGTTCCTGAATATTTACAGTTACTGAAGCCTGTCTTCCTACAGATGATTTTTTGAAATTTAAAAACTGAAATTTATGTACATTTTCCCCACATCTGTGCTCTCACAATTCTCCTTTTCCTCTTAACTCCCAGCTGATTCCAGCTAAGCCCATGGTGACTGACTTGCCACAGGAAAACGCTGAATGACTAACCTGCAAACCACAAAAGAAATATCAGTTGAGTTCAGACTTAAGCCTTTTTCTCATCAGAGACACTAATTTTATCTCTCTCATTTCCCTGCCATCATTTTTCATCAAAGTCTTGGGACTAGAATAACTCATTAAATACGATTGAAATTAAACTTTAGATTTAAAATCTACTGCAGTGAGGGAAGTAACAGACAGAGAAGTCCCATAGTAATCTTTCTTTTGGAAAACAACCTAGAATATTCTTTTTCCTGCATGCCCAGGAGGAATAAATTCCATTTTCTTTTCTTGGCAGGAAATCTGAAGTGCCGGAACACATTGCTGTTGAAAAGCCATGAAATTGATTCTCAATCAGCTCTTCTGCTGGAACATTTTAGCTATAGTCCTGGTATTTAAAAAGTCATCAGTAGGATATGTTTTGGCACTAAGTCAGGTGGACATGATGACATGAAATGGCATTGCCTGGCTTTTTCAGTATTGATACAATTGCACAACTTTTCACAGAAGAAATGCCTCATTGCACATCATATTTGTTTAAATTTTAGTAGAATGTAACTACTATCAGCAAGAGTCTATACAAATGGCTTCAAAAATCCTGTTTACAGTACAGTGCTTGGGATGATTACTAGTATTGACATTTCAATATTCAGTATCTGGTATGAAAGTTATGTGGGGTCTCAGAAATCAGGATCTCTGCCGCAGTACTGTGTCTCTCTCTCATAGATGGCCTGAAAGAAAGAAACTGAGAGCAGTGTGCTTTCATTCTTGACATCAGTCTCTAGGCAACAAAGAGCTGAATTACGGCTACTGAATACCATATTATCACAAAAGGCTTAAATTTTAGGAATCACATAAATACTGTGTGTATACATACAGGTAGATCATCTATACTCACAATACATAGATGTATGTATATATATGAGTATTCATACATGAAAAATACGTGTGTACATATATAGACAGATAAGTACATAAAGGTACATAGGTTAGGGTGATTCTTATATAAAAATGTATCTATAATACATATAGGTACCATACGTATATTATATGCATAACATGCATATACCAGAAACAGATATTTCATGTGGCTCCCATCATATGTGTGCATATAGAGAGAGATATGTTTGCATGTCTGTGTGTGTACATATATATACATACATATATATATATATATATGTACACACACACCTATATTTGCATGAAAATATACTTAGAGATGACTGCTAAGTCCACCATGCTTGGAGTACATATCAAATCTCAAAGAAGAAATATCGTATATTTCAGGTTTTTGCAACGTCTGTATCATATGACCTCTAAGTACCAGAGAGAGTTTTGAGTCATATTTTCCCTGCTATACATGAGCATGGTTGTAAACAAGAACAAAGGCAGCAATCCTGGCACTGGTAGGTGATAATATCCTGGCTTGAAGTTAGAGCACACCCAGTGGGGCCTAAAGATTGTTCTTTCTTTGGGGATACAAGGGGATCAACTAGGAAATGCCATCCATCTCATTTAAGAACGCTGAGGGCTCTCTGACTTCTCCACTTGAAAAGGCAAACATTTCTCCTCCTTGACTGTTATCACCCAGTTTAGCTAAAATAAATTTTCCTTCACAAGAGGGTAAAGTGGGAGAGTTGGTGGTTTGCATGGACTGAGTCACTGCTCCTGTGGAGAAATCCCACATGAAATATTCAGGGAAATAGGAAACACGAAAGAGAACAGTCAGAAAAGCGTGCTCTTTATGGGCATCTATAGATGGAGGAAAGCAACACTTTTTTCTACTTCCCAGTATTTAGTGAGGCTATGTCTATCTTTAACAAACTGTTTTATTTCCTAATAAAACAGTTACAGTTTCATTCTCAGTTTCCACAAAACCATCTATCCCTCCATATTCTTGCCCTTTCACTACAGCATGGGAAGATAAGGCAGTAAAGCCTGTACTGAGGACCAAGAAATTACATCTGTTTCAATCTAAATATTAAAATGGTTCCAAGGCAGCCTAATAGACAAGACGGATAATTCTGCCATCACTCTCCAACTCTCAATCTGAAGGACATTTTGTCAAAACATCCTTATAATATTTTTAACTCATTTACAGAAAGGTGGACAGTCTTTCATTACTTCCATCAAAATTTTAATGTTCCTTCAGAATGCATCCAGCTTCCTGAGGAGCATCTCTGCATGGGCTCCTTAAACATGTTCAGATTTCAGACAAGAGGCCAAGCCAAGAGAACCAGTGCTGTGTGCACTGGTTATTAAAATTATCAGAGAGGTGCCTCTGCCCAAATTAAGGTTCAAACAAGACCATATGCTGAAGTCAAGAGTATGGAATTTTATTTAACCGTAACTGTGACATAGAGAGGGAGAGACAGAAAAAATAGGAAAAGAGAGTGGGAGGAGAGAATAAAAGTGACAGAGAGACAGATTAAATAAAAAAATATCACCACCCCATGGATCCTGACAGCATCCCATTGGTCCTCTTCTTCTGGTCTTCTTGGTGGTGAGGGTCCCAGTCCTGTCAAAGTGATGGTCTTGATGAAGCCCATGAAACACAGAGTCCACTGGATTTATTTTTGCTCAGGTTCAGGTAGGAACACCCAGGTACCTCCCCTGGGGCAGGAAGTTTTATACTGGATGATGTAATAATTTGGATCATGGGACACTTTGGGAGTCTTTGACGGTTATGACACCTAAGACACCTCTTACATCATCAAAGTGGAGTCAGTTCTGGACCACTATGGCTCATCAGCAGAGGATACCTTCAGGCTACATGTGAATGCACCAATACTTTTCCAGAGGTGAGTTTTCATGGCTGAGCCACTTGTATAAGGACCTTGGCATGATAAAAAGCACTATCCAACTTCATAGGATTTTCCTCTTATCAGCCTCTTCCCTTATCTTGATGGACATCCAGCTGTACCCTCTGGTGATGGGCGGTTAAGTGGTTGATTGTTTGAGCAATTAACCAGTGACAGTCCAGTCTCTCACCCAGTGAAGATACAGAATGGAGAACAGGAAAGTGCTATAGAGCCCAGAGGTCTAATGAATATGTAACTATTTACAGATCAGCCCAATTAGGCAAGCCAAAGAGACCTCTCCAGCCTGGACTTTTGATCACTCCACTGGGACATAAAAGACTGCTCTAACTTCCACTCTGCCTGGTTGGAAACAAGAGTCAAGCTTCCATATGTGAAGGTGGGATCCATTTTCTCAGTCAGACCACATGTGCCAACACTGGTCATCCCTCAAACTGTCATCACTTGACGGTTTAGGACCTACTAGGTAAAATCAAAAGCTTATGCTACCTGAAAGCCAGGAGGCAACAATCCCAGTCAGGAAACAATAGGGCTAAATTAGCAATAGGAATATCAGGTTTTGTTACCGTGGCAAGGGCAGGAGGGCTGGCTTCAGGACTCAGGGCCAGCTCAGAGTTGGAGCAGCAGAGGCAGCCCCCATCCCATTGGGAATGCTCGGCCATAGCCCGACCTGGCCTATGGCAGCTGCTTTTCAACTGGGCTTCAGTGGCTGAGCTACAGCCCCCACAGCACCACAGCCCTGCCCTGGCCACCTACAGGGCCCACCTGCGAGCCCATGGCCTGGCCCCAGCCCATCCCTGTTGTCCCAAATATGGTTCTACCTGGTGTGTACCTCTACATGGAGGAGAGATGTTTGTTTATATGTTAGCTACCTGCTTTTATACATTTCAAACATTGAAAGATCAACATTTCCCATACGGGAAACAACGCAAAGATAGAGCAACAGGTTATACATTCCTTTGGCTCCATTTTACAATGCATGGTCGGTAGAGAAGGGGCTTTTGTGAGTAAGGGGTGATTGCAGCAGGGTGGGTATTTCACTGTGTCAAAGACTAAAGGTCAGCACAAAGTTCAAGTAAAATTCTTCTCTGGCTTCAGCAGCAGCTCGTTACAGTGTTATCTTCTTGCTGGATTGGATTTATAAAGTCATTTTACTCTTGTTCCTCGGGTCATGGCTCCTGGTTTTTATTAGATATCCAGAGATAAAGTAAATTATTTGTACAACAGCCCCAGGGAGGGGCCTGGTGCCCTCTGGGACTGAGGATGCCCCAGTGCCCCCTGCTGCCCTGTTCTGCAGAGCAGTAACACCCGTCAGGGAAGACATGATGGTCTGCAGAGAGCTGGGTGTCTGCAGGTGTCAGGTGGGTGACCACTGCACCCACTCCCCCCACTTCTGCACACTGCTCATGCCTAGGGCAGGTGGGAAACAAAGACAGGGGCCCTCAGACAGGGCCACTTCAGATGGTGGGCAATGGCTAAAAGCTGCTTTATTTGATTTTCACTTGTAATTCAGTGGGCCTGTGCCCTGGAGAGCTGCCAGGCTGGTGCTGTTTAGCTCCTTGCCAAGGCACAGTGTGTTTGTGTCATTTGTACACAGCTTATGTTGCAAGGTGACAAATCTGCACAGAGCCACTACGCCCTCTCAAACAAACACTCGAAGAATCACCGGTAAGTCGAGGCCAGATCCACTGGCTGGAAAACTGACTTGTTAACTGCTTCCAGGACTGTTAGCAAGGGTCACAACCACTTGGCTGAGCAGTGGCCCTGGCACCTGGCAGCTCCCAGTGAGCGCTGAGTGTGGCAGTGACTACGGCAGGGACCTCGGCCGCCACACTCAGGGGCTGAGCTCTCAGGGTGCCCAGAGCTGCTCAGAGCAGCAAAGTCTCATCTCTGGTGGGAACATCATCAGCCTCAAACAGGGCAGAGCCCAGGAGCGGGGGAAGATTTCTCTGGCTTTTGGCCACCTAAGGAGACATAGTTATTTGCATCAAATTAGGGAAAAGGGAATGGCCTGTGATAATCCACATTCTGCATCAGGACAGGGATTGCATCCTGACGGGTACATTTAGTTGAGATAATAATGAAAAAAAAAGAAAAGTATGAAATCAGGGAAAAAAAAGGATTGTTTATTATGATCATGCTCTTACTTGAGAGTCTAAAATTCATACCTATGAAATATACTTCTTTTAAAGATCATCATTATAAAACCCAGAATGCTACTCGACTCTTGAAGTCTTTAGTCTCTGAGTTATTATTATGCTGGTTTTTCAGTGCCAACTGTGTCCTGAGTGTCACCTGCTTCCCTTCAACATCAATGAAGCAATTTCCTTGTTTTCTATGGAGATCTCATTGTGGCCCAGAAGGTAAATTAATCACTGTTCATAACTATTATTTGGCTCAAAGGTGAGGAAAACCTACAACTCTGTAAATCCCCTCCCTGCAGTCTTGCCTTGTTCCCGTCTGCCATCTTGTGGCCCTGAAAGTTTAATTCTACTGTAGTTAAAGCCATTGTCCAAGTCTGACATGCAGCGAAGCACCGAGTCATTGCTCATCCTGCATTTATGAGCTCATTCGCTCCCGATGTTCAGAGTCACCTTGTGTCACTGCCCTGGCAAGTGTGGAATCACCATCTCTGAAGGTATTTAAAAGATGTGTAGATGTGGTACTTAGAGACATGGCTTAGTGGTGAACTTGGCAGTGTCAAGTTAATGGCTGAACTGGATGAACTCGAAGGGTTTTTTCTAACCTAAATGATTCTATGATTGTGTGTTAAGAACACATATAATAACGGGGGCTCTATCCATTTCCAGAATTTGGTGACAAGTCTGAAATAAAATGTTCCTGTCAACAGGTTGGAAGATGTTCAGACTGAGAACAGGAGACTAGACCGGATTAGAAATATGTTTTATGGGCAATGCACCAAACCAGAAATTAAATCTTGTCTAGAATAACTGATTTTTTCCTTCTGTAATTATTTCTGAAGGGAATGATAAAGTGCTATAGAGGTGGAAAGGATAACATCGAGTGAGGAGAAACACAGGCAGACTTGGAAACACTGAATAAGGGTCAGCGGTGATAGAAAAGAGCTGTGGTGCAAGATATGAGCAGAGTCTACCCAAGGCTTCACAGCAAGTATGATAAAACTGAATTTCCTATTTCAAATATGAGGACAGGCCACAGATGTCATGGAGAACAAAAAGGCAGGTGGAAAGGGCTGGAGCAGCAACAAAGAGCTCTGTCGTGCTTTCAGAGGAGAGTTTTTAAAGTACACAGACATCACAGTAATGGCTGGGACTGCACAATAATGTGCTCAGCCACGCTGAGAGCCTGCCTCTCTTCAAATACACCACAGCTCTGACACCATAGGCTGGCTCCAGCTCAGACACAACAAGTATTGAACATCAGCAGAAGATATGGCTCTACAAACAGTTTATTGCGTCCAGCAGCATGCAATCCCACACACCAGTCTGCTTTATCCCAGCTAGAGGCATTTGAGATTCCTGGAGAGCTTTTGGCATCAGATTCACAGGTCTTCCTTGCTTGTTAGAAGTGGGAGCTTGCACCATCCACACAGGCCAGTGTCAGCAAAAGTTATTGAAGAAATCCGTTTCCTTTACAGAGCAGGCAAAGACTGAGCACAACTCATGTCTTTAGGGGCTGGATTCATGCACACAGTGCACTGAAACCAGAAATAGATAAGGTGGATGCTTTTAAGATGAACATTCTGGTGAGAAAAAGGCGAGGAAGAGAAAATCCCTTCAAGTCTTCACAGTGAATTTAATAACTCCAACATTTACACTCATCCTATGTGATAACATGTCTATCAGAAGAAAATATTGCTAATATTATAAAATACAGCACCTGGAAATTAGGAAAAGCCAGCACTGAAGCATAATAACAGAGTTATTAGTTATATGATGGCATATTTACTTCTGAGCAATGTCCAAGACAATCCTCATTCAGGCCCCTTATGACAATAGGAAGCTGTTGCTTACATCAGTCTTCCCTTGCTTTTTCTGCAAGGCAAGGACTGTTCAATATTTAGAAATATTTCTGCAGACCAACAAACCCACAGCATCTTTAATTTATGAAAGCAATGAACGGTCATTAAAAGTATTTCATTTTTAGCCATGTTTCTGTGGACAGATGTAATTTTTTTAACAAAATATCGTCATGGATTATGGTCTAATATTTTCTCAAATTTTACAGCCTTCCAGACTGATTGGATTTCAGGCTAAATGGTAGTTTTGTGGATTATTCTTACCTCATACTACAGAAAGAGATAAAATGATGTGATGATGTAAGTAGCTGGGTCTTCCTTTATCTCTGTGATATCCCTTTATCACTTATCCAAAGTGGTGCTAATGGATTAAATAAAGCTTTCTGCAAGTAGTCCCTAGTCCCACACTCTTCTTAACATGTAATATTGTTGTGTGAATTCAGCCACAGAGTCGCAGAGCAATTCAGGCCGGAAGGTACCCCATGAGGTCTCTAGTCTGACTTCCTGCTCAAAGCTGGTTTATACAAATATTAACCTGAATTACAGCTGTAAATATGTTAAAAGGTTCCTCAGAAGCCATTCCTGAAGCTCCTTTCGATAGGCAGTCAGTGTTCACATTTGCATGAGCCACTGTGAAGCATTACATTATCCTGCCTCTGGATGTCAGCATATGCCCTCATTTGGAGACATTTATAAATTGTCCTTAAAATCACTTGTCTCTAAGGAACCATGAAGCCAGGCAGATTCCAGTTCTCATTCTGAGTTTGTCTGAACAGTTTGATCTGGCCTATGAGCATTTTCAAGAAAGCTGGAATAATCAACCTACATTAGAAAATTATATTCTCTGTGTGACTGAGAAGGGATGTTTTTTTCAGGATTTCTCTTCCAAGATATAAGGGAAAGGGAGATTCAATTCTGAATTCACCTTTTTTCCCTAACATTCAGACTGCAAGCCTTGAGCAAGAAAAAAGAAACGAGAAGAAATTGAGCAGCTGCTATGCTACCCACTTACAGATGATATACCATCAGATAAGCAAAAGTTATACACAGCTTTTCATTTTAAGCTAAAGCTTATCTCTGGAGACAAGGTCTGTATGAGACTGCATTATTCCAGCTGTCATTATGGCCAGGTGGTGGGGACAAAAGCTATAGAAAGGCTGTTTTGCTCTTCACCAATACAGTCAGAGTCAGGGGTAGGAAGAGCAGGAGAGTAAAGAAGGAAGAGAACGGTGACTGCTTAAACAGAAGGACCGTAACGCCTATCCAGTGCAGCAAACCTTCAGTCTCTGTCCTGGTGCACACAGTAAGCTCTCAAACCCTGTGAGGCCACAACGTGGCTTCTGCAGGCTCAGTCATAGAGGGTTCTTCATAACACCCAACTCTCAAAGACTTCCAAAAGATTGGAAGGAACTCAACACCTCATAGGACCAATTCTCTGCTTTTCTGTAGCTCCTGGTATGTGAGCCCAGAGGCATTTCCAAAATTTCTCTAGATCTCAGGAGCTGGGTATAAGCATGTCCTGTGGAAATCTGTCTGCCTAAGCATGTGCTGTGGAAATTTGTCTGCCTACAAGATTTTGCTTATTATTTTGACACATTTAGACACATAGAATAATAAAATATTTCAGGCTGGAAGGGACCCATAAGGGTCATCAAGTCCAGTTCCCGGCTCCTTGCAGGACTAGGTAAAATTAAAAAATATGACTAAGAGCATCCTCCAGACAGTCCTTGAACTCTGGCAGGCTTGGTGCCATGACCACTTCCAACTACCAACAGGTAGGCTGTTCCAGTGATCGACCACTTCCTTAGTGGAGAAACTTTTCCTAATGTCCAATCTGAACCTGCTCGGACACAGCTTCATTCCATTTCCTTGTGTCCTGTTGCTAGTCACCAGAGAGAGATCAGCACTCCCCCTGCACTGCCCTCCCTGAGGAAGCTGCAGACTGTGATAAGGTCACCTCTCAGCCTTCCTTTCTTCAAGCTGTGCCAGCTAAGTGACCTCAACCACTTCTCGTAAGTCTTGCCCTTGGGGACTGTCACCACCTTGGTGGCCCTTCTCTGGACACTTAAAGCTCTGTACTGTGGAGCCCCAAAGTGCACACAGCACTCAAGGTGGGGACACACCAGAGGGACAATCACCTCCCTTGACCAGATGGCAATGCTGTGCTTGAATCCTACAGTATAATGTATAATCTGATAATCTCTACTGTAAAAAACAAACAAGCAAAAAAGACCTCACCACAAAATCTCTGTAAGGAAGTTATTCCGTTCAGATCGAATTTCCTGACAAAATAGAAATAAGTGATAATTCATGCATGCAAACCAGAATGTCCAGTCTCATGTAGATTTATATTCATACCACCATACATTAACAAGTTCAATCTGACAAACACAGTATATTGTTGGAATGCTGCCCCCTGAAGCATGGCATACAGTTTTATGCTGGAATTAATGAAATTTTCTTCAATTTTTATTCATTGCATTCAGATGTGTGCTAAGACAATAAATGCCTTAGAAAGAGTGAACATTCAAAAGCCCCTGTTATCTTGTGTATTGAAAGACACTTGTTTTCAGATCAGATTTAATGCATGACATTTACTGAATAACTCAGTCAGGCATAGTTGTTTTGTCTACATAAATCTGCCAGAAGAAATATTCAAATTTTTAAAAAACAAACAAACAAACAAAAAAACACATAAACAAGCAAACAAAAAACAAAACAAACAAACAGGAAAAAAAAACCCCAACAACAACAAAAACTAAAACCCTGAAATTTATGTAAGAGGAAGTCCATACCAGACTAAATGTAGTCAGATTTAAACTAAAGATTGTGGAACAATATTATTATAGCCCAATTTGGCCCTCTTTCAATCCTTCATTGAGCTGGTTTGGATTTACAGATGCTTTTATAAATCCCAAGTGTAATGAAAATGGTGTAAATGTTCCCATATTAAGATCAACTGTGAAGATACTTGCCCACTATGCAGCTGTCTCTGACTTTTTGAACAAAATTAGAGATCACTTAAGAAAAGTGGGTGTAAACCAGCCTATAGAACTAGATGAGATGTATTTATGGGTAATACAAAAGCTGACATTTGCTATTGTAAGGCCACTCTAAGACATCATTGTAAGGTCACAGAAATTAGGTGAAATCCCCAGTGACAGTAACAAAGGCAAATGTAGCACCCATCTTCAAAGGGCAAGAAAAGAAGGGTAGCCTGTTTGCTTAATATCTGTCCACAGGAAAATTAGGAGGCAAACTTTCCTGGAGGACATTTTCAGGCACAAAAATTTGACTGGGAGCAGCCAGCACAGATATATCAAGGGTACCTCACACCTGACAAGCCTGATGGTTCTGCATTATGAGACGAATGGGTCATAGAATAGCTGGGAACCTGTTTCAGTGGCTTTAGCAAGGCATAAGTAGTCCATAATAACCTCACAGACAAACCAAAGAGATAGACTGGAAGGTCAAGGTTGCTTTGAACAGCTCTCAGAATCTGCCTGTAGTCATGAATTTATTATCATTTTCTTCAGTAGCAAAGGAGCATAAATTCTTTCTTTCAATGAGAAAATTAAAGTGAATTACTATTATTAGGTCAGTTCTGATGTTCCTCAATGCATCACAGTGCATGAAAATGCAGTCTCTACTGAAAAACAGCCCCCATGACAAACTCGAGGAAAGCCAGACAGCCTAAATAAATGGGCTGTGATTTGGTGATTGTAACCTTTGCTTACTTCACTGTCAGCTACTTCTGTCTTTCATTAAAACTTTTTAGATTACAGGGTGAGGGGTGGGGTGGGACTTTATAGATATATTTATAGTCTGATAACTGCTACCCTACTTTTCTCAAATTAATTGTGAATGTAAGAGCAGAAGTACTCAGCACTGAATTCAGAACAAGCCTACATGAAGGATGGCCACCACATTATAATGTAAAATAAATGCTGTCACATATTTTAAAATACACTTTAGTCTAAATGCAAAATATCTGGGACATATCATTCTGCAATTAATAAAACTGCAGATAATATACAGAACTGATATGCTTAAGAGTAGAAATAAAAGTGCTGCTGAAACAAACTGGCTGTAGACAAAACCAGCTCAGAAGAATCAGTAAGAAGATTCTCTGGGTGAACTTATCTTCAGATCAGCTCACACAGCAGAACCACATCAAGAGTTATCAGGTTCAGAGGTCTCTGTGTTATGCAGCACCCGAGCAAAAGGGTTTAATGAGGAGAAAGAGAGATACCATCCACACACCTAAGATTTTGTGATTTTTCAGGAGTGAATAAGGTTGCATGAGGGTGGATCTAGAGATTCTCATCACAGAATGTAGCCATTTTGTAGGATGATGAGAAGGTAAAAAGAAAACCTTTGAAGGGTTCCTGTTTCCTGTCAGTGGAGAAGGGATGATGAAATCTTATGGAAACCTTGGAAAAACCAGCAGGCAATTATATTTGTTTTCAATGTGGTGTTAGAAATTGTTTTGATTACTAAGATGGACTACAGTTCTTGCACACAAATAACATCTTTGATCTAAAATGCAGTTGCTGACAGGTAGAAAGTCTGATCAGTGTTCAACTTTTCTCACTCTCTTTTCTCTCTTTGTCTGGTTTCTTTGAAGTGCAGTAAAATATTCCTAGCATGCCATCACCATCACTTCATACAAAAAGCACAGGAATCCAGACTAGTCATGACAAATTATAGATAAGCTAAGCAGTATTTCTTTCAAACAGACTGCAGCTTGGGGTGAGGTGTATCCATCCACACCGGCAAAAAGGTACATTTATTCAGCTTTGTATTCTTCTAATGTACTCATGAAATAGATGGGGAAATTTATTTCCTGACAATACTCACCAAGTCTCAGTAAGACTTCACAGCAGTATTTGGCATCACAGGAAGAGATATAGCACATTTCCCTTACTTCTAAAAGGACTGGGAAAATAGAAGGTTAAGTAAACAATATTTCCTTGAAGAAAGGAGGACTTTTTTTCTCATTACTTTGGTTCTTAACTTTACAGTAAATATCTTTCTTCTTTGTATACATGCACCTTCATTAAACTCATAATATTTTCACGTGTTGTTTTACAGTTTGTGCTTTACGGGAATTTAGAACATTTTATCTCTCATTTATCTTATTTTAAATGTCTGGTTACAGTAGCACCAAGGTGCTCTTTGACTGATTCACAGAAGTGCACAACTTCTAAATTTGACAACAACAAGATTACCAGCTTTCTTAACAGCAAGTGATTGAAGTCTCCAGAAAATCAGGTTTTCTTTTTTTTCCTTCTAGTGTGTAAACAGTATAAGTCTACTCTAACGCTGAGACTGACAGCTGGAAGCTGACAGGAGCAGCTAAGGGAGCCTGAGGTGTTTAGTCTTGAGAAAAGGAGGCTCAGGGGGACCTTATCACTCTCTACAACTCCCTGAAAGGAGGTTGCAGTGAGGTGGGATTTGGTCTCTTCTGTGAAGTAATAAGTGATAGAACAAGAGGAAATCACCTCAAATTGTGTCCAGGGAAGTTTAGGTTTGATACTAGGAAACATTTCTTCCCTGGAAGGGTTGTAAAGCATTGGAACAGGCTGCCCAAGGAAGCAGTTGAGTCACCATTCCTGGAGACAATTAACAGACGTGTGGCACATAGGGACATGGTTTAGTGGTGGATTTGGCAGTGCTGGGTTACTGGCTGGACTTGATCATCTTACAGGTCTTTTACAACCTCAGCAATTCTCTGATTTTCTTTCCAATGAAATGAGCTCACAGAGCAGAAGATCATAGACTAAAGATCTCATTCCATGTCAAGAACATCAGCTGGGATCTGAGTCAAACTGAAACACGAAAGCTTTGCAGGGCTACTACTGCCAAGGAGGTATCAGATGCAGCTCAGTGGATACGAGACATCGAAACACATATCAGACTGACAGCTGTGGAAACTGAAATCCTTGCTCTTCAGCTGAAATACAAGGTAAGCCATGACTGGGGAAACTTCTCACAAGTATGGTTCACTTATCCAAACAAGTGATCCGCTTTGGTGACAAAAGGCAGTTGTTTATGTCACCTCCACTGAGATTATCAGCAAGTCTGTCTGTGTTTTATCCTTTTTCTGTCTGTCACAATACAAGTTCTTCTGGTACTCTATCAAGCATAGGTGATTAACTTGTTTCACTTGCTTGTTCCTTTATCGTCAGTTGTTGTGTTCAACATAGAAAGTTAAATTACTTTTTAGACTCTTTGAACCCAAGTGTTTTAGTAGTTTGAAAACAAGAGACAAAAGTTTTAAACGTGGTGTGATTTTCTGTGGGAAGTCAGCACCGAGTTGAAACTTGTTTGATGTGTTTGTAACACCCATTGCCACTAATCCCATGGTGGTATGTACCAGCTGGAGCTTCCCAAGCTCTGGGGACTTCAGGTCCATGAAATGGATCATGGAACTACATCAGAGCTGTAGAGACAGCAGAAAAATGTGAAAAATAGAAGTCAGCTGGAAATGGTTGAGACAATGTCAGTGAAGAATCCAGCAGTGATCTTCACTAGGGGACTGAATTAGGCAGTTACAGGTATAGTGGTTCTAACAAAAAATACTGCACCAAGACTGTCCAGAATTGCTCAGTTTCTGCCTGTTCTTCATACACTGGCAGGTTGTATGCTAATAATTACAATTTTTCTACCAGTCTTGTTGCCATTTGTGGTAAAGCTCAGATAACTCTATATCACCTGTTACTACACATCATCCTATCTGCAGGTAGGTGTTAAATTGGTTTATAAAGAAACAGCTAATTCTTGTACTATTCTGTAAGTAAAACTTTCAATCACTGTCTGGTTTATTGTTCCCTCCGGGGAGTACTCATACAAAATTACCAAATTATTCTGGATTTCTACTAACTCCCTTAAACAAGGCTGCAATATCACATGATATAGAGGAGTTAAGGAGGAAGAGAACTGATGTCTTTCCTTTGCCCTTCGGAATAAAACCACTGTCTCTTTGCACCACTGATGAAGTTTGAATTCCATGTTCTGGTCTGAAGCCAGCTCCTCAGCTTCCAGTGAATGGATATGTATTTATCTTTGATCAGTTTTTCTGTGAATCTGCTGCAGAAGGAAAGGCCTTGAGCAACAGCTAAATGTATCATAGAATCATAGAATCATAGAATCATAGAATCATAGAATCATAGAATCATAGAATCATAGAATCATAGAATCATAGAATCATAGAATCATAGAATGCTTTGGGTTGGAAGAAACCTTTAAGAACATCTATTTCTAACTCCCCTGCCATCTCTCATGAGTTTCTCAGACGGGGCTAAAACTTGTGGTACACAGCTTGAGAACGTGAACCCCTTTCCAGTGGGGCATGAAAAGACCTGCAGATGGTGAGAGCTAGACCAAGGGTATTCCAAAGAACACAAAGCCTCTGCAACATATTAATACCTTTGCTTTTGAGCAAAAACAGGCTTCCTAGAGAGCATATGAATATATTGCTTTTTTAAAGCTCATTTAAAATGTTACCCAGCAAAAAAAGATAAAAGGAACTTTCCAGTGTGAAATGTGTTTGTTCAAATTGAAGCACACTGTGATGTGTTGACCTTGGCTGGTCACCAGATACCCAGCAAGTCATTCCATCCCTCCCTCTCCTCAGCAGGATGGGGGGAGAAGAAACAACGAAAAGCTCATAAATTGAGCTAAGGACAGGGAGACCAATTCACCAATTACCATCACGGGCAAAACAGACATGACGTCAGCAAAATTAATTTTATTTATGGTCAGTTAATGACAGTAGAAAAGTGAGAAATAAAAACAAAATTAAAAACACCTTCCCCTCCACCATCCCTTCTTCCCAGGCTTAGCTTCACTCCTGACTCTTTTACTTTCTCTGCCCTGAGTAGACCAGGGGGATGGGGCATGCAGGTTGGAGTCAGTTCACAACTGATAAATTTGTCTGCTGCTCCTTCCTCTTCATGCTTCTCCACTGCTCCAGCATGGGGTGCATCCTACAGGATACAATCCTTCAGAAACTTCTCCAGTGTTGATCCTTCCCACAGAGAACAGTCCTTTGGGAACAAACTGCTCCAGTGTGGGCCCTCCACAGGTCCTGCCAGAAAAACCTTCTCCTGCATGGGTCCTCTCCCACAGGCCACAGTTCCTGCCAGGAATCTGCTCCACTGTAGGGTTTCCATGGGCTGCAGCTTCCCTCAGGGCACATCCCCCTTCTCTTGTGTGGGGTTCTCCACGG
The DNA here is from genome assembly GCA_013397755.1 of Cnemophilus loriae. NCBI lineage: Eukaryota > Metazoa > Chordata > Aves > Passeriformes > Corvidae > Cnemophilus > Cnemophilus loriae. The sequence continues at coordinate 248,636 of VZTF01008415.1, forward strand.
GCTGCAGGAGGACAACGTGCAGCACCACAGTCTTTTCCATGGGCTGTAAAAGGAATCTGTGCTCCAGTGCCTGGGGCACGTCCTCCCCCTCCTTCTCCATGGACCTTGGTGTCTGCACGACTGTTTTTCTCACATTTTCTCACTCGTCTCTCACAACAGCTGTGCAGCACTTTTTAACCTTTCTTAAACACATTATCACAGAGGCGCTACCAAAAAAGCTTAAAGGACTCAGCTCTGGCCAGTGGCTGTTTTGGAGCTGTCTGGAACTGGCTCTGTCTGACATGGGGGAAGCTTCTGGTATCTTCTTACAGAAGCCACTCCTTCAGTCCCCCTGCTCCCAAAACCTTGGCATACAAACATACATACCACTGCTAATAACATCTGGCTTAGAGATTTATGCTCAAATGCCTTATTCATTGAACTCTCAGGCAAAATTGCTGCATATCTGTCCTGGTTATAATCCAGCACAGTGCTTTGAATAGTAGCAGCTTTTCTCTTACAAGAAAAAACTACCCTATTTCTATTACTATTATTATTCCTTTAAAGTCATCATAAGATGTGTTTGCTTCAGTGAGCACTGTGATTTGTGCACATTTTGTATTTTATAAAAATAGGCTACCCTCTTTTCCCATTGCTGCATGGAGGCTGCCTGAAGATGAGACTGGCATAATAAGGTCAGCACTGCTGGGTAGTGTAACAAACTTGTCAGTAAATGTTAGTATCAAAAACAGCATCGCAGAAACCTTTTCTTTATTCTTCTCACTTCTTAAGACATGCAGTTTCATGTGTCACCACTTGCTATTTTCAGCAAAAAAAAATACACACAGATTAAAAAAGAAATTTAATTAAAACATTTCGCTTAAAGCCAGGAAAAGATTCAGAATCTAGTCATTAGAAAGAACAAGTATGGGCAGCTCTACATACTTAATTTCGTGTGCATATTAGCAATAATGTCTATTGGGGGGAATTTCTGACATATTTATCACCATCATATCTAGGAACTATGGGTTAAATCCTTGACAATATATAAATCCTCTTTTTGATGTTTCAGTGGAAGATTCATCATTACAGAAAAATGCTATGCAAATCAGATTACATTTTCCTGCCTTAGGGATTCGAATCCTTCTGCCCACTGGCCATGCCAATATCCTCTATACAGACGTAGGAAATCCCACAAAAAGAATCAACAAAAACAGTAAAAGAATGAAAACCTTACAGTACACAGAGAAAGAAAAGAGATTAATTTGCTGAGGAAAGAAATGAGAAAGGTGCCAATAGAAGGACAAAATCTGGAAAAAATATGGAGATGAACTAGTCACACTTCCATATTTTCTAAATATAAGCATTATATTCAGACTTATAAGCAAAGAGAAAGGTCATGGTTCCAGCTGTGGGTTCTTGCATCATGTTCAGCCCTTGGTGTGTGCAAACTTGAACGTCAGGCACGTGTAATGTGAAATGTGGTGCTTGCACACAAATTTATTGCACTAACCATGGAACAGAATGTGTGAAATTCTTTGTGGCATATCAGCTCAACCATCCATGGTGACATTGAGTTCACATCGTGCACCCCAGAAGTTGTGGTGAGCATCACAGTAAGCCCGTGCTATTAAACATTGATGAGAGGTGCACCATAGTATACATTCACACAAATAGTTATCTGGGTACTACTCGGCTTGGAGAAAAGTGGAGAAATTTGGTGTGTGGATAGAGCAGGCTTAGTCTACTGACAAGGAGCCACACAGATGTACCCACCAATAACCAGGTTCCAAACCACTGGAGGCTTTTAAAATACTGTTTAGAAAATACCTTTTCCCCTTTGATATTTTCAGGTAATTTAATTTGAACATATTTCTGCTTTCCTCTTTGATGAAAAAACAACAGATTTCTCCAAGTGATTCACAGAGGTGGTTGTGGGTAACATATTGTCTAATCCACCTCCTTTCACTGAGCAACTGGAAAATTTACAGCTGAGCTTCCTGAGTGGGGAGGGAACAGAAGGAATCTAAAAGCATGTAATGTCACCTCACTCTTTATTCAATAAGTGCAGTATTTTTTCCATAGTCTCTTCAATAAGTAGATTTATGGCTTTTACATTCGTGGTGGCTTAGCATTCTGACATAAAATTTGCCTTTGTTTATTCAGTCTTGTCTAGCAGTACTGGATTGCTCTGCAATCTCTGTATTTCCAGATGGTTTAGGGCAAAAGCAAGGTTCTGTTTGGAGACAGCACAGAAAAATTCCTGAGGCAAGAGGTTGCATAGCAATAGGAATAGTGCATGCTCAATACTGAATCGTCATCCCTGCCTCTGTTACTATGGAGATGGCATGGCTGCTCCACAGCTTACTCTGCTATCTCCACAGCTGCAACAGGAGTTCTGGTAGGGTGCATGTGCACTGCTCCTTATACCTTCTCTGTCCTTCACAAACACTACAGAGCAAACTGATCATTTTTCAGTTTGTGCTCAGATCATGGCTTGTTGAAGTACCATGTTACTGCTGCATTCAAGAATATCTGTGTCAGTGCATCCTAGGACTGTGTGAAGCTCAAGGGGGAAAAAAAGACATTCTTTAAACACATGCACCTCTAAAAATACTACTGTGAATTATCTCATTTCTGCCCAAAAGCCTACAGACAGGATATCTTATCCACCCATTTTTGAAAACTTCATATATACATTCAATTTAACATTGGGGTGTGAAAACCATTATAATTAATGTACAAGCAAATGTACATTTATCAAGTATTTTGTATTCTAGGGCTATAGTGAGGAAGAAAGGGAGGGGAGTTAAGCAGCTGATGGCTCCAGGTATGAAAAAGATGTATATGGCAAGGAGCCATCTCTCTTGTTGTTGTGCCAAAAACATTTTCGCTAACACATTGAACAGAAAAGCAGGTCATAGGATGATTTCTTTTTATGCACAGCACTTGACAGGCTGCACTTGCTCAGAAGTATGTCTGCTTTTTTGAAAGGCATTTCGTATTTCAAGATTGGAGAAGCAGCTACAACCCTGTGTATAAAAAGCCAATTTAATGTGCATGTGAAAACGTCAATGATAATATCAAGTACTGCTTTAAACACACAAAGTTAAGACCATTTATTCTTAACCAGGACTACTGAAAAAAATCCACTTTTTCTTTCCACTGAACTATCCTGCCGGCATGGATTTTGAGAAATTGCCCTTTTTGTTTTAAGTTTTGCCTGAATAATACTTGAGCTCAGATGAAAAGGCTCAAACTACTCCTCATGTGCTATATAATGGCAGTGAGCTCTGATCTTTCATCAAGAGCCAAAATCTAGCAAGCAGGAAAATCAGGAGATTTTTTAATGGATATGCTCCACAGCCAGAGGTACATGTGCAATAAAGGCAGAGGTTTTTGAGAAAACATCAGTCCTTCTACCCATCTGCTAAGCAACAGAGCAGCACTGGAATCACCCAAGAAGCTTCAGAAAGTCTATCTGATCAGCTTGCATATTATTTTGTTGGCTCTGTTGAATTGTGTTTATTTGCCATCACAACTGCTGTCATTTGCTATATAGACTCAACCCTTTAAACAACATAAGATGTAAATAATATTTTGCTTATACCTTTTCATTTCTGCAGTTCACGCCACCTACCCTGGAGTGTAAGTTTTATGAAGCACACTCTCTGACTCCTCTAAGTGAAATACTCAGGTTATGCCATAGATAAAATTTATCTAATGCAATAGATATGTATAATACACTTTGCTATGTTATGTGTCTTCTGCTGTTTCAAAGCCCTCTCGACATTACATTCAGAGACGTGCAAATCACTCAGCTCTTCTATTCAGGATGTCCAAGGGTGAGTCCCTTTCCCATTATCATCAATCATGCTCCTTGCATAAGCGCGGTTCCCGTAAGACTGGAGTCTGGTTTGCATCGCATTAACACTAATGGCCGTGGCATGCATACATCATGCGCACTTCAGAGACAGTTTAAGCATGGCACTGCCCGGCTCCAGGGCACTGCCCGGCTCCAGGGCGAGCTGCCGGGCCCCGCTGCCCGCCCGGCCCGCGGAAGGGGCGCAGGCAGCGGGGAGCGGGGTGCCGGCCGCGGCTCGGGTGCGCTCCGCCGGGCGCTGTCCGCGGTGCTGGAGACCCCGCACGCACCGCGGCAAGAGGGAAACGTTTTTGGCAGTCTCACCTGCACTGATTACAAAAAAAAAAAAAAATTACTGTGGGAGAACATTTATTCTTATATACACATCTTTATATGATATTGCCTCTCATGGTGTGGACTAGAACATTTATATACACATGTGTGTAACATATACACATCTTTATATGTATTGCCTCTCATGGTGTGGACTAGATGATCTTTCAAGGTCCTTTCCAAACCAAACCATTCCATGATTCTATGAATATTAAAGCAGATTAAAACAGTGCTAATCCTTTTCTGAAACAGACCCATTTTGATATCAATGTCACTAGAATAAACCAGCTTTCTCCAATGTAAGTGCAGGCACCTACTGCCATGATTTTTCCCAGTGATTTTTCAAAATCTGATGTGGGTTTAAACTAAATAATCATATTTAAGTTTTGGAAAGGTTCTTGTGATCAAGTGTCAGCAATTAGCTAGTTTTAACAGTGTACTTCAAGAGACTCCATGCTCTTTCTTGAAAACATGACAACATCGAGGCTGAACTGAAGAAGAAATTTCGATTTCAGGTGATATTCTTTTCCTTCTGGAATTAATAAAGTACTTCAAAGAGATCAGAGAAAGACAAGATCAAACACCTGAGTCAAGGAAGCACTTAAGACAGCAGCTACTTCCACAGGGGGATTGTGAGTCATTTATATGGGGACCCAAGGAGTTTCAAGAAGAGACTTATTAGGAAGATAAATGGGATATGAGAAGCTGTTCTCTGGCTGGCAAGCGGCCAGAAAAGAAGGACATGAATGAGATTCACATAAAAAAGGGTAATAAAGCAGTCACACACATAAGCAGTGCAGAAAAGCAATCCTGAGACAAAGAAAACAAGATGGAAATCCCTCAAAACAGAAAGGGCTACCTAGACTGTAGTCATGGAAAATCCCCAGGGAACTGGGGTAGGTAAGAGAGTCTCTAGAGAGTAGGATAGCAATTAACTCCACTGTTATCCTACGATTTAACTGTTACTTTATATACTTTTTCTTTCCCCCCCTTACTTAAGAGTTTGTGAGTATTTACTAAAGAGTGAAAAAAGCTGAATATCAATGTAACCATCTTCCTTTCTACTTACAATATTCAAAGCATGGGAGTGGAGTCATTAAAAATGTAGATATTTTTCTCCAATCCCAGCTGTGACACTTGCCATGGGACAGATGGCACTGTCCAAACCAGAATCCACTGATTTATGCCTCATAGAATTACATTACTCAAATAATATCATGGACTTAATGAAAAAAGGAAAAGTGAAAAAAAAAAAAAAAGTGTTCTTAATTTTACACTGTATTTTCCTTGATTCAGATCATCTCCTTACAGCTGTTTTTACATCTTTTTCATTTTAAACAATATATGTTCTTCACAAAAGGGATATAGTACTCCAGAAAAGGACTGACATGTCTGATTCACACTGTCTTTGGGACAGCCTCAATGTAGTTGATAGAAGCATGTTAAGAAAGGGCTAGAATTAGTCAACAATCAAATCTTCTTTTCATTGCTTGAATATGCTTGCACAAGAATTTCTTGGAACGGCAACAAACACTAACATGTGCTACCATGGCCAAGGCTTTTATATCCTTCAGCTTCATTTATTCATGCCCTGGACTGCTGCTGGTTTCTACCCACGTTCACTCTAAAAGGGTGCAGCACAGTGGGTTTGATTTTATTAACAGGATATTTTCTGCTAGAAGCTCTTTGTCAGATCAAATCATTGCTCTGCAAAGTAGCAGGAGCAGTGTAAGTAGCAGGTTTTCCATTAGCATTCTGCCTAGAACAAAGGTGCAGTTCTGCAAATAGGGACTTAGTGCACGTCTCTTTGTTTTCTGTTTGGAAAGGGCGCAACAGCCGCATGTTAAGTGTATTTAAACAGCTTTATTTTTTGGATCCAGATCAAAAAGGAAAATATCTTTTACTAGTGTTTCCAAGGCAGGGTTCTCTAGGAAGAACACAGTTGTTGCTGTGCTATCTCATCTCTTCTCAAAAGGCAAGTCTTTTCTTGTTTAAACTGTGAAGGAGATTTATAATTCCTATTGTACTGACACTGCTGGTCCAAGCTCTGCTTGCTTTCCTGAATCAAATCAGCAGGACTTGTTCCAGGAAGCAGCACTAAAACGATTAAGAAAATAATGCTTGTGGGAGGGAACTAATTTTGGAAATTCTTCATGTTCATAGCTCAAAATAATACAGCAATCAAGAAATCAGCATGTTTCATCTCACAGAGTAACACATATATCTTAATCTCTGACAGTTACAATAATCTTTAAAGCATTATTTTATATACTTTTTAGCCTTTAGAGATCATTTCATAACAGCTGATTTTAATAGTCTCTATCAATGTAGGCAGCATTTCGAGATGAGAGAAAAACAGCCCAGATACGTTGTATAATCCAGCATAACGGTACAGTGTCTGACAGAAAAACAATAGTTATTAATTTGATTGCAGATCCCTTCTATATATATTTTAAGGATTACTATTATAGAGCCTTATAATTTTTCAGGAAGTGAAAACTTTATTGGAAAGGTCTGACATAAAGTACCCATAAATTTTGCTGTGTTTTGAAGTGTATAAAGAAAATATTTCTTTACCAAGAGGGTACTTAGACACTGGAACAGGCTTCCTAGAGAGGTTGTGATACCTGTCAATGTTCAAGAGGCATTTGGACAATGCCTTTAATATCCTTTAGCATTTGATCAGCTCTGAAGTGGTCAGGCAATTGGATAAATGACTGTTGTGGATCCCCTTCAACTGAAAAAGTTTAGTCTGGTCTAGTCTGGTCTAGTCTATACAGTTATTTTATTTGATGTAAAATGTTTTTTATCCTTTTCTTTTATGAAATCTTGATATTTAACATCAAAATGTTAAAGATAAAGTATCTCAGGGGGTCAAAATGTGTAAGTGCTCAATTCATGAGGTCCAGCTTTGCTTAACTGACAAGGCAGCACATTCTTCTTTGGAGGTGTGGGCTCACAAGCAGAAGCACTTTCATTTTGTGTTTGATTCCGAGCTCCTCATGGTGCTTAGCCTGCACTTCAGAAAAGCAGCATGAGGTACGTGCTGTTCTCTCTGACTTGATCTGTCGAGAGTATACACTGAAGCTCATTACTGTTAATTTATTCCTTGATGTTAAGTAGTAAATATGCTACAGGGAGGAAAGGAATAGCAACGGATTTTTATGGGAAGAGCCTATGATCTTGAATAAAATGTAGGCAACACCATCACATGCAGGTGCCCTAGTTTTTGCTGTCACAAGCTTCCACACAGAAATAGCCAGGTTTCCTTTTCTGCGCTATCTTCATAGGAAAATGAAAGCTGAAATTCCCATTTATATTTTAAGTTCCCTATGCCCAGGATGCCCACAGCCATGTGCTTCACAGAGCCACACTCACACTCTGCTGCACTCCAGTTAGCTCTGCTGAAGTCAGCATAAATAAAGTACACGACATTGGATGCCAGCTTTTACTCCCATATAGATACACACCGTCTCATTCGAAATTTACTGGAATTATCTGACTCACATAAAGAGTTCATACGGAGTTTCTGTACAAACAAATTTTCGGTTCTGGATGTTACAAAGAATGGATACCTCAATATAGCTAACATCTGTGAAATAAAATACTCTCTCAGTTCTTTATTGTTTTCAGTTTTGTCACAAAGCCACACATAATCTTTGCCATTCAGAAGGCCTAAGAAAATGTTCTCTGTAGATTCTTTTTACTTACACTGAAATTACATAAAGTTAATTTATTGCATCTGTATTCAACGAAACTTGTGATTCTCAGAATCAGTTCAGAAAAAATTGCTTCTAGCAATAACTAGGCCGGGGATTAAGAAGGAAAAGTGCTCCATCTGATCTGCCATGCTTATTTGCTTTAAATTCCCCCAATAATTCACAGTAATTTTCTCTTTCACAGTCAATAGTCCACAGGGAAGGCTGTGATACTGTTTAGCTCTACCATCAATTCCACACTTGGAGTTTGAGTGCACAGAATAAGGAACCACACAGCATTTTTTCCACAGTAATTTTCCATGCGCCCTCTTATCCCCTAAAAAGTGTGAAGTAATTTAAGAAAGCTTACCCTTTCTACTAGAGTGAAAGGCTATTCCCCATTCATTTGAGAGAAGCAACCAATTCTAAAGCCAATTGCTGGAAAGCTACTGATGTACAGTAGCTGGTTGATGTGTTGGTTTACCTTACAACATCTTCTGCATGGAAAGGCTTATGATAAATTGTATAATCTGGGATACACTGAATCACTGGGTATATTTATTAAATTTTATAAATCTCAGAATATTTTTGTACACTCAAGATCATTATTAGATTTTAAATCTCTACAGATATGAAGTAAATCAAGCAGTGTCTACAAGTATATAAGCATAAATTATCCTCACTCTTCAGAAAGGTTAAATTTAATACAGAGATTCTAAAGTATCTTAATTCATTCAAGGAAAATGCAAACAAAATATTCCATACAAAAAGGCAACTGAAACAAGTGTTCAAATTCATCAGCTGAATTACAGGCTGGACTTTTCTAGTCTGGCAGAAGGGTGATGTAATTCCAATCATTTTAGCCTGCATTGAAAAACAGCTGAATTAACTCAAGTGACTTTGCATCTATAATAGAAACAGGCATAGAGCTCATTACTATAGCTCAGTTAATGCAACTTAGCTTGCTATATTATAGAAGATTTGTGCCTGACTCCTTTCTTTTATTAGGATCATTCAAGGACCAATTTTACTATATGGATTATTTGCCTCATCACCTGAGAAGAAGGAACATGACAGTAATTTTGTACAGCTGTGCACACACATGTTTGACAGTAAGAAGATTCTATTCTCTCATTTTCAGCCTGTGCTGACTGTGGAATAGAACAACATATCAGGCTGTGAAATTATAACTTTCCATTGCACGTGGAGCAACTTTAGAAAATATGCTTAGAACTGAACAATGGTGATTTCACTGGAGTCAATCTTTTTTGCTTTTATAAGTAAATACAGCATTACGTTTGAGGCTTATGGAGTTTTTCAGAAATTAACTAATTTTTGATCTCTCCACAGCAAATACATTAACCTGTAATAAAAACTAGTTACAAGGTTTTCAAAAAACCTGTGAGAGACATATTCTACTTTACACATTTGTCTTTATTAAAGGTTCTATATTGTAAAAATAAGTGAATGCATTTTTCACATAAACTGTGTAAGGGAACAGAGGTGGGATTTATTATAAACTTAATTAAATTGCTTTGTATAATGAAAAAGAAGATCACTGGCAATAGAAAATACCCTCTTGGACCAAAGGTGGTTAAAGAGATAATTCACCCGATGATAATGGGCTTTGAGACTACAAATGTTGGTTATTTGCTTCAGAGCTTGCTATTTCTCATGGAATTACCATACTAAAGTTATCACTTTGGTGAAAAAATTAATTATAGATGTGCTGAATACACGTAAAGCTGAGCAATTAAAAAATATCATGTCTCACTTGTGTATGCCATGGATTCAGAAAATGGCAAAAGAATTTTTTTCCTTTCATTTGTGCATGATTTTGAGTATTCAGAAAGAATGCAGCAAAACTGCATCAATAAACATTAGTATAGAAGAGGTAAAGTGACTCAAACTGCACTAAGTACTCATCGGGACACCCTAAGTGCCCCTGTGAAAAGTTGTCAGATAATGGAACAAATTTGTTCCGTTCTCTACTCATGGAAAGAATTTGACCCTTAGTTTTCAATCTTCTTCAAGACAATAAATAGCTTGGAAAATAATTTTGGAAATTAATGCCGGGTTCTTTAGACAGGCAACTCTTTTTCTGTTTCTAATTAATATTTTGCAGTTGATTGAATGGCTATAGCAAATAGGCTGGGACACCTCCACCTGAGAATTATCAAAGCCCTCAGGTGTTGTCTTGTCCTTGGCTGTGGCACAACTCCTCAGCTGAGGAAAAGGAGGTACTACCACATCCAAGATAATGTTCTCAGTCTCCAAACAGGCAAATACCCACTACTCCAGTGGTAGAGTAACAGTGGTTAGTGGTGTCAGTAACACAGCTGTGTGAGATAATCTAAATATGAAGCATAGGCAAAGAAGCAGGAGACATCATATTTTTATATTCATGAGTCATTTTCCACACTTCCACTGCCCCTTCTCCCATTCATACAGGCACGTCTAAAGGCCAGCCAGTCTCTTACATCAGACAATGAAAAATAAAGCATTCACTTTTACAGAAACACTACTTCTTTTATCAGATTCTCTCTTTCTAAACTAAATAATTAAAACATTTTGAATCCCAATCTCACTTGGATTTTTATATAAGTACTACTAATAATTGATTAGTAATTGCAAATGATGTTCATAACGAGACACTATCTAATTGTTAGCAAAGCACCACTCCTAGTACATGTTCAGCAAAAACTAGATACTGCGCTTTCCTTAAAAAGAAATAAATTCTTTTATGTGCATTTCAAAGGTTGTGTGGCTCATGTTGCCCAAAAGAAGAGCAGCAGAATCGTAACCTAGTTTTAAATCCTTTAAAATTATTTATAAGATAAAATAATTTAGCATTCTGATAAGATAGACATAAATCAAGATTTTACTACAGATCTGTAGAATACGAGGATTTGGAAGATAACTTATCATTAAATCTCAATAAAAATAGAATTGAAAATATTATTCATGAGATTGTTTCCGAGCCTAAATAATAATAGTTAATTTAAGTTGTATCAGCTACAGTGGTGCTATGCTGACTAGGTCACTCAAATAGTGCTACTTCAGTGAATTGCTATAAATATTGGGTCTGGAAACTTCTGTAATACCATTAAATTCTGTAAAATTGAATACAGCACTGTATTTTTTCCTGACCTACTTTTCAGCAGTATTTCTGGAAGGTGTTACTGCATTTGGTTTGAATGCAGATGTGGGATTTAGAAGGGAAGTATAAAAGATTTGATTATTATGTTTTAAAAAACTTAGAATCTGATAGTTATGTTTATATTAATTCAATTTTATAACCACAACTTTTACTTAAACTTCATTTCAGTTTAAAGTAGATTCTCTATCTCAAAACTGAATGCTTTGGCAAATGAATGTTAAATATTGCAGGAATTTTTGCAGCAGTCTAGATTATCAAGATAGTTTCCATTATCTATACTTTGTTCTTCATGTAAAAGTAATTATTACCTTCATTTTAATCAACATAAATTTCTAGCACAATCCATAGGATATTTCAGAGTCTATTACAAGAATGAAAAGTGCTTTTACCCACTAAAAATCATGAGTTCAGATAGGTCGGGATCTCTGATGACACCCACGGAGGCAGATATGTTGGGTAGCTCTGGCCAGATCTAGGTTCTTCCTGTTCTCTGAGCTTTTCAGTTTAAAAGCCTCTGCCAAGCTTCTCCTGCAGAAGTTCATTGCTACCAGCTTTGTCCCTTGAGTTCCCTCTGTGATTCACAGGTTGGACAGTTGCATTTGTCTCCCTAACATTGGAGCAAGTAAATCTTTTAGAGACTTTCTCTTCCCCTGCACAATTACCAAAAATGTCATTTCTCTAAGACCCTAAAAATAGCTGGCAAATGAAAAGAATATTGATAAATGAGTTCCAACCGATTTTTGTTCTTATTCAGGTAGTAATAACTTCTCTAACAGTAGAAATAGATGCATTAAGGAAAAAAAATCCCTTCTTTCCTATTGTTCATACAGCACAAGGGGTGTGATTTTATGTCAAATTCATGTCTATGGAGACATTGGTGCGTGACTATTGTTACTCTGAGTGAATGACTGATTTAATGATTCTGAAAAAAGTTGTTGGAATGAGTTGGGTGTCATTCTCTTCTCCACAGTAACAAGTGGCAGAACAAGAGGAAACGGCCTCAAGTTGCACCAGGTGGGGTTTAGATGAAATACCAGGAAAAATTTCTTCAAGAAAAGGGTTGCGAAGCATTGCAACAGGCTGCCTAGGGAAGGGGGGGAGTCACCATCCCTGAAAATGTTCAAAAAGCATGTGGATATAGCACTTGAGGACATGGTTTAGTGGTGAAAATGGTGGTGGTGCTGGGATGGTGAAAGGACTTGGTGATCTTAGAGGTCTTTTACAACCTTGGCAATTCCATGATTCTTTCAGTCTAATATCCCTGACTGGTAACTTGCACACCAATCCTGTAACCTGTAAACTATCACTGGGGTGTCGTTGTGCTTACCCCGTTGTGTGTTAGTTTGTGTGTGAGTTTTGGCCTTTGGCTCTGGCTGTGTGCTGAAGTGTGTCAGAGTTTGTTATCAACGTGAAGTTGTTTTTGTGTACCTTCATGACACACCCGCCGACCAAAGATAGCAAATCTCTGATAAACTACTGCCTTGCATTTGGATTATTCAGACTGTTATGAGAAAATGGCTATCAAAAGCCTTGAAAATCACTCACATCTTCACGGTAACTTCAAAATATATTTTCTTTTAGATGCAATCTTTTCTACATGTATTTATTTATATATATATTACAAAAGATTCATTTACTCTTATGTATTGCATACATCTTTAAGTATAAACAGCCTTACCAAAATCCCTTAAAGGCATGAAAAGCATTTAACTTTCATTTATCTGATACATTCTTACAATATAGAATGTCAACACTTTCATAAAACAGCCTGATACGAAGAGCCCTGCCTTTCATTTCCTAACATCTTACATTCATATGCATCAAGTGAAATTTAAGACTAATGCAATTACTGCATTTTAGGACTATATCTGCAACTGAAGTAAGTGGTTACCTGCTTAGAAAGAGTTCTTTCTCTCTCTGTTTTGCACACTTGGAAGAAATTATTCATGTTAAGCATGAAACCAATTTTGACAGTACACGGATTTTGTTTTACTGCTCCTCTCCTTCCAGAAGAACAGCTAAAAGCCCTGTACTGTGTTCCCTGGGATACATTGTGCTTAGTGACTGGAAGCCGTGCATGCATGCACTGGTGGGGAAGGCACAGGGGAGGTGGACGTGCTTGTCCCCACTGGAGTGACTTGTCTGCAGCACCAGCACTGTGGCTGCACCACTTATCACAGGTGGCTGTTCTGGGTCTGTGTTCCGAGCACGTGAAAATGCAATTGCATGATTTCATTTCCAAAATAAATAATTCTTTATGACAAATGCAACCCCTCTTCAATCCTGCAGGTAGGCTCATGGTACGTACAGGAAAGAGAAAAATAATGCTGTTTCTCTCATCCACTTCATTTCCATTTTAACTTCCCATTGAAAATGTAGGTGTAGTCTGTCATCTTCTGCTTCCCCAAGAGACCTGGCACTTTCCAAGGCCGTATTGCCACTCTCGAGCCAGCCAGCAGAGGGTGCCGGAAAACACAGTCTGCAAACAGCTCTCTGGGCGGTTTTGTTCCTCAAAATGCAAGCCAAAGTCCACTAAAGTTCTTATGTTTTCTGTTCTCTCATCTCTTTAATTCGTTCCCTTGCTAACTGGTACCCACTCTATCCCTTTCAAATGGCATATTACAAGTGCAGACAAATTATACCCAGATCTTTTCAGGTCTGGAATTTTGTTTAGATGGTTTTGCCTGTTATTTGAAAAAGATTTAATATCCTCTAATGTTGAATACAAATTTATGTCTCACCTGTGTACCAGTTTAAAGGTTATGTATCAAATCATAGAACCACAGAATGATAGAATCATTTGGTTTGGAAAATCTATCATCGTTTGGATAGATGATATTTAAAGATCATCTATCCCTCCTACCATGGGCAGGGACATTGTCCACTAGACCAGATTGCTCAAAGCTGCATCCAGCCTGGCCTTGAACACATCCATGGCTGCTGCATCCACAGCTTCTCTGGGCAGCCTGTTCCAGTGCCTCACCACCCTCACAGTAAAGAATTTCTTCCTTATGTCCAATCTAAACCTACTCTCTTTTAGTCTAAAACTGTGGCCATCCAGCAAACTCCTCATCCATCAAATAGTTTGTCCAAGTCCCAAAAAACTAATTTATTAATTTTCTTAGCCTGCAGCCCAGAATTAGGAAACTGAAGTCTCCTGGAATTGGAAGCATTTAGATAAAATAGTGCACTATCTCACCTTTTAAATTAGAATGTTTCTGATATTTTTAGATGCATGTACAACAGTACATGGTATTCCTACTTTTATAAATGTTACTATGATCCCCTAACCTCCTAAACTGACAAACAGCAGGAATAATTAAAGAATAAAAACAAGTAAGATGGCATTACATTCAGGCAGACAAAAGATCCAGGCTAATAATTATTTACGACAAGCATAGAGAGTCTATGAGCTCCCTTCTCCTATGCTTTAATTATTTGCAGAAGCTTCCACATTTACAGTCATGTGTGTCCTCCAGCCTTAACAGCAAAAACACCTTTGGGTGACATCCATGAAAGCAAATAAGAGAATTCTTTGCCATATTGTTAATGCTAACTGCATAATGATTTTTTTTTTCCGGAATGAATAATTTACTCTATCATTTGGGGAAAACGGTTTTCCGAAATTCACCTGATTTTTTTTTGTTGTTGTTTGGTTTGGTTTTGCTTTTGAAATTATCTTTGCTTATTTTGGGATGTGTGTGAGTTTTCAAATGGAGGAACTTAGGTCACCCGGACTGCATCGAGTTGGCAGAGCAAACTCCTAACTGGAGGCAATGAGTATAAATCATTGGTTCAGTCACAAAAGGGAAGAAAAGAGACAGCAAAGCCACCTTTTCAGTGTGCAGCTCTGGGAACGGAACAACAACTACAACCTTCCTAAGGCACCTTTTCTACCCTTCATGCTTGAGTCTACAGCACATGCAAACATCCCTTCCCCAGAATGCCCTGCCTGGCAGTGCTGCAACTTGCTTGCAGGAGCATCCAGGAAATGTGCCAGCAACATACAGAGACTGTCCTATTTTTTCTGTGCTAGAGGTATGAGATAATTAAATAACTTCATTAAATTGATTTTGATGGTTATTTTTTTTAAAAAAACACACATAAAGAGTTTATTCCTAGATAATACATTTATTATACATAATACATACAAATATATATATAGATTTATGTTATTTGTTCTCATCTTTGAGATGTTCACTTTCTGGAAAAAAAATCAGACATCATTTTAAAATGTAGTGACATGAATACAGCTATTAAGCTGTCACATGTTTTAGTGAAAATAAGCACTTGAGCCAACACTTCAATGAAATTCACTCTAAAAGGGATATCAGATAACAGATTTCAAGTTCAAGACAGAATTATTGCTCTCATACAAGGGAAAAAGAAAAGTGATGCAATGGACATTTGGAGGACTTCAATCATAAGAGAAAAATTTGAACTGTTAGTCTACAACTCAGTGGATATGAACAAATCATGCTGCCAAGTTTAATTTCACTAAGATCACTTGCCAATCAAGTGCTTACCACTGGTGAGAACTGTGATAGATCTCAGTTTTGAAAAGGGATGCAAGAGGTTAAGAAGAATGAAGCTGCATCCCAAGGAGTCAAATGAATGTGCCAGGAACCAGCCGCTGGCACAAGGCTGACTGGCACAGACATAGCCTGTTACTAAGGATCCTTGCTGCAGTCTGGAGGGCAACTGGGGTGAAGAGTCTAAAGAGGTAGGTTTTATTCTGGTATTATCCACTGACATTCAGCTGGCAGCCTCCCATGGTGATGGTCTCATCTCAACTCCTCCCCCCTCCCAGTCTGAACCAAAATGATCATTTTTCTACAAATTATCTGTAAGCATCCGGCAGAGAAGGAGATGACTAAGAGTCAGTGTGGATTAGTTAAGAATAAATTATGTCAAGCCAATGTAAATTCCTTTGTGACAGGGTCACAGGCCTGTGGGTAAGAGAGAAACAGCTGAAGTCATATATTTTGATTTTAGTACTTCTCGTGACACTGTACTGACAGTGCATTCTCAAAGCAAACTAGGAACACACGATAAAGGTGAAACTATCTTTTACTAGATGTGAAACCAGCTACAAATAATGCCAGGAGGACAGTTATCAATGGTTCATTGTAAATATGGCAACATGTATTTCAGTAGGGTCCTCAGGGGTCCATCCTGGGTCTGGCAAACAGTTCCCTTAGCAGCCTGCATGATGAAATAAGGACTATATTGTTAACATGCAGACAACTCCAAGCTGAATGGGACTGTCAGAGCTTTGAAGAATGGTTAGAATTTATAATAATCCTAACAAGTTATACCATCTGAGTATAATAGGATGATTGTTTTAAACAGAATAAATGAAAACAAACGAAGGAATCATGAGCTGAACAGAATAAGGAAGAACTGAGATAAGCAGGGGGCAATATTCATGTGTGTAAAAAGTTAATAAAAAGAGTGCACTCTGTTCTTCATGGCTGTGGAGCACAGAAGAAGAAGTAATGACTTTAACACTTTAGCACAGAAAGTTCAAACACCAAGTAAAGATAACTAAGAGTGGAAGAGTAATGTAGTTGGGGAGATTATGGAAACCATTTCTGGAGACTTCTAAGAGCAAGTTAGACATGTATATACCAGAATTGATATCAGTATAGCTGAAATTCTTACTCCTAGAATAATTTCTATTACCATCTAGAGAACATATTTATTATTTGATATATTCAACAGAGGAGAAAATCAAACCACATACAGACCGATGATTGGAAGGAACCTGATTTGTTACATTCAGCAACGAAAAATCTGAGTGTCACCAGATAAGCCTGAGCCTCTACACGGCCTGGGGGATGCACGTGCACACCATTCCCTCTGCAGAATCAAGGCTTCTCTCATGCTGTTCCAACACTCCCATAAGAAGCAACAGAATAAGATGCCATTTTACCATCTAGAACATTTCAAATGCATTTATAATTATTACAAAGACAATTATATTTACCAAGATCCAGAACCTGCAGGAAGATTATAAAAAAATTCTGTCACTTGAAACATTAAACCAACTCCCTTGCAAACCTCCTAATTACTCTGAGGAGTAAGGTACCATTTAACCTCTTCACTCCATAGAACAGAATTCAGATTTATTTAGTATTGCCATTATTTTAAATATTTAATGAGGTTGCACTCTTAATCTAAGAGCATTTTCTGAGTGGGAACAATTCCAAGTATGAGTTCATATTTTTCATATTTTTTTCTAGTCCTATTTGGAACTGAATAGTGGCTTCTGACAAGAAGCTGGAGAAAACTTACAACGTCTTCAATGAAGGCAGATATAAGTGACCATTAAGAAAAACTAGAAAAGGCATCCCATCATCTAAGAACTGTGAAAAAGCCGGGGAGTATGAATAGCATTTGTGACACATTACTACACAAAATCAGTAAGAGATGTAATTACTTTCCCAGTGTCTACAGAACATGAGATTCTAATTGAAGAAGAAAGAAGTAACACCACTTCTGCTGATGTTATTAGTTACCCATCATTGAAAAGAGGGCCTGTCAGTGGATGTTTCCACCTTACAAAGCACGAAAAAATCTGCCAACTTCTGAAATCCCTAAATGTTCTTATCTTAGATTAAAACAAACTTCAGACTTCTGAACTAATATTTCTTACATATTGAAGTAGACAGAAGATGGAAGGAGAAATTGTACAGTACTCGGGAGAAGACGAATTAGGGAACCCTGAAAATGTACTGAATGGTTTGCTGAATGATACAAAAAATATAGCCAAATTCAGTAATTTTGGTGAGATTAGACTGTGTAGGATTAGTGATATGTAGATAATTTTGATTCATGATAGACTGTGAAAAGGAAGTTTTGTGAGGTCCAAGGGAAAGTTGCCTTCCAATTCATATTTGGGGCAACAAATAAACCAATATACAAACTTTTGAAAAATACAGATATAAAACCTAGAAGTACCTATATTTCTGTTGAAGCATTACTAAACCTACTTATGAAGATTCCCAGTTGGCAAAAACAAGGGATTCTTTAAAAAAACAGTTGAACTCGGCTCTGAAATCAAAATTGTTGTCAGTGTGTTCTGGCAACCTCTAAAGACAAAACGCCTCCTCATTACGAAACCCTGTATTCTCCAATCACATCCAGTTTCATCTGCTGCAGTGGAGAAGGGAGTTTCTCTGGAAGTCAAGGTCAGGTCACAGATATAGACTGTTTGCAAAAGCACTGGAGTATCTGATGAGAAATTGTATCACATCCCCGAGCCAGGAGCATGAGCTCCCACACCAATCAACAGCATATAAAACTTGGGATCTTCGGGCAAGAGTACACCACAAGTTGTTGGGTTTGACACATGCGTCCCTCACCTGATGTTTTAAGTAGATATAACCTCACCACTTCAGTAGTGTCCACTGAAATCCATTTATAAACTCAAAAGTGTTGCAATATACCAGGCATGAACTGAACACTAATCCCATATTTGCTGCTTTGTTGCAAAGAGCAGATATGTCACACCATAACTTCTCGCAGTGAAAAGTAGAAAAATAGTCTGTATGTATGTAGGAACAGAGGAGCCAACCCGTATTTAAACTGTAATGGAAACTAAATTCTTAAATAACAATGGTGTTTCTAATATTCCTAAATAGTATTAGAAAGCAGTTCTGATACTCAGATCCATCTCTTCCTTATTAAAAAACAAGTCTTTAAAACTCATGTCTGTAAGGGATATTCGTATAAACAGCTTATGGTTTAATGGCCTTTCTTGCCAGATGATTGCTAGCCTTGTTCATGGGTGTACCATTTAAAAACAGTGGTGACAAGAATATGCAAGTCTTCTCTTTCTATTTGGTATTACTTTTAATGTGAAACTAACATAATTGTTTGGCATAGCTTGTGGTATTTGCTTACAGTAGGTTTCAGCAGGCTATATTTCATTTTGTCACAAGTTTTCTCTTGAGTCCAGGCTCAAAGTATGTTTCTTTTAACTCTACTGACACCACAAAAAGTAACACTGGGTGTTATTTAAATATTGTTTATGAAGATTTTAAGTTATCTTCCAGCAGTGATACAATTTTAATACTGATCTGAGGGCAGATCCTGCAGACTTGCCATGAACAGAATGGCAGTCCTCCTCGCATTAAAGTCCTGCATTTGTGGCATCCTGCGTTGATGTGGGTTAAACCTGCCTTCCATGAAAATTCAAGACTAACATTTTGAGTGGCTTGAGTGGGTACTCTTGACTGCTTAAACTCAATTCAAACCTGCAGTAAACTGTAATGGTATAGGGAGGTATACAGAATAATAAAGGGAATCTACCATTTACCATACAGAATAATAAAGGGAATCTACCATTTACCATACTTAAATACATTCTATACAATTTTCAAAGGAAAAAATAACACTTCTGAAAGTCTAAATCTTCATTGGTTACCCCTCAAATAATTTAAAAGGTCCACTGAGCACTTGACATCTAGATTAAGAGAGCAAAGTACAAGGAAAACAGGAAAATTGATGTGTAGAATAGGTAATATTTTTATAACATATGTTTTTACTAATGAGGATTTTGAATCTTCTGAAATTCCTATCACCAGTGAGTGTTCAGTAACTGTATTAACTCAAATTCCTCTTAGTATTTACAGCAATTCCTCAGTAGGTGATTTTCAATGCTTAGGCCTTCCTTTTGGTAGGAACTACAGGGCAGAACATAACCTTTCAGCTGTGCTGGTAATTGTGAGTATACAGAGACTGTGGGATTGAATCATATTTAAGAAATATTGGAGCCCGATCCCCTAGTCTTTCCTGACCTAAAGCTTGCCCAACAGTGTTTTGTGCTGCAGCAGGGAATGCTGAAATCCATTGGTGCCAGGTGGCACTGTATCCAGGGCAGCTCCCAGGGGGAATGGGATACGAAATCAGCTCTGATGGGATTCCTTCCTGTCCCTACACTTACACAGATGCCCCTGCACTAGAATTCTCAGAGGCATTTGTTGCAATTAGCAATGAAACTGAGCCGAGGGACTGGGTGTCAGACATGTGCAGCTGGGGATTACTGGCTGGGTGCCTCCAGCCAGTTTGGAACAACACAGAGAGAGCCAACACGTATCTCAGCAGGAGTTCTGCCATCGTGCCTGGCTACAGCCAGAGGGCCTCGTCCAAAGAGAAGGGCACTGCCTGCAAAACACAGCTGAGTCTCAATAAATAGGTAAGGGGGGCTGATGTAGTCTTGCACTGTTACCCATAACTCGTGTCAAACTGCACTCAATTCTTTCAGCTTAATAACCACACTATAAATCAACAGTATATTGACATAGTCAACAATTCCTTTTCAGTAAGAAATATTTTCTTGTTTATCTTGTCTCCTTTTAGAGAAAAATGAAATAAAATTACAAACTTAGAGTGTAAATAAAATTATCAAATTAGATGCAAAATTAAGATTAAATTCTCATTTCTTCTTCTTGACATTTACAAACATTAAAAATCTTCAGCAGCCTGACAAACATACATCTTTTCTAGAAAGTGAGGGACTCTTATTTATGTCCTTCATGTATTCAGTGTTCTCAGAAACTTCACAAGGCTTTGAATCAAAGCAGTCTCACCGTTATTTACTGACAATTGTGGAAAATGTGATATTGTCTAAAGTAGATGCCTAGATAAAAAAAAAAAAGAAGAAGCGTGGCATTTGCCTTTTTATTGCCCCAGATGGCACACATCTTATTGAGAGGGAATGAGAGGATGGTAACAACATAACTTATTCACATGTTATGTGGGCAAATGTTATCAAGCAGAAATTATCTGTCAGGAACCACACAAAGGTTAGTGCAGTTTGTGAACTACAAACACACTGCTCCAAAACCCTTACACCAGTGGTTTTGAATCCATTTAGTAATCATCCCATTTGACTACTTGAAGAATTTGTAGCCCAACTGGCATCTCGATAATCTTTCTGATGTTGAAGTCATTAAGCTTAACCATTTACCCCTATTAATATTACCATCCATTGTTTATATGAATTAGCATTTCAGGGCCCTGTTCAAGATCACATTGAAATAGATACTGAAAAAATAGATAAAAAGGCCTTGTCCCTGCTCATAATTCAACCTCCAAACCTTCTCACAGAGTGCCTACGTGGACAACACTGCTGGGTAAGTGTCTAGCCAAGAATGTCAGTAAAGACAGAAAGGAACAAGGGCAGGAGGATGAGAGTAACTGTGTTATGCTCCTTGGCTTATATACATCAGTACTACAAAGTTGATAGAAGCAAGACAGGGCTCTAAGAATAAGATCAAAATATAAATACTATAACATCAGTTGAATAAATAGAAAAACATGTTTCTGGTTCCTCTTCTGAGCTATTCACATTTTCATGAACTAGTTTACAGATGAATACACATATATAAATTCCTGCTTGTTCAATACTGAACCTCAGTAGTGAAAAATCCACGCATATCCCAAATGTTATTATTCAAGCGACGCCAGAAGGACTAATAGAGTGCTTAATAAGAAGATTAGGATAAAAGACTTTGCAAGATTCTTCAGTTTTAAAGTGCACTTGGTGGTGGTGGGAGGCAGGAAGTATTGTTCATATTTTTGCCATTTAAAAGGACCAAGGTAAAAAGCCTCTCCTTTGACCATTCTTCATTGCTGTTACTTTTGAAATATGGTTAAATTCAATTCAGTTATCCTGAGCTCAAATTACAATGCTCTGCTAATACAGCTTCTGCTCTTCCCTGAAGCTGGACAGCTACTGTCATTGGCAATTACGTACTGTTTATGCTGGTTTTCTTATTTCAGTTGCACCAGAAATGGATTTGTGCTTCATATATGGAACATGGGAAATCATATTATTATTTGACCAGCAGTGCCTCAGATCACATCTGTACCCTCGATATCCTTCCCCCGTTGCCTTGTGTTTGCCTCCCAGGGACTTAGAACTGATTGTCACCTCCTGTCACACCCCTCACACGGCTACAGCACGTGCAGTGCTTTCTGGCTCATACAGAGGAGCCTGTGGGGACGTTCTAGATGCCATCTCCTTCTACACCATCATGGTACCTCATTTTGCCTTTCACTTCTGCGTGAGTGTTCCTATAAGCTGATGAAATTTGTACTGGTTCTAATCATTATATTTTGCCAGAAGCATGTGGTATTTGGCAAGGCATTACTTTGATTCAAAGGGGAGAGCTCTTAAGAACCATGTTAGACACCAGGTCAGTGAGAGTTCATACTTTCAAACATATTAAACGTCTTCAACTAATTTTTAGCTCACCTTAAGAGCTCTTTGAGAGCTCTGCAAGAGTGTGCTTCAGTTCCTGGGAAACTTTCTGATATACACATTTCACTGCATCCTTTGCCTTTTCCACAGTGAAGAGGATTCAAAATCAGACTTTTCTCTACCTGCATGCTAAGAACAGAATAAAAGTAGATCAGACATAAATTTTTTACTCATCAGAACATAGAAATCCAGTTAGGTCTGCAAGTTAAATGAGCAGACACTTCTCTCGTTTTGGGGTCATAAAACTCCTTTCACAAATGACACTTGTTTCCAGATAGAATTAAAAATATCCAAGCTGCACTTCAGATTCCAAATCAAATGCTTTTTCTGTCCACTCCATGATGCAAGTGCTATATACTGTATAATCATACATAAGGAACTGAGGAAAATAAAGCAAGATACTAAAATTATTGCCTTGATAACCCTAGGAGATGCAGCATTCAGAAATAATTAACTGCTGAATCACCACCACTACTTACTTTCTCACTTATTCTGACTTAGTATAAAAAATGTCTCTCAGATCCACCACGTCTGTATCCTCCAGCTCAAATAAGGCTTGGCTGATACCACTGAGCCACGATAAAAATGAACACTTGATCCAAAGCAGAAAAGCTTTCAAAACAAGGTAAGAGCCATTGTGCGTGTGCCTGTGTCTGACCAATCTGTTTCCCTTGAGTATCCAGGTTTCAGCAATATCATACCAAAACCTAAACCAATTAAGGCTGAAGATTACACCAGGACTCATCTACCAGAAATAGCTGCACACTATCATCTTTTTCAGGACCTCACCATAGCCACATCCCAAGCTCTGCTGCAAATCTGTATAGAATTTACATTATATAAAAAAGTCATATGTTGCAGTAGGATACCATTATTGAGCTTAGATGGTTGGATTTTAGAAATCATAACAAGGCCACTCCTAATCTTTTCCACTGGACCATGCAGTAATCTTCTCAGAGATTATCAAAATACGTGTCCTGCTATGTACAACCATTTTATGAATTAGAAGAATTGGACCTATATAGCAATACCAGATTTCGTTCTGTTACAGCTCAGGCACAGCTGAAGTCTAAAACACAGAATATTTCTGTGCCACTTAGACTGCACATCTACAAACTAATAGACTTTGATGGGAGTGCCTGTTACAGTAAGTGATGGTAATTGTTTCTAGACAGAGTTTTTTAATGTGTTTACACTATTTTAAAATCAGATCAAATCCGCACTTTAACCCAAATTTCACATATTTACCAAACTATTTGGATGCAGAGCTGAGTCATGAGTTTTGGCAGAGCTCTGGGATCCCTGGGGACAGAAGCTTAAATCCAGGCAGTTGCTGGACACAGATCCTTCCTTGCACCTCCATCTCCAGTGTGGGCACAGGCACAGATGTGCCTGCTTGCCATGACTCTGCCTCTCTATATCTCATAATTTCACACAGTAACTTCAGATGCCTGAAGTCAGACAAGTCAGCCCAAATCCTTTCTACATATATAGGCTGCTTCACAAACATCTGAGGGTGTGCAATGCTTTAGGTTGCTTTCTGGCTTGCCTTTCACTGAGTAGTACTGACAGAGATCTGTCTAGTACAAACAGATCACACAACTCTTATCAGAAGTCAGATTAAATACATGTCTTGCAGAAAATAGTATTTCCCTTGAACTCTTTCCCACTGGCACTGAACACACTGTTCCAGCAGACATCTCACACTGTGTACACAGGCAAGATCCCTCCCCTACTTCAGCTAAATATTCCACTTCTTCTGCATTAGTTCTCTTAACCACAGTCTAAGTCTAAGAAATCAAATTGAGACATTGGCTACTAAGGGCTCAAAGTATTTTTCACAAATTTGCTTTCCAAAACAGTTTCCCCTCCTGTTGGCAGAGCTTTATTATTTGTCCCAGATGTTTTTTCTTTGAATTTGGCTGTAAGTTTTAAAATGTTACTATTCACTCCAATGACTATTTCCTACAAGATATGCTTCCAATAAAGATGTCCTGATATCTATTACTTATATTTTTAACCTATTATTTGTGTCGTCAGAGTCCCAAATTATTTATTCTATTATTTTGCCCAAGACCAACATGAAGCAATCCTTCCCTTTTTCTGTTTTCTCTATATTATAATGATATTCATAGTCTTCTCATCTTTCTCTCATTTTCCAGTATTTCTGAAAGATGATGAGAGAATTTTTCCAGATAATTCTCCGCAGACCTCTAATGTAAACTATTGCTAAGAAAATGGTTAGCTCTAGCTGGTCTTCTTTTTAGCATTTGTGAAATGTTTGAGTGAGATCTGCTGATATTATACAACCCATCTGAATAGAAAAAACAGGATCGACACATTCGATAAGCAAACTTGTCTCAGCTGGCAAAGTACAGATGCTCTCTAAGTCACCAACAGAAGCATTATCAGCTATTTGCCTGCATTAATGAAATCATATAGTCTTGGGATTACAGGGCCCAGCTCTGCCCTCTGCCTCATTCATCGCTGACCTCAGAGGGTGATGTAATTCAAAACCAAAACATGGCCTATGGCCAGTACAGGTATTGCCTGCACTTTGTCGACCTGTGAAAGCCTAGTGCCAAAACATAAAAGAAAAACTCAGACCCTTGAAATTGAATCTAGAGAGATTTAGGCACCAAAACTCTCCAATTCAAAACAACGTTGAGAGAAAGCCATCTAACCCTAATGAACATAAAATCACAAAATGTGTCCTTGGTTTCTATTCCAAATGTCCGCAAGTACTTTCACTATCATAAAAATTTGCTGGTCTGAGCAATGAGCCAGCCTGGTCTCGGACCAGCATTCTTTAGATGATAATCTGAGTGTGGAAGCATTCACTTCTCCACAAAGTCAAATTCTGAAGTATATGCAACTACCAAATGATGATAGCATAAAAATAGCAAAAGTGCATGAGGTGACTGTTGAGTAAGAATTCACATAAGGCAGAAATCCGTGTTCAGCCTTTTAATTATTTTAATTATTACACACACACATACACACACATATACACACAAAAAAAAAAGAGGTTCCACTCTTTTTGCCACCTGGGACGACTACTGTCTCTGACTTCCTACAAGTCCTGCTTGCTTCCATTCTGAAGGACTGGTCAAAAGAAAAATGAGGAGTTGAAGCCTTCTTGCTGAACCTGAGCTACTACACAGAAAAGAAGGAAAATTCATGGAAACAGAATGAAACATTCAAGGCTATACCACAGAGAAGGTTGCAGTTGAGACTTGGTCTCTGCTGGCAGCATGAATAAACCACTTGTGCGGAATGGTGCAAAGGTACTCCTGTACATACTCCTGAGCTCTAGGTGATTCTCTCCTGCCTGTTCTTCTGAAGTGCCCAATTCTGAACTGAGGTATTTGGGTACTTCATTAGGACATCGAGACTTTCACTGTACTGCTGTCCTGCTGTTATTCTGGCAGCTCACGAGCAAAACTACTACACTGCAAGAAAGCAAACTGGAAAACAGCATTCGTGGACGTCTAGAAACAATTTGCCATCAGATGGAACAAATAACTTAGAAAAACAAATTTTACAGAAAGCTTTGCAAAAACATCAGGCGAAGCTTTTCTCTCTGCAGTTCAGATGTGGAAGTGTCAATGCAATGAGTTCCTTGTGACTGTGCTAATGGACACAGCTAACTGCTGGCCAGCAAAACTCTGCTGAATTAGAATCCTGTTCCCCCTCCCACTGAGAAAATTCAGAGGCAGAAGCAAAACATACTCTGTGATCCTCTATATTTCACCCCATCCTGTCTCCCCCGCAACTTTTTCCTGGAAGAGCTCTCTACCAGAGTGAAGAACCTGGTAGCAAAGCCTGGAATAAAAACCGCTTCATGTACCTTGCTCCCCATTCAGGAAAGCATAAGGTCTAACCTCAGGGCCTGGCACAGCTCCCAGCTTCCCCTGGCAGCTCCTGGAGTCCAGGAGCTTCTGCTGAATCTGCAGCCCTCTGCGGCTTCCTGGAGAGCTGTTATTTTTCAGGAGGGAGCAAAGCAAGGAAAGGCTAAGAAGACACTGTGTTCTGTAGGTTTTCTGAGGCCCTTATGAATGTACAACATTTTTTCTTTCCAGCAAACACAGATTTTTTCAGTTACACACTGGTTATAAAATTAGTTTTATAGGTAACGTAGAGATCCTGCTGGTTTGTAAAAGACATAAAAGAGGAATGAGTGATATCACAGGTTCATATCAAATACGCGTTCCTCCCAGTACTGATGATTAACTAGCGTAGAGCAAAAATATTTCAATAATTGTCTTAAAAGTGAATTAATTCATCAATTACTGAAAAGTGACTTAATTCCTCAATATTTATAAGATATACATGACTGTAAGGGGAGAAAAATGTTTCCCTGAAAGTTAATGATTGTTTTATGATTTATGATAAGGCTATAAATCTCTGTGCCAAGAGGAGAGAAGATCAAAGGGAATCACATCCCATTATGAATCCTGAGGCAGCCTGAAGACTTCACTTCTCATATCTTGTTTCTTAGCAAGGCAAAAATTTGAGCTTGAAATGGAAAAAGATAAAACAGGCTCCGACAACTGAATCATCAGCAGCAGCTCTGGAGCTGAGTTACTATGGCAATGGCAGTGCTGCTGCACAGCTTCTTCTTACTCTTACTACTGGTACAACAGCTTTGCAAATGTACATGGGAAATTTCCACCCCACATGTGCCATGGGTGGCTTGCGGGAGAAGCCCACAGTCTCAGGTGCCCTGATCTCTACTGAATGGAAGAGCAAATTTGTGTGATTAAAATACATGATTTGCAATTTTCCATGGAAACAGTCTTGAAGCAGTAGAGAAACGTCCAGAATTCTTCCTGCTCTTGTGTGGCAGGAAGGTAGATGCCAGTGCTTAGAAGATATTTTATAAGCACTGAATTTTTATTACAGGAATTTTAAGCATTTTTTTCAGCTGTAACTATCTCACTTCTCTGAATTATAGATGTCTTGTCACTGCCAGGGAAGGATGGTATCATCTTTTTGGCAGAGAATAGCTTGGAGCTCTACATAAGTAATGGATCTAATTCTGATGCCAAGTTGATAAATTAGTAATTATGACTCTTTGGATATACAACAATCAGTGCGTCAGTACTCACCAGTGTCCTCTTTCCTCTTCGAGGTCTAGATGAATGCATCGCCTTTCCTGTTACTGATGCTATGCTCTCTGCACTACACATTAAAGGCACATTTGCTCTTAATTATTTTTGAGACAATATTTGATATTTACGGTCTAATAGCAAACAGAAGTTCCCAACAGAAATTGGGGCCCTTTATAGGTGTCATGGGAAAATTAACTATATCCCAGCTGAACCAGGACAGTAGGAAGCATAAATACAAAGGAAATCTTTGCCCAAAAATATGACTGCTGAAAGTACAACTTCCGCAAGCTCATTAAGTCCTATAACAGACATCTATGTGGAACCTCAAATGAGTTTCATATTAAGAATTTCATCATACTTTTAGTGGAAAAGCAGTCCTTTTCACCCATTGTGCGCATATGCATATAGCCCAGATTGCAGTCCTGTTAATGCTGGTTTTTAAAGTAGACCCTCTCTGGAGAGCAGATGAACAAGGTTACCACATGTGCATTAATCAATAGGAGGATCAACGACAACTAAGAGAGAAAATACTATAATTAAATATTCTATGCAAAGTATCATCCGAGAATTGAGTACGTTTTTATGTCAGAATCAAGTAAGTTTTTGTCTTTCTACATGTTCCATAAATACATGTTACTGAAAAATAATAGTAAGAAATTATTTACTCTAGGAAGAAATTCTTTACTGCGAGAGTGGTGAGCCACTGGAACAGGTTGCCCAGGAAGGTTATGGATGCCCCAGCCGTGACAGTGCTCAAGACCAGCTTGGATAAGGACTTGAGCAACCTGGTCTAGTGGGAAGCGTCCCTGCCCATGGCCAGGGAGGCTAAGACTAGATAATTTTTAGGGTCCCACCCAAACCCTTAACGCTCTATGATTCTATGACTAAGAAGCAGAGAAATCTGACGATGCATTTTGCTTAGTGTATAGCTATACATCCACCGTATCTGTACTGGCATCATCTGCCCTCTGCCCCTCTGTTTCCTCATGTCTACGTTCCTTTCCGCCTTTCGCGGCCAGGGCCCGGCGAGCCCGGTCGCACGGCGGGGGCTGCCCCGGGCAGCGGTGCCGAGGGGCCGCGCCCCAGCCCCGCACCTNCAGCGACAGCGGCAGCGCAGAGCCGCTCAGCGCATCCCTCTCGCCCATGCCAGGTGCCTGTTCCCGGCTGCGCGGGGATTGAGGAGCGATGGGGCCTCTGCGGGAGAGCGGCAAGGTGAGCAGCCGGGCACGGACGGGGCGGCGGGGAGCGAGGAGAAGCAGGGGCAGGCAAACCCGGTCCGGCCCCCGCCCT
>VZTF01008415.1:277414-341081 GCA_013397755.1 Cnemophilus loriae
GGAAGGAGGAGGGCACATCCGAGAGGTTCCTGACGGGGTGTCCCTTCCCGAGCAGGAGCAGAGGACGCAGCTGGAAAAGGAGGTGTCCCGCAGCCGCATCCCCCGCCTGGTCCTTCGGCCGCAGCAGAAGGTATCTCCTGCTTCCGAATCGCCCTTTTCGGAAGAGGAAAGCCGGGAATTCAACCCGCCCAGTTCCTCCGGGGGCTCCGGCAGGACTATCAGCAGCAACAGCTTCTGCTCAGGTACCGCAGAGACCCCCCCCCCAGCCTCGGTGTGTCTGGGGAACACGGTGTGCCCGACACGGCCACCCCCGAGGCTTCGCTGTCATCCCAGCCGCAGCATCTGTGTGTCGGGCTCCTATCGAGCCCGCATGAGCAATCCGTTTTGCCGATGAAGAAGGGCAACCATTGATTTTTCCAGGGAAATCTAGTATCTGTTCTTTTAATATGTGTCCGTAAGCGACACCAGATGTTTCCATTTTGAGTTCTGCTATCCACTGCTAAAAAAGTTGGCGGTATTATTGCGGCAGAAGCGTTGCTTTAAAGTGAAAGCTTTGCCGTAGCAACTGCAGCGTGGTATTGAGGCATTTTGAAAAGCCCTTAAATCAAAAGTCGGTAAAACAGGGGAGTCGCTATTAAGGGTATTAGACTGCAATGCCTTTTGGTTTTATGACAGCGATCTCCATGAATTGGAACAGAATATGTAGGTGAAGTTTTCACTGTCATATTGAAATAAGTTTTGTTTATTTCAGAATTCAGGCTTCTCCTGATGAGTATGTCACCAGATGTGAGTTGGGCATGATGGCTTCTCTACAGAGAGGGCAATGGATGGGTGACTGATCAGAAGTAAATTACTACTCTGCAACTGTAGGCCAAAAAATGTCATTTGCTCTTCAAAATATTATATGAGGGACAACTTGAAAACAGATGTTTTTATGTTAAATATTTGCCCTGTGTAGAGTTTAGTACAATTTAAATGCCTCAACTAGCAGTGAAAGACTCAGATGCCTACTAGTGGTTAGTAATTTTTTAATTCAGTGAAACTCTTCACTGTAAATGACATTAATGCACATGCATAAAAAAATTGAAGGTCACATCATGAACACCTTGGACTCCATATGCCTGTGGTAATTTAAAAGATATTTTTGGTGTGGAGAAATTTGTTTTCAATAGTCAGTTTTTTGGAAACCAGAACATTTTCAGTGGTGGAATTGGAAGTGCTAGGTTAGCAGTTGACTCAATAACCTTAGAGATCTTTACAACCTAAATGTTTCTGTTATTCTGTGAGTCTCTACCTAAAAATCTGAATTATAAGAAGGTTTTTGCAATAGTTAGTATCAGAGAAACTTCCTAAGCTTCCCTTTTTTAGTTCATAAAGTATTTTCAATTACCAGAGGTGTTCCTGGGAATAGACAGAAACGCACTTATTTATCTTGGTCTTCACTACAATGGATCAGATGATTATTATTATTATTACTATTTTAACTCCTTTTATGAAAAACAGTGTGTTGAACACAGTGTACAAGTTTTCTTAGATGAGAAACACAATAGCCATGTTTGAGTCTAGCTTTGACATATTTTGCAATTCAGGCTCAGTGGAATGATCTATTTGGTTATTGTTTAATGAACAATGCAAAGCGTTAAACAAACATCACAGGATTGCAAGAATGCTGGAGCCTTTTTCCCATGCCTCTTAAATCCCTCCACCTTACCTGCTTGAGTTTGCCTGTTCCAAAGAAATAAAATCTTTTGAAGCTTTCTAGAAATACGTTATTTTTTATGATCTCTCCCAAATGGCTGCTTTTTATCCTGATTTTTTTCCTTCTGTGTTGACAAGCCTTTCACCCTGATCACTGACATTTTTTTCGTCTTTTGGGTTTGTACCCTGTTCTACAGATCTACTCAACAAGTAGCTGCCACTGTCACATACCCTTGCTGTCCCACTGCACTGCATAGGCTGTCTTGAGTCCCAGCAGCGCAATGTTTTTATTCTGGGTGTGTCTGATCTCACAGCTTGACAGTTTTAAGGCACCTTTCACAGAGGTATTGCAGCGTGCAGTGCTGGTCTCCTAACCTGCATCTTAAGCCCAACTGTCCACCTCTTTTTATTTTATTCATCTTTTATTATTTCATGAATTCTGCATTGATTTAGTTTGATTTTTTTTTTCCCATGTAAGAGCTTTGTGTTTCTAAAGCTGCCTGCAGTACCCTTACAGGTACGCACTGCGTGGTTTGCTGCTCTGAGTCTTCAGACCTTACACAGCCATGGATCAGCCCAGGCACTGTCCTCCATCCCAGACCCTGGTTCAGTTGTTGCTAGGTTTGATGGGTTTTTCACTATGATGCAGGTATGACAACAGTCACTGACTTGATTTCCTCATTCTCTGACATCTCTTTCCTGTCTTCCACTTACGATCCTTCTTTATTATCGTTCGTCTAATTTAGAGTGAAATCCCCCAAGGGGAGCAGGTGGCTACTAGTTCCTCTTTCTGGAGAGGGGATGGTGAACAGATGTGTGGAGAGGTGAGTGGAGGGGCCACAGCCTCTAACCTGCCTCTCCTCGTGCTTCTTCTTAATTGAGAAGTAGCATGTGCAAAAAGGGTATTTAAAATTAGCAAGTAGTACATTTGGAAGATGAGAGCAGGTGGGAACAATAATGTAGCAGTATGAAAAAACTCATGAGCATTTGGATAATTGTCTTTTTTGTAATTTCTTTTGAGCATTAAACCCCAAAATGTTCTTGATAAGCAGCAGATAGTATGAATTGATCCTTGGAATAATTCCTTTCCTCTTTACCCTTCTCTTGTCAAGTTGTTCTCTACTTTTCTTCCATTATTATTGACACCAAGTAGTTATGATCCGTAGATTTCTTTTTACCCCAATAGAAATTATTTTTTTCCCCTCATCCATTAAATATGTATTTTTTGTTTGATTCCCTAGAGCTTCTAGTGTTGTTCATTTTTCCTGTGTGCTTACACTGGTCCCAGTGCATAAGTGAAGGCTTGGAGTTCCTTCTCGCTAAATGAGGGTAGATCTTGTAGGTATTATTAATGTTGGTTTTGGGAACCATGGCAGTGCTGCAAGCATGGTGGTAACAGCAAAAAATATCTCTTGGCAACAGAAAAGAGACAGTTTTTGTAATGCTTAGTTTCGTTTGAAGAAGTTGTTAGTTCTGGCTGTGATAGGTTTTAAATTTGCATGATCAGCTCCCTCTTTGTCTTGTTCGAGTGAACCAGAGCCTCACTCGATCATGCTGGTCAATTATTTGCAGTTGACTTTATGTCAGTTTTGCTTTGTAAGTCCGCATGAAACACAGTGAGAGTGTTAGTCATATCTGTGATATTCCTGACAAAATGTGTTTTTAATATTCTTTGTTTCTGCCAAGTGAACGTGGATGCTGTCTGGATGTTGTGTAGGCAAGCTGAGCTTTTGTATCTGCATTCACCATGCATAACCCTTTCTTAAAACCTTAGAGCATCTGGGGTCCTGGTTGTCATTTGACATGGGAGCACTTCTCTCCTTCGGCTTGGATGTCGGCCACAGAACTCATACGATGTCAAATGATGAAAAAACCCTCTCCCAGCAGCTTTGTCTGGCTCAGCTGCTACTGAGCATTTGCCCGTGTCACGCATGTTTTTCTCCTAAGTTGCACTTGGCTTCCAAGTGGCTGCGTGTACTTACCTTGTCAGGGCAGAGAACGCCATCCAGAGCACCTCAAACAAGCCTCCTGCTGACGGATCCGTGACGGAGCAGCTGCTGTGCCTTTGGTCATCCCAGTTACAGTGTTTGCCTTGTAAGAAACGTGATACTTTGGGCAGGGCACTATCCTTGGTTTTGGTGTACATGTCCTTGGTTTGAAGTCAGCCTGTGCTAAGCTCTGCAAGTGTATTCAGCTTTTCTTTTAAAAAGGAATTTAGTCTGGGATATTGTTTCTTTTCTACTTTTGGTTTTTGAATAGCTCTGCTTTTAAATTTCTCTGTATGAAGATGACTTGTTACATGGTACCTTTACAACAATGCCCGAGCTCTCTTTCAGCCTTTTCTAGGATGTCAGCTGCCAGAATTTCAGCAGGGAATGCAGTGAAGCTTTGGTAACCAAGATGCAGCTTTGCAGGAAGCACTGGTACATTTAATAATTGTTCAGCAAAACACTTTTTGAGCCGGAGGACTTGGTTTATACCCATAGCAAACAGTTCCTCTTTTCTTGGGCTTACTTGTAAATCACCTTTTTAATTAGACTGCGTAGTCCCATGAGCTACTGAAAACCAGTAGCATCTCTGTGCATCAATGATTGTGACTCACTCCAACGCAGTCTTCAAAAATAGGAGTTGAAGCTTCGTTTTTGCTTTTTCTTTAAAATTTCATGATCTGGTTCAATGCTTATTCAAGTTCAACCCTTATTTCATAACTTGTTCTTTTCTGGGGTAAAGATTTTATTTAAATCTTGTCCTTTGCATGTGTGGCACAATAAACGTGGGCGTGTACAGCGGCTGCGCTGTAAGCCTGGGGTGTGGGTGCTGCAGCAGGAATCTCAGTGTTGCCATTGCTTGCTCACTTGCTCCTGTGCACACTCCCCTTGCACTCAGAGATTATTTGCCAATTGACCCAGCTATTGGTGGATTCTGGGGCTGAGTTCACAGTGTGTGTCAAAAAAAGCATGTAGGCTTTCGGCAAGCTTATTAAGTCTATGTGAATGCACAACCCATATTGTTCACCACAGACAAGAAGAAGAGGTTCTACTACTGTTACTGAAGAAAAAAGCTGTACCTTCTTGCACTCCAGTAAATAGTTTCTCCGTTAGAGCATTGAAGCAGATTGCATTATAAAGCAGCTAGCCTTGGAGGCTACACTAAATAAGTATGTGTACTGAAATATATATTCCTAAATAGATACAGAAAACTAAATTTTTAGTATTTTAACAAGTCAACAGATAGAGGCCAGACAGTTAGTTTAAATTACTGAAAGTAATTGCTCCTATTATTTGTATATATGTATGTATTACTGTGGAAACAGTGAGCTCTCTCATTCTTCTTGTTTCTTGTTATAAGAAAAAATATTTTGTTTAAATAGTTCCTTACTGGTTTATGTGTTTGATTTTTACTCTGAGTTACGGATTCAAAGAAATATGCTTAAAAGTTCTCAAGTATGTGATACTGAAAGTTAGATTCTCTTTCCTGCAGTCCTTTATGCTATGCTTTTCCACAGTTGTTTTGCCTTTTTTTCAGACTTGTGGAGGTCTTTTCTAGCACTTTTGTTTGCAGCATTTTGTAAGGCAGTTCAGTGATGACTGTGATATTAATTTACAAAAACATTGAAACAAAATCTGCTTTCAAAAATACACATATGGCCTTTTTGCATGAGGGTGACACTGGTGACATGCTTCCTTTTCTCACTGTTGCTTCCCTAGAGAATTTCCTGCTGGACCAGCTTACATGCAATAATTTATTATTGCTTCAAATTGTGAGCCACCAGTTCTGTTTCTGTGGCACAGAGATCTGTTCCAAACATGGAAATGAGAAAAGTGCCTAGGTACTAAAGAGCAAAGCCTGCTTGTTCCCCAGTTTTTGGCCTTTCCCTGCTTCCTTTTCAACTCGAGTATTTATTCGCCCTGACTAAGTAACAATCCTTTTGTTCCTCTTGCCACACAACAACATCTGGAAGCCAAAATATTTGACCTTTCGGATGTTTTTTATCACCTTCTTATGTGTCTGTCAGTACTGTGAACCTTTAAAACCTGACCCAGAGCCTCCTGGGGTCAGTAGGACAGTTCCCGTTCTCTCTGGAACATTTTGCATGGTGTCCTGAGAACAGTCACCCTTCCTACTGCAGCTCAGCCTTTTTACTGCCCTTTTGTAGCTTGTTGTGTACTATGGGCTGAATTCTAAACAATGTCATGTATTTTCTTCAGCAAAAATGCATAATCCAATACTTTTTTTTTTTTTTACAGTGCTTTTCATGCAACTGAGTTGAATATTGTCATGCACTCTGAAGAAAACCACAACTTGTAGCAGGAATGAAACTTTAATCAGAAGTCTTGGATTTACTTTGTGTTAAAAGAGAATCTTGATGTTTTAAGAGAAATTCGACATTACATATTTTAGCCCTACATTTATAGGATTAGTATATATCCATGAAATTATGGAACAGTGTTTTGATGTGTATGTGACTAGGTTCTATGGTGCTGCTAAGTGCCACTCTGGGCTTGAGGATAGTTAAAAGAAAAGAAAAGATAGAAGAAAAATATGCATAAAATAACAATTGACAGAATACATGTCATTTCCTTCCATGAGAAGGTGAGCAGTGCAACCTTATGAGGTGATGTTGAAGCTGTAAGGGTCACAATTATATGCTGTTGGCCACGGAGGCAGAGCTCTGTGAGACTGAACGAGTATAACATGTTGCACCATTTAAGGAATAGGTACAAATTTCTCTGTGGTTTATTGAAGGTTTTTAATTCCAAAAATGATACCTTCAAAACTGGAAAGAATATTTCTAATGTCTTTCTTTGCTGCATAATGGAATAAACCACATAAAACCACAGAGAAACCCATCTATATATACACATATATTTCACTTACTGTTAATATTAAACTTATAATATTTCTTATACTGGATATAGTCAATGCTTTCCCACCAAAGGTAGCAGCAGTGGTTCCACTTCCAGCTGTTGTCCTCAGAAAAGATTAATGAGGTCTACTAAAGTGCTTAAACCCATACCAAACAGAAAAGACTCTTCTTTGTCTATTTTTTTGGACTCTTTGCTGTCCTTACCTTTAGTTAAAACTTTTCTGTGAAATTTCGAAATGAGATTTTTCAGTCCTTAATCATCTTAAACCCCTTGTCCAGATGTTCTCTGTGATGTGATAATGAAGCTCAGGGAGCTGTGCTATTCCTGACCACAGCTCTCCTAGTAACAGTACTATTTTTATTGATATTTTTACTAGTAAGCCTTTATGCTTCTCTTCTGTAATACACCATTAGTAGGGCTATAAATGTAATGACAAAGCCAGTAAGCCACAATTATATAGTCCTCTTTTTTTTCAGATGTTTTGACAGAGCTCATGTCAGTCCTGTTTGTTAGTGAAATGTTCAAGTAGAAGGAACATTAGTAGATTCGCTGCCAAAATCTAATTAAAATTAGCTTCTTCAGTATGACTTAGCAATTGCACAGTCAGACGTCAAGGGCAGATACCTTTAAAGACATGTTTATGTGAAATCCTGCATTGCAAAAGATGCCCAAGCTTAGGAGCAGGTCAGTCCACCTTTTTTCACCTTCCTCTCATCATCTCAGCCTGTCAGCATTCCTGCCATGCTGTGACTGAGCAGAGAGGGCCTCTTAGCGAAGTCAGTGAGCAGCTCTCATACTAAATTTTCAGCAGTGGCCATTAGTGGTCAGCCTGTAGGTGTGACACAAGTGAGGTCAAAGGGCCTGGTGAGCAACAGGTGTAAAAGTTGCCTGTACATTAATGATCCGCAGCAACCACTCAAAGATGTTTAGTCTCGGTTTTACTGGGTTAGATTTTATGACTAGAACATTACAATCAAAAGTTCCAGCTTGAAAGATGGACTGTGAATAGCAGGGTGTTTTCCAGCTGGGGAATATCTAACAAAAGGAAAAGCATGTAGGTTGTAGGGACCTGTGGAGATCATTTCATCCAGCCTCCTTTTTGAAGCTGGACTGTTCCCAGCACATCCCAGCAGCCATGTATTTGTCTGTCGGAGTCTAGAAACCCTTCAAGGACAAGAGTTTGCACAGCCTCTGTAGGTGACCTCAGGGAGTGGTGGAGCTGCTAGCCAGCCTTTGTTCACAAGCAAAATGGAGCAGAGTTAATTCAAGTTCTGCCTGCAGAGACACCAAGATTAAATGTGGAAATTACTTGCATAGCAGGATTTTGCATAAGTAGGCCTCCTCTCTTTTCCTGACAGTGCTGTAGTTTTCCTTGTGCTTCGTCTCTGCTTTACTGTGTTTGGCTTTTGGTAAGAGACTTGCCTCACAAGTACGTGATATTCTGAAAAATCTTCTTAAATGCCAAGCCAAACAGGTCTTCAAAATAGTTTAGAAATGAGTTTTAAATTGATCAGAAGGACCAAAACTAGTAGCATTTTTAGGACTCTTCTTTTGGTGAAGTTAATAAATATGTTTTTCCATAGTCTGTGTGATTTTGTACGTGACAAATTGTTACTAGCAAATTATTAAACTTACAGAGTACATACAGTCACCTACTGGAACGGCCTCAGTAAAAATGAAAAGTTTTAGTACAATTAGGAGCTGAGGAGAATATTCCTACTTCTTACCTTAGGCTGTGCTCCCTCAGTGGTTGCTGGGAAGGTGAGGGTGCCTCCAGAGGTATGAGGTAGGATTTGTGCCTGTTGAGACCCTCATGGTGTGGACGTGAAGTGCTCCTACCTCTGCCTTTCTATGTGTAATACTAATTTTATACTATCATGTTTCGTCTGCTGCTTTTACTGTGTTTCCCAGTTGTTCCAGAATGACACTGTGAATCTCCCATTAGCAGTTTTTTTTGCCTGGGCACCCAGCCCTTACACTCACTGGTTCAGGTGCCCAGGTCAGAGCAGTGGTTGTGTTAGTCCATGGAGAGAGTTGAGATCCACCAGGCAGTGACTCAGAGCACTGGGATGACTGAGCCTGGATGGGGCTGTCCTTCTGGCTCACCCTCCAGAGGAGCCTCTTCCTCTCCGTTTAATACAGAAAGAGCCTTACAGGTGGAAGGTAGGTGTTGTATTTCCTTTGGTATCTGTCAGCAATTTTCATAATTGCATAGACACCCCTGTGCTACAAGGCTACTCATTAAAAGAAGACCAAAACAGTTCAAAAACTAAGGGTAAAAAAGGTGAGGCAGACCAGCAGACTGGGAGATTACCTTGAAAAATTCTGAAATACCCTTTTGATACCCTCACTGCCAATAGCCAGCTTGCAGTGCACCATCCTGGGAGAGCTGGGGCTACCCAGACTAACAGATCCTGGGATGAATGGAAACACAACCATCAGGTAAAAGCCAGGAAATAATTTTTGTCTTGGTACACTGAACATTTAAAATTCCATTAGAACCACGTTTGATTCCAGAATCCACATTTCTTGGTGGAAATTCAGAGGATGTACAGGCTGAACACTGGTCAAGGGAACCTTAGGAGGAGGCAAATGTTGGACAGTGAAATAGGGATCAGGCAGGAACTGGATCATTCAGTGTCACAGGAGTGCCTAACTCGATCTGGCAGCTAGGAGTGAAAGTAAAAAGAAGTCAGTGCTTCCTCAGTGAGAGCATCATTAATTATTTAGATGTGTTATATAAGGAGGTTGTATACTCAATGTTTCTTGAAGCCTTTAGGAAAAGGCAGTATTTCTTTAAAGAAGGTTCTAAGGCATATTCTAGTGAACCTTCTAATCTGTGCTGAGAAAATCATCACATCTCACCATATAGCCTAAAAGTCTACAAGAACAGTATTTTTGCCAATTGTTAAGAGTATTATTATCTTTAACACTGTTGTTTATATTTTGACTTTACTATTTAAAAGTTAGGCCATGCAAATGTCAGAGTGCTCTGAGCAACTTTCCTGATGGTTTGTTTGAGGAGACACTATCCCGTGCTTGGCTTTGAAACTTGGCAGGCATGTCTGATCTGGGAGAGGACTTGGACATAGAATTTCAAGTGATGAAATCCAGCTGATGTTCAAAGGGAAAGCCTACTCCCAGAACTCTCCTAGGAGGCCCCTGTGAAAAAAAAGACACTGCGAAAGAAAGCAATGGAAGTCTTATGTTATAAATTCATGTGATTTTCCCTCTTGTGCAACTAAATTCAGGCAAGATCAGAAGTACAGGCTTTCACAGCACTATTTGCCAGCTTTCTCTTTTTTGTCTTCCTGATGCTGATGTGCCTGAGAAGGTAAATGAGGTCTACCTGTATTCCTGAGAAGTCTGGACCTGAAGTCCTTACTGGGGCAAAACTCCTGTCGAGTTACAGGGTTGAATCCTTAACTGACCTTGCTGGAAACTATATGCACATCCTATCTTCAGCAGAAAGTGAATCCCATCATGGGCTCATCTGCTCCTGTTACCCACTGTTTTGAGAGAGAGTCCTTATCTTGGCCCATTTCTGGGCAGGTGGAGGTCTTCGCTTCCTTCCATCAGAGTTGCCAGCAGGGTTTAGGAGGAGCCTGCAGGTCTGGAGGAAATTCTGAACTCCCTGTGCCACAGTTGCATGTTCTGCTTGCAGATGAGGAGCAGAGGAGTCGCTGCTGCAGTGAGCAGAGAGGGTGGTCAGGCTGTCTGGAGACAGAGGGGGAATCAGCTCCATGTCAGGGTCCACAGGGAAGTCTACGGCTCTCCTGTGGGGAGTTCACCTGCAGTATTAAATACAAATAAATAGCCTGTCAAGGCTTCAATAGCAGAAAGGATGAAGGTAGGTGCAGGCAGTTTGGCTGGCACTAAGCAGCTGGAGAGCATCTCACTCTTCACCAGGACTTTTCAGTGTGCCAGGAGGGTGAGTTTTGGGTCAGGTGGGTCCCCCACAAGGTACAGCAGAGCTTTGCTTGCTTTGGGGGTAAGCACCAGCATTTCATAGGCAGCTCTTCAGTTCTGTGGTAGTAAACATTTTGATTATTCAAAAGCTGACACAGAAAAATCTTTCTCTACAGCTTGCCCTAGTTCTGGAAAATATATAATTTTGTTCATGTTTCTAGATAATAGTAGTAG
This sequence comes from Cnemophilus loriae, assembly GCA_013397755.1. NCBI lineage: Eukaryota > Metazoa > Chordata > Aves > Passeriformes > Corvidae > Cnemophilus > Cnemophilus loriae. The sequence continues at coordinate 288,124 of VZTF01008415.1, forward strand.
AAAGATTAGAAGTTGTACATTACATAAAAAATAAACTATCAGAGGAGAGAGAGTACAATAAAATCATTCATTTACTGCAGCTGGAGTGGGAGTGCTCACCTGGTTATTGGTGTACCTAAAGGTTACAAGGGGTATGAGTAGAGAAGAGCTATTCTTCTTTGTGCCAGGCTCATTTGTTCTTCTAAAAAATGCCCTGTTGCAATGAAGGCTGAAGTTCTTAACAGTAAAACAAGGATATGTAGATAAGACATAATCTGATGGTACAGTGTCACCAGTGTGATATCACAGGCAATGTTGGGGGGGTGGTAAATAAAACAATTTTTATGCTATTTTAGTATGCATTCTTTAGCTACCTTATTTCTTAATTGCAGTTAGTTTTACACATCTGGGGTTTTTAATGCCCCAATTTTTAACACTGTGGTTTAGTTCCTTCATTGTTTAAAGTTTTATCAGCTCCTGTAGTTCTTCCAGGCCGCATCTCTATAGCTTTGGGAGTTACTTCTGTGTAAAGTCTCCCATACAAAACAGATCTGTGAGGTCTGCAGAATCTGTGCAGGTATTGTAGTAACTTTATTGGTGGAGAGATGAGGTAAGTTGTTTCTTGTGGTTTTGGCAGGGAGTTTTGGGAGAGGGGTTTGCTTCAGGTTTTTTTTGTTTGTTTGGCTTTTTTGTTTTTGTTTTGTTTTGAGGGAGTTTTTGTTCGTTTGGGGATTTTTTGTTGGTTTTGTTCTAAAATAAAGTTTGGAAACTAATGCCACATACAGAAGCATCTAAGTGGAAAAGCTGTAATTAAAAACAAACTGCACAAGCTGTCACTTATTTCTGAATATATTTGATTGTAAAAGTTTGTGTGCTTCTAAAGAGAGGATGCTTTGGACACAGCTAAAGCAGCTGCTTAAATGCAGTTCAGAAGTTCACTCAGTGGCACTCATCCACTGTCCTGCAGGTAACTTTCACTCAGCCTGCAGAAGAGACTATAAATAGTGGAGAAAGGGAAAGGGACACTTATCTGGGAGGAAATTGCCACCTTCTCTCTTCTTTGTGTTGAGTTATATTGTGATATTGATGGGAATGGAAAGGATAAAAAGTAAACTAAAATCATGTGGGCAGCAGTGATGAATGTGAGGACAGGCTGAAAAGCTTATTAGCAGTTTTCTCTTTTCTGTTATTTTGCTAGGAACTAATTCTGAGTTTCAGAAGGCAGCAGCAAGATAGTAAAAAGAGATGCTTTTTGTCTTAATTGGGATGATTTGAAAGAATTAAATACGATTAAGCTGGATTAGGTGCTTTGCACTGTTACTGCCCTTTGTGCCCTGGGAGGTGTTTCTGGCGGTAGGCTGGGCTGCCCCTTGGCTTGGCATCATGCCTGGCACTTGGCAGAGGCCTGGGATGCAACACCTCAGGCTGCTGGCTGCTCCTACAGCCAAAAGCATACATCTTGCTCTGGACAGTCAGCACCTGTGGGTACCTTGCTCAGGACTGAAGGCAGGCCATGGAGAAACGAGAAGCAGAACATTGGAACAGGTGAGTGAGGGTAGAACAACTGGCCAGGCATGAAGGAAAACTGGATCACATGAAAGGATGAAGTTTTTCTACTGTATTGAGGGAGCAATAGCTAACAAAAGCAAAAGCTATTCTTTCCTGCATAGGGGAGGTGGGCAGAAAGGTGTTAGATAGATATGGAGTGTCCCTTCTGCCTCATAAATGCGCAGTCATACACTGACTTTTAAATCAATATGCCCATGCAAAGCTCAGTGCAAAATGAGGCTTGACCTACATTATGAACAAGGTGGAGGAGGTAAGTGCAGAACGGTCATGCAAATTATTTGGCTCAGTTGCAGGTATTTCTTTGGGTTTCATGTTAGGTAAAGAGAACACATCAGGAGAAGAGTGCAATTGCATAATTTAGATGGCAGCTTTCATTTTGTCCTGGGAAAGAACAATTAGATTTCTCCAGGAGAGTCACAGTAGAGTGTTTGGTTTTGTTGTGTATCCATTAAACCACCATGACTTTTAGGGGAACTGCAATTACTCCAGATCACATGGGACGTGATTAGATGAAGTTGGGGTTTGATACGTGGATTTCATTCAAAATCAGACTGCTTACTTTGCATTCAGTTGTTAAGAGCTGGCGTGTTTGTATTCCTGGAGGTCAGGAACCTGGGTCTGTTCCCAGGTGGCTGTTGATGCCCTGGAGTGCTGGTGTGCCCTCAGAGGAATTCAGCTTTAAACAAAAGCAATCTGTGTATAACTCACTCTCTTCAGAACTAGGTACCTCATAGCCACTTGTCAAGAGTAGAAGAGTTCTATGATCATGGTTGCTTTCAAAGGAAAGACAATTTTGAGTAACCTGTATTAATTCCATTTACATGTAATTCCCGACTTCGTGCATGTGGGCTGTAGGTTGTTGTCTTGTTGTTCAGATATGGGAACATTCCTTGAAGGAGAGCATGTGGCCCATGCTTGCTCTGCAGCCAGTGTGCCCTACACAACATTTGTGTCTTGTGTGTATCTTCATGCTGCAGTATTCCCTAACCTAGCTAAAGGAATCCATCTTAGATAGGAATTTTCATTATGTAGCCCCTGATTTTGTATTTTGTCAGACTGAGTAAAACAAGTACTTGTCCTTTTAGCCTGCCATTCAAGACTTCTTCACAAAATGGGTGAAACAAATAGCTTCTCACCAGGTTTCAGAGCCAAGGCTGTACATACCACTTACTGTAAAGAGCTGTAGTTCAAACACTCATTTATTCTGCTAACTTCGTATACTTATTAGTTAGAAATGTTGATGTTTTCCCTTTTCTCTTCAGATGACACTGGCTGTCCTAGTAGCCAGTCAGTATCTCCAGTTAAGACTCCTTCTGATGCTGGAAACAGTCCAATCAGTTTTTGCACTGGTAGTGATGGAGACTTCTCCAGGAAGAAATTCAGTCCAGGGTCAATGAGTGAAGGGAATACGCAGCTGGCTCGATACAAGAAGGAGACAAAGACAAGCCTTGTAAAGCCTGGTGAGTATAATTCCTTTCATTTCCTTAATTACACTTTCTAATTGACTGGTATATTGACAGGTGTCTACATACGCTGTGTTGTGCCACCTGTGATACCACTAATGCTGATAATAAATAAATTACTTGGTTTCTTTCTGTGGAGTCACCTGAAAGATATGAAAACACTATTGTTACTGTCTTTTTCATGGAAATATAATCAAGTGACATCTTCACTTTCTTTTATGAGGCTCGACGGTGATACCAAATAGCTGAAATGGATCTTACTCTGTTTCATAGTAATTGCACACATATTTCACTGACCAAAGATAAATGATTCTTAATATGAGAAAAAATCTTGTGATGTCCTTAGATTTATTGCTGGATTCTGCCTAAAGTTTGTGCTGCCAGGGTCTGATAGCTCTGGGGATAAAAGATGTCAGACCAAGGCAAGAGGACAGGCAGCCTGTGTGGGAGTTGGGCATATTTGGACCTGTACTGCAGTAGCTGAATCAAGAGTGTGTCTCCCATTGCCTTGGACTAATGGGCCACCTCAAACCACCAGTTTGTTGCACATCCAAGACTAAATACCCAGGTGTGCCATTGCTTCCTGTAATTTTAGTGAGTGGATATAAAATATTTTATATCATTTGATTCATGTACAGGCAGCTCTCGATTACAAATGGTCAAGATATTTGTGCTGCTGTTTAATTAATCGTGGAGACAGAGTTGGCCCTGTACATAGCCAGCTGCAGAATGGTTTACGAGCTCAGGTACCTCCTGGCTATATTGTTTCCAGAGTCATTTTACCTCTGGAAGCAATTTAGATACTTCCATGAAAAGCCAGCTCAGATTTGCCAGCACCATGTTTAACCCACAAACAGTGGAGAATCTGTTGCAAAATCTCTTCACTGGCTTGGTCATTGGAAGGGCTGATTAAATTGGACTTACCACCATCCCTGCAAGTTCTTTGGCTCATTTCATAGCACCGTGTTACTTTAGTGTTCCCAGTCTCCCACTGCTGTGCTTAATGGGTGATAGGTAATATTTTTTACAAGGTTTACAGTGAATGTGGTATATGACAGTCAAATCTGCAGCTGTGGCTACCACAACAGTTTTGTTTGTGAATATGAATGTCGCTTAGCAAAATGTGAATAATGAATGCAAAAGTTTTTTTGCTAGTGAAGAGTCCTGTACTCATGGAGAAGAGTTATGCACCTTTTTCAATAAATTACTTCACTGTTTTCAATTTTACACTTAAATCGCCTTATAATATCAAGTTATTAGCCTTTTGCAGTATTGAGCCACTGAGTCCGTTTTACAGAGAACTTGTAAGTTCCTCCTGCCAAATATCTCACACTTTTTTAGTTGAAAGCTGTTCAAAATCACATCATAGTCAGTGTGAGAGCTGACACAAATGAGGGACATTTCAGACGTGGATGCCAGGGGACAGCTGGTGTTCATTTTCCTCAGTGTTGGCTGCAGGGGTTAATGTGATTTTCTTCCGTTGCTGTCTCTTGGCTTCAGGTGGACTCAGTCTCTTCCCTATGACCTACTCGTCCATGAATTTCTGGTGACTCAGTCGAGACAATGTAGCCATTGTTCAAAGAGGAGGCATCACCATATAGCAGAACACACAGAGAGTAACAGGGGATCAGTAGAAGGGAAGTGGGATATGGAGGAGAATAACATCAACATGTCCGGGTCATACGTAAAAGAAATTGTGTGTCATTTTCTCTTTACCAAAAACCCTTGTTGATTTATAGAGATTATATCTACTTCATATTAATCTGAAATGGCTTGTGACAATAACCACATAGCAGGAGTCAGATAGGAGAGACAAAAATCCAGCCTACCACTATTTTTTACCATGTCCTGTACTACATTTTTTACACAAGTACATCAATCACTGTGCACCTTCAAAATTCCTGTCATTTTGCTGAAAATCTGTCTGTTTCTAGGATTGTTTTCTTGGAACATTCTGAATCTCAGAAGAAACACAAATATTTAGATAATTCAGAAACGTCAGAAAAGGGAAGCACTGAGAATGAACTCTGGGATGTTTTTAGGCTCTTCCCAAGTTCTGATACTTTGATGCTTCTTTAGTAACATCACTTCATCTTTCTTTTCTGTACTTCAAAATACAAAATACACATAGCCTTTTTTTTTCTCTAATAGCCTAAGGCCTTGTTTGAGTCTAAGCCATCTTCACCTCTTGAAGTATTAACAAAATAGATTTGGCTATCATTCATATTTTATGTAGTTTGCATAAAGAACCATACATAATCCTGGAACGCTCTTGCTAAACCTCTAAAATATTTATAATCATGGAGAAGTTATTCATTTGAGAGAGATGAAAATGGTTTTTATGGTGCATTAAATCCAAATCACAGCAGTGTAGAAGTGAATTTGGCTTAAAACTTGTGCCTGCTTACCCAGGGAAGGATGGAGAGGACAGGAACATGAAGGAAGATAATAGAACATCCACTCTCAGAGATAGTTACAAACCTTTTAATTTCTGGATTTTAGAAGTTGGTCCTTCTTTTGATGCTATTCATTTATATAATATTAAAAGCAATACAAAATGTGTTGCAGAAAATGCCCTCACAAAAAGGCACAAAATGACATAATTAACGTTGGTCTCAGTTTTGTATCAAGATGCTGTGCTGAATCCTACAGTTTCTGTAATTGAATAAACAGGACCATAAGCACTTCTGCATGTTCACATTCTTGAGTAGTCCTCCTAGAAAGGTCCCTCCTGAATTCCTGTAGCTTATGTCCACATCCTGTTCAGAACCGTGGGAATTGTTTCGCTTCCTTGGACAGTCTTTCTCATCTTCTTTTTTGACTTCCATTAGAATGCTTAGTGAAAGGATTCAAAATCTGCCTCTGCAAGCTGCAAATTACTGATAAACTTTCAAAGACGTGGATAAAGAAGAGAATCTTTAGCAGAAATTGCGTCAATAACTTTTAAAAGTCTTGCATGCTTAAACTAACACAGACATGTATTTAAATCTCTGTGAGCATCAGAATTTGAGAAGGGCATCTGATCAGCTGTGTTCAGCATTTCTGTAAAGTTCTGGTCTTCTTGCTTTTGGTGTTACAGGCACACTTGGGACAGTTTACTGAATGTTTGCAGTTGGAGCTGTTTCTTAGAGCCCATGGAACTGCTGAAGTTTCACATGAAATTATTAAGACCTAAGAAAAAACATTAGGGCTGTCCCAGACCTTTTAGCACCTTCAGGATCCTGCAGAGTAGAGGTGTAAACACCGCTGCACAAAAGGAGCCCTAGGTGAGCCCCAGTTAGGGTCAGCTCCCAAACCTTGTAAGGACTGGCTGTCTGTCCTTCACATCTTGGTACAACAATAAACATTCCAGGTAGCAGAGGACTGTGCAAAAAAGATTGGGTTTTTTTCACCGCTAATAAAACATCTGGCCATTTATTACTGAATCTGGCAAAAGAGCAATATTTTGGATTTCAGTGGCATTGAACTGCTATGGATTATGTTTCAGGAAGGGTCATCACTGTGAGTTTGGACATTAAAACTTTTTTCTGTTCAGATTAATGGGAAAATCTCAGAGGCTTTCACCACACAGAGCACCTACATTTGTTGGACAATAGGCAATGAGCACAAATTGAAAAACATGAAATTCCATCTGGACACAAAAAACCATTTTTTTGTCTGTGGTCAGACACTGGCACATGTTGCCTGGAGAAGCTGTGGAATCTCCATCCATGGATATAGTCAAAACTCAACTGGATATGGTCCTGAACAGCCTGTTCCAGCTAGACTTGCTTGAGTGGGCAACTGGGCTGAGTGGCCTCAAAAGGTCCCGTTTACCTCCCAGTGATTCTGTAATCCTGTGTTGCCGGACTTTTTTTGTCCTTTAATGCATCAGCCAGATCTGTAGTTAAGTAGTTGCAAGGCACAATTTGCGTTTTTCCTGCCCTTTCTTGGCCACTTAAATTCATAAAAATAAAAGTATATTAAAAAGAAAAGTATCTTTTAACAATCACTAGTCAACTAAAAATGTTATTTAACTTCAAGGCAAAGTAAGTAATCGTGTACTTAACATGTGTTTCCCACTTTTTCCCGATAAATTTATTAAGTCGCCATAAATGAGCCTTGGGGTAGGGTGTCCCAGTCTAAACAGATTAATCTTTGAAGGCTTTAGGACTGTTAGGAGTTTTAGGAGAGACAGGTGGAGCAGGATGTATTGCCCTTACTTGGTTGTGAGTATTCAATAGGTGCAGGTGCTTTTTTAGTCAGTGTTGGAGCTGATAGTGATCAAAAAGGAGGCAAGGGAAATTACCCTAGACAGCTGGAAATATTAAGACTAGAGCTTAAGTAAGCCAAACAGATCAGAGAAGAAATGCAGCTGTTAGCTGCAAAATATGTTTTATCTGTTAAAAATATCTAGCTGTTAAAACATAAAGCTCTTCCTGAAGTTTGGAGGGGTTTTATTCTTTTTTTAATTGGTGTGTGAGGATTAGATTCCCAGGACACTAAATGTCCAGGAATTTATTTCTGGGAGACCCCTGTGAAAGCAAGGAGTAGTGACTAGTTAATCCATTAGTATAAAATTAGCAGATAAATTAATCCATTTTGCAACTTTATTTCCATATGTGTCTGTATTCTACAGGCAGTCACTTTGGTTATTTTAAAAACAAAACATAAAAACTCTGATTTTGGTTATATTCCTGACGTCTGGCTGTATTATTTTACAGGTCTTCTGTCAACTCACTCCCTCATTTCAGTATGACGGTGTAGGAATAGCAGTGTCTGACTCTGATGTATGTGTGTGTATGTGCTTCACTTGAAAAACATGAGTTGGTGTGTAGGTTCTGTGAGAGGATTGTCTTACAGGTAATTCTGGAAATTTATTTCACTGTCAAGACCTTCTTTCTGATTGCATCATTTTGCAATGATAGGACTTTGTTTTATCTTGCAAAGTTTGATAAACGTTAGAAAGACATGTTTTACTGGCATATTTATCCAAGAACATTGTATCTGGTATTTGACTTTTCTTTATTCTCTGCACCAAATTTCTGCAAGCAGTTGGAAAATAAGAGATCTGTTGTTCAGGAACAACAGCACAGAATACAAAAACCAAGTTACAGAATGTGCTAACTTGAACAATTCCTGTGGCACACAAAGAAATTCATGAATCTTTTTAACTACTGGCTAGGACATTTGCCTATTATGTTGAAACACTTCTTAAAATGCTGATGGTGTACTATGTATTCTAACGCAAAGTCACACTGGTTGTTTGAAAAAAAACCAAACCAAAAACCAAAAGAAAACCTGTATTTGGAGATAGCAAACTGCCTTGACTGATCCTTAAAATAAACTGGCATTCTTCATTTTAAAAGCAGAATCCCACAAAGGTAAGAGCAATGAGAAGACTGGTGCCTGTCTTTTTGCTGTAACTTACTTAACAGCACCTCGTAACCCACATTCCAAGACTGCCTCTTTTCTTAGGGGAGGAATAATTTAGAACAAGGATATGTCAAAGAACATTTAACCCGGTTACAAATGCAGTATTTAATCAGTGAACACCATGTTCCCATCCTGCAGCCAGTGATAACCATACTTGAGTGGTGAAATTGGGAAATTCATGCTTCCATTCCTAGGAATATTCAGTTACTTAAGATATGTGGCTGGTGTCACATGCATAAGAATACTGAAATTAGGAAATGAGCTACACCAGGTTCAGTGTACTTTAAATAACTGGTCATAGAACAAAAAAAGATTCTGAAGATTGACCAAGTGAATTGAATTGATACCAAATGATGGAACATCTTGCTTATGACTGACCTTTAGTTCTCTCCTTAAATTACTTGAATTAATAACAGGGAATCTCTTGATCTGACAATGTTTATTGATAAGTGTAGAGCATAGATTCTCTGACAGGTGCAGAGGAGCTTGCAAGTGAAAAGAGGAAGAGCAAGAGCCCAGGTTCCCTGAGTAACTTAAACCAGATGAGGAGGGCTTTAACTTGAGCATTAGATCTTTAAGCCATTCAATATTTGGCAAAGAGCAGATACACAGTGGTCAATTACTTGTGCTTCTGGAAGGCTTTTGATGTGTTTTTTAAAACATCACCTTGGCAGTAAAAAGGGAGGAAGCATCTTTCTCAGATGTAAGAACATGCTTTGAATGCTTCACTTCTATCCCACACCTGATAGCAGCCATTATAGCCATCATGACATTCAAATCCAACCGTGTGCACCGTTTGTTTCCTGCACAGTTTCAATCACACTCTTCTCCCTTTCTAATATGTGTATTTCATAATTTAATTTGCGACACTAAAGTTTCTGAGATCTTTTCTAATACAGAATCTTAACAAATACAGTTGTGGCAGTTTTTGACCCTATTCGTTTTCCTCAGTTACTTTTGCTTTTCTTCTTTCTCTTCACCTTTCATTCTGCACCCACACAAAATAGCTGCTGCTGATTTTCTAAATAAAAAATGTTTCTGGATAATAATTCTGTATGCACTGAGTCCTCCTGCATATTTTACTGCTCTAGTTTGATGTCTGTTGCTATGGAGCTGTGTGGATTTGCTTGCCCGACCTGCCAGCACAGGGAGTTATTAAGGCCTCGGTTCCGCGGGTCCCAGAGGAGCAGGGTGTGCTCTGGGGGGGATGCACATGCACATCTCACCCTCCAGGAGCGAGGACACCGCGTCTGGGTTCCAGCCCGTGCCGTCCTCAGAGCCTGTGTCCCGGAGTTGAGCCCAGAGGGGCATCACCCTGCAGAGGTTTGGTGGCTGTAGCAGTCAGTAGGGTCTGGAAGGTGGCCAGCCTGTGAGGTTTGGGGGATGGTGGAGGGGGTGATACCACTGAGGGTCTGGCATTCGCAAAGGCCAGCCTCCCATCCATACTCCAGGATATCCAGATTCTTATGGCCACTTTGGATTTGGATATTTCCTTCTGGTTGGATCAACAGACCCAGCACAGCCAGTAGATCCCATTGTTTGGAGTTCCTCTGTCTGGCAGAAATCCCTCACCTTTTGTGATTCAGAAGAAGTGAAATTTGAATCTAATTGTCTCCTTAAAGAACCTTCAGTAGCTGTGGGCTGCAGATGGGGTCTGACTCTCTTTCTCTGGTCCGAGTGACTGGTTCCATTGCTCAAGGAACATGGAACAGCTTTAACAGGTGAACCTGCAATTTCCCTTCGAGGAGTTACAGGAGCTGTTTTGGAGGTGAGGGACATGTGACTTTGTGGTCTTCATCCAAGGTGAATAGAGCAGAGATGGCCCCTAATTTACCTGACCTCAATTCTCAATTTGTAGTGTAGGGATTAATTATCTCTCCCTGCATGAGTGCACTAAGGTCCTATTTTGTTTTAAAGGAGGTCGAACAAATGAATCCAGTAGATCTGGTGTGTGATATTTCTGACCAAATATTAAAATATTGACTTTAGGATTCACTGGTTATGTTGACTGAGAATGGGACTGAGGTTGGCTCAGATGTGGAAGGCTTCCACATTTAGTCAGCTGAATCCTACCTGCATTTCCTGTGTCCTCATCAGGCCTCTGACACCTCTGCTGTTGGCTCCTATTGAAGGCAGCCACAGTCTCGGTAGCTTTTCTTCCTCTTTTTTGGTTTCTTTCTTTTTTTAATGGAAAGGGAAGTTCTTAGACATTCAATTGCGGAAGAAAGTTTGTGCATGAAGAGCTCACATGGACCTTCAAGTAGCTCTAATTAGATGCTTTTTCCTCTTCTGTTCATCCCTGATAAGCCTAGGCACTCTCCACTTGTCCTCTTTGTGAGGACTGCTGCCCAAGCTGCCTAGCATTGCACAGGTTGATTCTGAATCCCATTTGGCACTATGGTTTCACAGAAGTTAAATATTTTTAGGACTAACTAAATTCCTAAAGCTAACTAAATCACACTGAAGTGAAATAAGTGCTCTGTAACTTCTGAAAAGTAATACTGGAATATAACCAGAATATAAATATTTTAAGCAAAAGATGCTTAGAAAGGTAGGTAAAAATTATTAGCATAGCAGTAGGTTTGTAGTTTAGATTTATATGTATTTTAGATTTAAACTTTTAATTTAAACAAATTTGCTTGAATTTATGTGAAAAACATGTTCAAGTACCCAAATATTTCTTACAAACATGGATAAGCAAAATAGAAGCTACAAGTAATGCTTCAACTTCGAAGTGTTTCATAGTATTTAACACAAATCTACAAATTCCTGTTAAAGTGGCATTGAAAAACCATCTTTTAATTCTGTGTCACAAATTTTATAATCCAACACCTTCTAAAAGATTATTTTAGATAATAAAATAGTGGCTTAGCAGAGACATAGGCAATTACTGGATAGGCCGTGGCCTCTCAAGACATGTATTTCTTTGTTCAGAAGACTCTCAGGCTGCAGCAAGTGCCCAGATGTCACAGCAAAAACAGAGGATCCAAAAGAGAAGCCAGCGGGTTGTAAAGGAGAAATTGGCAAGTAAAAGCTGAAAGCTTGAGCCCCACCTGTCCTGCATAGTGACGTGCCCAGCTCTGGGCTGGTGGCACAGGCCACCTGCAGTTCAGGGCAACAATCTGCAGTTACATACCTCCTTCCTTACAAAAAGTAAAAGAAATAAATAAAAGGATGTCCGTGTTGCTTAGTTCAGTAAAGGAGAAAGAAACTTAGTTTTGATCTTTTTGTGTGTCTTTTGGGGGATGGACTTTAGCACAGAGGAGAGGAGTGCCCCAATACAGAGCCGCCGGGCAGGCTGAGGGGATGCAGGGTGTCTGCTCCCAGGGAAGCTGTTCCACTTTAATTTGGTTACTCTTTTCCTGGGGGTTCAAAGCAGGCACATGGTAACTCCTTTGTCTCTCTCTCCCTGGCCCATTAATTGTACTGATGCTGCTCCAGACACACAGAAAGTGGGACAGCCACTGTTACAGGGAGAATGTGGCCCAGGGATGCCTGCAGCCTCGAGCTTAACCTTGCACTTGGTCCACGAGAGAGCCACTGCTCTAAATGCAAATCAGAGTGAGTAGGGGACATGGATGTGGGGCTTCTGCAGGGAGTGCCTGGGATGCTGCACAGGATGAGATCCCTGCCACACAATGCATCTTTTAGATCCAAATGCCCTTTGACAGAAATGAAGGTCTCCTGGGGCTTGCAGGGACGTGCTCCTGCATCAGGAAAAGACAGCTGAGGGCCTGACGTAAGAAGGGCCCTGGTGTTTAGAGGTAGGTATTGAAGATGGCACTGGCTGTGATCTTTAGTAAAAACAATAAAATTCTTTTTGTATATTCAAGCAGGTTTGTTCAGGTTTTTTTCTCCTCTGCTAATCTAGAGCGGAATTTGAGCCAGAAAGCAGAAACCAATGCTATACACACCACACACTCTTAAGTATTTGTTTTAAAATGTGTGTGAGGTCAACATAGAACATGCCTTGAAATTTGTGTGTTTATTGCAGTGAGTTTTCTGTGCCTTGTGGTTGCTTTCTGTGGGTTTCAGCCCACTTCACAGAATGAAATACTGTGCATACAAAAGAGTCCATTATGAATCTTCCCTTAGGAAATTATTTTTTGTCCTCTGCTTTTAAATTACAATCTGTATTATTTATGCCAATGTTTAAAATAGCTTCCTGATTCCCTGGTTAAAGTATTCTGAACCTACTCCAGATACATTTTACTATGCACAACTCCCACTCACCATGAGTTTTTATTTCAAGTATTTTTTTCATGAAATAACATGCATCACAGCCAGAACCCTGTGTTGCTGTTACGTAGTTTCCTTTACAGTTTTCCAGCTGTATTCCTACTCCCGTGATAAACTATGTTGTCAGTATGAATTTTTATCTCAGAATACACAAATTGCATTCCCTTAATCTCCCTTCATAAACAGTGCCCTGTAACGCTGTTATCATTATTGTTGACCTTTTTTGGAATTTCTCCAGGTTATTAATGCCTTTTTAATGAGAATCATGGGTTTTAAAGTGTTTTCTGAGCAGTGTTTACTCAGGAATTGATAGATTATTTCCTTTTCTATTTTTCTTTTCATCCTCTATTGCTTTTTTGTCTGACATCTTACTATGTTCAAAGCAGAGCTATGCAAACAATTGATTTGGGGATTGCTGCCAAATCAAAACATTAAAGAAAATCTTTGCTTCAGACTGAACAAAGGCCATATTCAATCTAAAATGTTTTGAATGTTTGGGGATTTATTTTGATGTTTTCACCCCATTTTTAAAAGAAGAAAGGCATTTGTTAGTTTTCATAATTAAAGCATCATTTCAAACAGAAAGTAGAAAACTCTGATTTTCCATTTTCCTGGCCATGTTTGACTTCAAATTATAAATATTTTCAGTGTTCTCTGATCTGGTTTTTCTGGTGACCAAATTACTACCTAAAAGATTGGTTTCCCTCACAGTCATTACTTCAAATACTTTTGAGCAGTATTGAGTCGATAAGTCTGTATATTCTTTGTGCTTATATATCTGTATTTATGCATAGGAATGGAAAGCTAAGGGAATGTCTCTACTTTAGTCATGGAAATCTCACTTATTTGATTTCACTGTCATATAAAGACACTGGTGAGTGGGTGGTGACTGGGCTCAGAAGTGAAAGGTCAATCGTAAACAACTTACCGGATCTTTGCAGATAGGGGTGTCATTTTAAACATTTGGCCTATTTAAGCAGTGGTATTTTACTTGATTTTATGTACCTGGATATCTAAATCCTGATGAAGCTGTGCTTTAGATGTCTTCACTCTGTTTTGGATCTCCCTTGAAGTTAACAATTCTGAGCTTGGGAAGAGCCTAGGAGAAAGGAAAAATGCGTGTCCAGTCCCTGTTCCAGTAAAGAAACCACAATTAATACTCATGAAATAAAACCCAGCAGCCAGAACAACTAGATAGAAGTTGCCCAACTTTGCCAAAACTTTAGATTGCAGAGAGTAGTTTTTTCAGCTGTGTTGTGTGCAGGGTGGAGTCTCCTGATGGAAGTGGGAGCTGTGGGAAATTCAGGCCTGTGTGGATTTTGCCCATGTAGCAGGGGTTAGTGAAGATAGGCATTCAAAACTAGGTGGTTTTATGGAGGAGCTGGAGAAGGGCATGACAAGCTGCAAGGATGGGACCTCATCTCTTTATCAAGTTCTTATTGCTGGGTGCCGTGTTCCTGGGGGTGTGATGTGGAGATCACATGCAGCATCCTCCCAGTTCAAAGCTAAGCCTGGCCCTAAGAATCCCAGGTGGAGCCTTTCTTTCCCCAGTAAAGCAGACAGCATAAAACAGCTGTCACTGGGCTTGTTTTGTGTGGATCCTGATTTATGTGGGGTAGTGTGAAACACCTACCCTGGTCTTTCGGGAGAGGCACCAAACTGTTCATCACTTTTTAACCTGACCTGCTTCTAGGAATACACAGAAACAAGAGTTTGGCAGAGCTGAGCAGCTTTGCTGAGTGAGACTGGTGGGAGGTGTTTCCCAGTTGAGAGGGCAGTTAGGGAGAGCACCAGTTCCAAAATTCCCATAACTCCCCCCCAGGAGCTGGAGACATGGCCTCGTTTTGTACATTCAGCCTCCAGCCACTGCAAAGTGGACATCGCTCCCCAGGGAGTCTGAAATGTACTGCCTTTAATGTGGCATAAAAAAAATAGCAAACCTCCTTTATAATAGTGTATTTTATACACACCATTACATAAAATGTATTTAAAAGAAATGAAAATTCTGCCAGGTTTGTTTCATATTTTATTAGTATTACATTGTCTTGCTTCCATGCTGAGGCTCTTCATTACAGGTCTGTGTTCCACCTTGCTTAGATTCCTTAAATAATAGGAAGCTGTTGGCTTTTGAAATCTGGGCAGGCTGTGTCTGTTTGCTAGAACTGGTGGAATACAGCTTGACCACAAACCTGCAAGGATTAATAAGCTGAAAAAGCACAGGCTTCTTGTCTGTCATTTTTGCTTCTTAACAGTAAGAGTGAAAAAAAGCAGCAAATGATGGCAGTCATAACTTGAAATGCATTGGCCTCAGACCCACCTTGGATTTGTTACTGTAAAAAATATAGTTTATGCAACCAAATGGGTAAGGTTTTCTTGTTCTTTTCAACAGATAGCACTTGAACTTCATTCGTTTTTTGTAATAATTTCAGCATGTGCATTACAGTAAATATTTGATTAGCTTACAAGAAATTTTGCTTTTCATCCTGGGATTGCAAGGTTGTTTCATCAGTTACCTCCCAGATATGTTTCTCCTTCCAGTGTTTTTCCCTTGCCAGCTGAAAACATGTCAAACTGATTTAAAATGTTTTATGCACATTATAATGAAAACCATATGTCTTATATAAAGGGTGACTATGCAAAAGCTTTCACTTGAATCAGGTTTTGCATGCAATTTCATGCACTTGCAGATACCCTGTGCCCATGGGCCTGTGCAGCTCCTTGCTGTGCCCCAGACAGCTTCTCTCCTTGCACACAGGAACTAGATTTAGGAGATGTGTTGAAGGGGCCTCTGAAAGCCCTTTGTTAAATTTCTGCCACCAACGTGACGGGAGGGCTGGGATCTTTTCCCAGTCTATGATGAAGTTTTCTGCCTCTCTGTGTACTGCTAAGTTATCCCTGCCAAAGATGACATTTTCCAGTTCCTAAAAATACTTCTGACCAGCCTCTCCATTTCCCTTCAAACAGACCAAATAGTACTGCCTGGTACATTAAAAAATCCCCTGAGGTGATACTGCATGGTTGCTTATAAAAAATACTTGTCCATAGGTGGATTTACACATATAATTTATAAAACTGTCAAATGCAAGTTAGCATTATGTTATACAACTCTGAGTGTATTTTTTGAACCTCCAGTCTCAATGTTTGTATTGGAGTTGGTGTAGGAAAGCAGCATCCTTCCATCTCTGATAACAAAGAGCCTTTTTGTTTGAACATGGAGATAAGTTCCCCAGACTGTTCCCTTCTGCTCCATGAGCATATGTTCCCCCTGACAAAGGTCATTTCAGGCTGAGAAGAGTGAATCTACGGGAGTCATTTTTAAGGTGTTGTTAGAATGGCTCAAGGTGCATATAGAAGCACAAAAAATAATTAGGTCAGGCTGATTTCTGTATGAAAAATCTCCTTAAAAATACATAAAGCAGCAAAAAACTCCAACTTGTAATGCTCTTTGTCTGTTCCAACATCCGCTTTTGGCTTCTCTACAAATCAGTGAATTAGAAACAATTAAGAAAAACACAAGCCCAGATCATAGTGATATGAAGAATATGCATGATGGCTCTCAGCCAGTGTCAATAATTAGTTTGTAGTGACTGTGTTTTGAGAGAAGAGCTTGATTGATTGTGGTTTCACAGAATACATAAGTCACATTATGTATTCATGTTGAGATCTGCAATGCTTATAATTTGCATTAGTGCTGTTCAGATTGCTACTAAAACTATAGTACTTAGATCAGAAAACTGCTTAATGAGATTAATTATTTGATAATAATCCTTCTTTCAAAGTAAAAAGAATGAGCAAGAAAAATGAGCAAAAATCAAGATAAATAATCATTTGTAAAATCTCATTTAGATCCAAACACAGGGAAGCGGGATCTGTGTTACAGTCCTTCCCAAAAGTCTGTCTGGTTTTGAGCTAGAAGTCTTCTTGCCCAACACGTTTGAACAATTTATGGAGACCCACACCCAGAGTTTTGCTCCACATCGCCTCTGACTGCGTCTCTGCGAGCTACCCAAGTTCCCAGCTGTTACTGGGCCATGCAGTCAGCTGAAGTGTGACCACAGAACTGTCTGCTGGGGGAGCACTGCCGAGCAGTTGTATGGATGTCCACCCAAGAGTGAGGAGCGATGGCTTCATTCACTGGCCAGTGCAGTGGGGGAGGGAAGGGATGCCTGTTGGTGCCCTTGGGATAGAGGGTGACAGACATTGCTGTACCCAGCTTCTTGCCATTATTTGTGGAGCACAACTCACAAATGTGAGTTTGATGACTAAACCTCATATAAAACCAGAGGGGTGATTAGGTACTAAAATCCAAGATTCACAGCAGAGAGCATGCCAGACATGCCCACAGGAGATGCCAGAGAGAAGTGCCCATCTCCCAGCCTTAGTCACCTGCCTGTAGTCCTGAGTGTGCCCATGTGCATGCCGTGGATTCACCGTGAACCTCCATACCAGAGCCAGACCATCTCTGTGAGTGCAGGCATCCAGCAGGTTTCATTCCTCTGAAATGGCCAGTGCTAGTGCTAGCAGTCTGTGCTGTGTCACACCTGAGTAGTTAGAGCTTGAGGAAAAGGTCTGAGTCCAGTGCCCTCTTTAGACAAAAGGAGCTCAAATCTGCACTTCTCCCAAGAGTTCCTGAACCAATGCAACCTATTGGGTGTCCTCAGCTTCCTCCCCTGATGTTAGACCTCATTATAGTGGAGAGAGTGAGACACGGGCAGAGGCAGAGCATGTGGGAGCAGCTTCTGTCGCCCAAAGATTGCAGCAGTCCACATGGAGAAGAGCTGTGACCTATTCTTTGCTTTCAAGGTTACATTTGCTTTTACCCAGTTACTGTTCAGTGTGAAATGTAATAGTTTAGTCTAAAATAAATCTCCCATACAATAATCCTAAGTCAAATAAGTAATAAGTCAAAGGCCAGGGACTGGAACCAAAACCCCACTGTCATTTATGGTCTTGACACTTTGAATTCAGTACATTTCCCACTAGGAGACTTTGCCTTCAAAATGGGTCATTTTTAAGGGTGTTATCTGAAGAAAAGCGTGAAATGTTAAAGCAAGATTTCATAGCTTCTTTGCAGCTTATTTTTTTTACATTTGTCAGTGCATGTGAGCAGTGTGGTTTTCTTTCCTAGGTTGGTTGTGGTGTACAAAATCTATCTCGCCAAAACAACCCATATTAAATAGAAAAATAAAAGCAGCATTAGTGCTTCCTGGAAATATACTGCTTATGCTGGTAACTATTGGAGCTAGAGATGCAGCTGTGAGTTAAAGCTCTCAAGATAAATTGAACCAAATCTCTTAAAAATACAGGTCCTTTCATTAGTGGACATTACAACTGAATTTTCTCTGCTTTTCCAGCTGCTTCTAATGACTTTGCTGGATATTTTTTCACACATTCAGGCCCAAGCTCTACCCCTGGGGTCTCTAAATCAAGCTATCTAGAGAGACAGCATGCCACTTATTCCTCTAGTAGCTGCACCAAAGTGCTTAATATGTATGCATGTTTTGGTCACTTTGCTGTATAACAGAGTGCTTTTGAAGGCAAGAAAGCTCAGCAAATTTAAGTGCTTTACATTTTGAGGACAAGCTGTTTCTGTCAGCACTGTTTTATTTACAGCTCTGTTTCACTGGCTGTATGCAAAACCTACTTCAAGACTGATACACATATAAAGAGGTCATGTTTATGGAGTCAAAAGATAGCTAAGCTCTGCAGTTTATATATTTTGGCAGCTATGAAGGAGCGGTGAAGTTTCAAATAGCAAAGCTGTACACAAAAAGACTAAATTTTAATAAGCTCATATGCATCCTGAGTTTTGGGAATGCAGTTCTGCTGCTGAGCTATCAGTGTACCTGTCACACATACTGCTTTAACTTTTTCTTTTTTGCCTTATTTAATCTTACTACTTTAGTAGCATGTGGGCAGTAAAAGGCAAACAAGAAAGTCTGAGCTTTAGTCTTACAGAAGGAAAAAAAGTAAATGCTAAAGTGGAAGCAAAATTTTAAGACTGAGACCAGAAGACCATCCAACAAAGTATCCAGCCATCTCTAATGGCTGGAAATTGCAGACTGGGATGCCATACTGCAGGAGTGCAAGTGGGATTATTGTGTGATCTTGTGTAAGGAAGGTAAATACTGTCTCAGTGTACATATATATACATATGTGGCGTGGTATTTCTGTGCTTCTGTGCTTATGTTGTCCTGGTAGGCCCAATTCTACCTGTAAAAGGTGTGAGTGCAGCGTGTGTGACACACTCAGTGTGCTGCTGTTGTCCTTGCACTATGGCTGAGGCAGTGCAGACGGTAGAGTTCAAGGTGAGGCTTGTCCACACGCAGAATGCGGGCGTGGCGGCTGCCCTGCGCCCGTGGGATAAACACGCGGCAGTGCCAGCTGGACCGGCCCTGGCACAGGCAGCTCCTTCTTCCGCTCCTCGCTCCCGCCCCCAAATCGGTAACTGCATCGTATGCAGGATGGGAAACCTGCCCTTGAGACATTCGTAAGAGTTTCCCAGTTGATTCCCGTGCTGCGACAGGACAGTGTGAGCTCGCCGAGCTGCGGTGGCAGATGCCACGCCATGGTCACCCCGTGTGCTTCTGCCGGACCGTGGTCACCCCGTGTGCCTCTGCCCGGGTTGCGCTGCCCGCGCCGCCCGCACGGCTCGTCACAGGAAGCGCAGCAGCTGGCACGGGCTCCCTTCTCGTCCCTCGGTGTCAGCCGAGCCCAGTGACTGTCGCGATGCTGGCAGGGCAGCAAGGAGGCGAAAAGGCAGCACAGAGCGTGATGCTGCCTGCAGAGCGCTCTCAGCTCGGTGCCGCAGCCCATCGAGCGGTAAAGTGCAGGGACAGCACTGGGTTCTGCAGGATTTCACTCTTGCTTCTCAGATACCCGTTCTCGGCAAAGAGCAACCCTGGAAAATGTGACGGTACTTCGTTGGCCATCCTTGTGCTGTTCCTCCCATTGCTCCCGTGGGCGTGCTGCTGCTCGGAGCCCGCTGCCAGGCGGGGGAGGCTGGAGGACGGGCTCCCCAGCACGGACACCAGGCTGGCTCCATGGGCTGGGACACTGATGGCTGCAGCGTGGCAGAATATGGATGAGTGAAGTCCAAATGACATACTGCTGAAGCTGGTGACTCAACATGAAGAATCTTTTGCAGGAAGGGGTTAGTAAGACAGTCCTTTCAAAAGGAAAGTCTCTGATTGGACCTAAACAAGTGTTACGGCCAGTTAGGACAGAGGAATGCAGGGCTGAGAAATGTCACTCTTTCGTAGTTAACACTAAATTAATGGACTGTTCTGGGGTTTATATGAGTGATCTTTCGTCATTACGTAGTCACAGTGATAAAAATAGTCAACAGGCGTCCTTAGGAAGCTGTCTACCTGGAGACTGGCGTTAGGAGCATGAGAAGCTGTGTTCAGCTCCTGCTTGCACTGCTGCTAGACAAGGAGTTTCATGTTTTGTTAAGATATTTGTAAGACAGAAGTCATGCCTACCCAGGAGAATATGTTGCAATGGATATTTTATGGATATATGCCATGTTATTTTGCTCAGAGATGTCTACCAAATGGGAGAAGATGTTTTTTAAAGTTTCCTAATAATATTGCTGTCAAGCTCTGCTACACACGAAACTGGCTTGAACATCAGTTATACACTTGGAACCATTACTGGCAGTGACCCCTTTAACTTATAAAATGTTCTCAAAGATCCTATAAATAGCCACATGCCTAATTTTAAACATAAGTAGTCTCCTGTGCTAAGTGTTAAGCTTGTGTGTAGCTGTTATTAGCACGGGGGCCAGAAAGGTTAGTTCATGCTGTGCAGACAGTTCCTGGTCTCAGATGCAGTTCAGTCTTTCAGAAAGCTCTGCTGATGTTGTGATGGTGTTTCCGGGCTCCGCTGGCTCTTACCAGGAGTGCCCAGCCCTGCAGCTCTTGGTGCTCCAAGCCAGGCAGGTCAGGGAGAGGCAATTGTTAAGCCTTGCTACTCTGCAATGCTTTCGATAGCGAGATCTGATTATGATGTGATCTACTTACCCAGAGATGAACCTTGGCTAGGGCTCCTGCTCTCTGCGCCACAGCCAGGACTTGCCTTGGGAAAGCTGCTGGTGTCTTGCAAGCGCAGGAATGTTTTGGGGACCCGAACGCCAGAGGTATGACATCTGTGTGCCGTGTTTACCTGTTTGGGTCTTGTTTAGAAAAGTAGTTTTGGGTGTAGTGTGATATCAAGAGATTATTTGGTGTGTACGTTAGTCTTGTAGATGGGGATGTTTTGTTTATCAGGAAAACTCTGTTGCATCTTCGAACATCACGTCCCATGATCATTTTGCTTCCCCAAGGAGAGGGTCACTCACATTTACATCTGTAAACATGATATAAGTACTCTGTGAAACCAAGTGGCTTTGCTACTTTCCTGCCCTCACCTTGCAAATTTGCACACAGCTCTGATCTGGTTATGGCTGTGGTGGCTTGGGTCTGGTTATCAGGGGTGTTGCACTGGGTATGGAGCTGGTTAGAGGTGCTAGAGCTGGGTCCCTGGGATCCCCTTTTGAAGAGCTGAGCTTTGTATCTGAGCACTTTGAAACTGGGCTGAGGAATATCCTGGGATGGGCTGATGCAGAGGCACAGAGAAATGGGGGCTGGTCTCAGACATCATGACGTAGGGAAAGTATTGGGTTAAATCCAATCACACCTTATCCTGGGGCCAGTTGCTAAGTGTTGCCAGATGGTAAGAATGGTTGCTGGCTGTCTCAGCCTCTTTAAGGCTGTGACGCCAGGCTCTGACAAAGCCTTTTCCCAGTCTCAGGCATTCAGGGTGCAAGATGCACCCTTCGCCATCAGCTCTGTGAGGAATTGAAGAGAGATTGAGGACTAGAAGGTCTAGCTGCCACGGCAGGGATGATGGTAGCTGCAGCTGCATCTCACCTGTGTGGAAAAGATAACAAAAACGGCAAGTTTGCAGCTGCTGGCTGGGGATGTTTATCCATGGGACGGCACCCAGAAATTCCCAGGTGAGAGATGCTGCCCTTGGATAGCTGCTTAAAAGATGCTGGAGAGTTATTTCCATCCCCTCAGCTAAAGTCACCATTCATTATTGTGGCTCTGTAGCATGAGACCTGGGTATGGCTTAGGACATTTGCCATCGGACTGACAGACTGGAAAAAATTATAGTTTTGGTGTTGTTTTTTTTCCAGAGGATAAGACTTTCTTAGTACATCTGTCTGCTACGGACCTTAGCACAATGAGAGCAGCAATATACATTTCTTGTATATGCCAGAGCTTGTGAAATAAAAGCTGTGGTCCATAGAAAATCAGTAATCAGACAGATGACTCGGTACCTGAGAAGCACTTGAGACCTCCATGTGATTATTGGATTATTTTAAGGTTGTTAGAACTGCCTCACTATGCTTCTGCACCACATGAAAACATGCATATGTGTGTACATACATATATAGATATACCATTAGCTTGTACAGGTTTATACCTATATGTACGTACATTTATGCCATCTCAGAAAAGAAAACAGAAGCAGCGAGCAGTGTTTCTGTATGGCTTAAAGCATGAGAAATATCCACTTACAGTGGTGTGTTCCTAACCACTGTGCTCCTGAAGGAGCCATGTGAGCAGCCTCATTCATCTGTTGGTGGCTGTGAGAGAGCAAACAGGTTGTCACAACAAGTGTTCCTGGCTGAGACCTAAAATGGCTTCTGTAGTGTGAGGGTTTTGTGTCCAAATGGTTTTTTCTGCTCTTGTTGAAGTGCCAATTCTGAAGAAATGCTGAAAATCTGGAACAAATCCAGCTCTTGTCCTCAGGGGTGTTTGAAAATCCATGCAACTTCTGAAATTCACCCAGAACAGACAAAGGAAGGATGCTTGTGATTCACTGTTGTTTTGAAAACAATCTTTGAGTTATAATTTCCATCATGTTTTCACTCTTTCCTTTTCCTTTCCAGGCAGTGAAGCCGATTTTAGCTCTTCAAGCAGCACGGGCAGTATTTCAGCACCTGAAGTCCATATGTCGGCTGCTGGAAGCAAGAGATCTTCTTTTTCTCGCAAGTAAGCAAAGCAATTTTTCCTGAATATTGCTAGTGCAAAGATAGACTAGTGTGTAAGGTCTTGAATTCTAAAACAATGGGGTTAACACAAGGCTCTTGGGTAGCACACTGGTGAGAACTGCAATATAAGAAAGACAAAAAATGCTGTATTCAGTGCACAAAAATTGTCAGTATGCCAGATCAGCCAGCTGTTGGGGTTTTTTTGTTTATTCATGGCAAGTATGGGAGATACAATCAGGTAAGGCAGAAAAGGCATTGGCTGGAGTGGAGAGAGAGCTGGGTGTGTTAGTTAACAGCAGTATTTCTAACCAGTTAACCTAAACCTTTTGGTCTTAACACTTTGTTTTATCTCTGTCATAAATTGTCAGCTCGGCTTACACCTTTCCAGATCATGATCTTGTTTTTTGTTGTAAGAAGTAGACGGTATTGCTTTTGATGTTGTTGGATTTTTTTTTTTCTGAAATATCCTTGCCCAGCCTATGCACAATTTTTTTTTAAAAAATCGTATCACAGTCATCCGTCTAAATGAACCTTTCATGAAAGATTTCTGTGAGATTTCTTCCTGTCATATGTGAATTGCAAATTCAGACAGCTTGCGAATAAAGGGGCATTGGGGTGGAGCAGTGCACGTTGTGTTCTGCCCACGCAATCCCTGCTGGTTACATTTTGTGGAGCAGGAGGAAGGAGTTCAAATTGACAGGACTGGTTTCCTGCCCGTTGTGGAGGAGCTGGCAGGCAGGCGGGCTGGGGCCAGCAGCAGGATACCCGTGTGCTTGAGTCACACAGGCGTCTTGAAGGTCGCAATGTGCCCCAGCACACAGGGATCGTCAGAATGAGGTTTTGAGAGTGCTTTCCTATCTGTATCATGAGACTGTTAGAAAAACAAACACTACTTAATGTCCCTCTAGATTACGTCTACAATAAGTTACTGGCTATGGGAAAAAATGGTACTAAGTAGAATATGAAGCCCTAAAATCACGTTACTTTCAGTAAGATTCTGTATCATTTAATATACTACTGTGCATTTTAATATAACTTTAAACTAGAGCATACTGACATACTTCACTGGACAGAAGTCCTCTCTAATGAGGCTCCTTCAGATGTGCTGCTATGTTAAGCACAGTCTGTGCAAGTTCTGCCACATACCAGAGTTGATGATACACTGTATAAAGTGGAAAGAGATATCTCCTTTGCAATATGTTCTTTTTTAACTGCTTGACTTTACTCACTATGAAACACTTCAGTGTTGTCACAAACCACAGTCGTGTACTTCATTGTAAAATAATTGTAAAATCACCCAAACCACAGCAGTGTGATGAAGGTTCACAGGAGCCACTCAACCATCTGTTCCTTATACACTGTTCCATTTGCAGAGAAGGGAAAAAACCAAATGAAACAATTTAAAGAAGAGATGTTGCTTCATAGTTCTGTGGTATTTGAATTTTTATATTCAAGCCTTCTCTTTTGCTGGCTGGGTTTGCCTTTTTCTGGTTTTTTTTGTTTGGGTTTGTTTTGTTTTGTTTTGTTTTTTAAACCTGCCCTTTCATTACCATTTAGAAGAACAACTTCCATGGGAGAATGAAGGTAGCAGTGTAGTAGTGTAGGATGACAAACCAAGTGAGCAGGAGAGGGACACATCCCGGAAAGCTGTCCTCAGAGCACTCCAGCCCTTGGGCAGCTGTCAGGCAGGGAGGATACCAATTGCTTTCAAGCACACACAGTTGACAGATTCTTTAATAAAGTACAGGAAAAGAAAGGTAGATGTGCATGAGAAAAAATGGAAGGAAAAAAGAAAAGACTGTGCTTTTCTTTGTCTTTTTTAATACTATTTCAGCCTGCTCTCCATGGGGTTCAAACTATATCTAAGTGAATGAATAGCTGACCATGACAGATGAAGCACCCAGTATGCCAAAGGCAGAAAAGAACAGTGGCCCAAACAAAATCTGTTTTCACTGCACACTGTGATCCCCCAGGCTGCTTGCTGAGGAGCATAAAAGTAGTCTTACAGCAACCCTCCATGCACAGGCACCAGTCTGCAGGCCTGGCCACGGAAAGCTGGCATGTGGTTCTTTTGGCATTAGTCCAGACCACAGGCCTCTCATTACTTAGCAGAGTCAAAGATCCAGGGAATGTGGATGATCTGATGGAGTCACTGGGAACTGTGCTGTCCACAGAGAAATGTAAAATGGCTGAGATTTCCTTAGATCACGTAATTCAGACTGAGAGCCCCCTGCCAGTGAAAGAACATGCAGTGGCTAATCATGTCAGAACTTTATTTCTTTCCAGCCACTCACAGTTATCTCTCAGGTTTATTGTTTAGAGAACTTTGTGTGTAAAATAAGACACATAGTTGGTTGTGTGATGAGAATAATGCTTTCACCATTTTGGTTCTTCTCCAGCCGTGGCCCTTATGGTCGGAATAATGGATCCTTATCCTACAAGTCTGGAGCCAGTCCACCTGCTTCCCACGGAAAGGACACTTTGTCAACACTGTGCAAAAACCATCTGAGTCCTGCTAACATCCATCAGAATTACAGGGCTTCTTCAGCCAGCAGCAGCAACTCAGGCTCATACAAAGGAAGTGACAGCAGTCCAGTGATGAGGCAAGTCTGTGTTTCAGCCTCCTGGTGTTGGGTGCATTGACACCCTCTCTGCACTGTAGTGTGGGATCAGCTGCAGGAGTTGCCCTGCAGGTCATCTTGCTCCTCACCATAGCTGTGATGCCTCGTATAGGTGACTTGACAGTCAGCAAGGTTCTCCATAGCATGTAAAAGCTTTATTGTTTCAGCACTGCACAATTCAAGTTTACTTTAAGTCAAAGCCCTTTTGCAGTTGGTTTTCACGCCAAGGCAGGCTATTTCATGCATTTTCGTGCCATCAGTTCTCATGATGATTTACTGGTTTGTTTGTTGTAGGGTTCTTTTCACTTCGAAGAGGGTTGGGTGGGGTAGTGTAGGAAACATGATACGCTTGGGAGAAAATTCACCCTGCCTATCCTTAGGCACCTCCCTAAGGAGTGCAGTTTCCTGTACAGAAAAGAGCACAGATACCTGCCAGAGTATGTGGCACTCGTTGCAGAGAAAAAATGGCCACCATGCTGCTGCTGTTGCCCTCTCTCCCAGACAACTTAACAGCTAAGCATGTAAGCTACATCCCCAAAGCTAGACAGGATGAGGGTAGATTTCCATGTGCTCAGCTTTATAACTCGTGTGTGGAGCTGAACTCAGTCCCTGGGCTGCCTCGCCTGGCCGTGTCTGTAGATAGGTGCCCTTGCCCTGCCTGCTCTTGTGCACACCATCCATCTGGGGTGAGGGGATGGCTAGGTATTTCAAAGTTAAAAGCCTCATTTGATGTAATGACACTGAAGCCAAGTACAATAAATAGTAAATTCTGCACCGTAGCTACAAATCAGCTGTTTCCTCAAGTACTTTGATTTGCAAGGTGAAGTAACTTGTGTGGACATTGAGGAGCCCCAGATGAGTCAAGCTTTGCATTTTTCAGTCAATGGGATGTTTTTCATTCTGCCAGGACTTAAGAACTGTAAGAGTGACGTTATGTGATGGTTTGTTTCGGGTTTTTTCAGGCGCTCAGGGAGATACAATTCTTGTGGTGACAATCACAGCATTAAGCCACAAAATCCAGAGCAGTATTTGACTCCTCTGCAGCAGAAGGAAGTGGCAGTACGGCATTTGAAAACCAAGCTGAAGGAATCTGAGAGCAAACTTAAAGAAAGGTAAACCTCACTTCAGAAATCAGTCAGAGAGATTTATTTGGGAACATTTAGGGGTGGGAATCCTGAGTGTTTTTACTGATTTCTTGATCAATAAAGTTTCTATTAAGAAATTTGAAATATGATCAGTCTGATTAGGTTGTTTTCAGTATTTCAGGTTTCAAAGTGTACTAAGGGGATGCAAAACAATGAGTTTATTTATAAATATAGCTGTCTCTTTTTGCTTTTTGGAACTTTCACAATAGAATACTTTAAAAGGACAACTTTTTATGAGTCTGATTTAGATTGAGACCTTTTATACATAGAACAGTTTCTACCTACCAGCATGCATTACCTTAGTGTCCTGTTCTACCTCTCTCAGTGAAGTAAGACTGCAAATGTCCCCCTTCTCCCCAGTGAAAGAAAAGTTCATACCCAAACCACTGTGCCCATTTGTGTTTTTGTCGCTTATTTACCAGATTTTTCACAATAGCCCTTTGTATGGATGCTGGGCAAAGAAGTGACAATGTGCATTACGCAGCAACAGATGTCATCTCTTTTACTAAAATTGCACTCTGAGAGCTGGCTCTGCATCACAGACGACCCAAGGAGGCACAAAGGGCTGTCTGAAGGGAGCCCAAGACAGAGTTCCAGGGACCCCATGCTCTGCCTCTTCATCTGCAGGGCCTGGAACTTACATAGGAGTCCCCTCTCCCCACTTGCTCCCCATGTGCTTGCAGCAGCCTCTGGCTCCGGGCTGGGGAAAGCCAGCCCTGTGCCTGCAGACCTGAGCTCCCTGGCTGTCTGAGGCCAGCATTGGCTCTGGCTGTACTTGACAAGCTGCTGGTAGGCACTGGGGATGCATCCAGGCAGCTGTTTCCCATTTCCTCCAGGGTGAGGCAGTAGGGGAGATTTTAAGCACTGCACTGGTTAGACCTGACCTAGAGGTCACCACTTGTGCCTCAAATTGTTCAGGATCATGGCACAGCCCACAAGGCTGCTGGTTTTGTGGTGAGGTCAGTGACTCCCATTAGCAATCAGCTGGCGTGTCTTGGCTCTCTCAGAGGTGGCCGCAAATGGCACCTGGAAAAATTTGCTTCCTTCTTGGAGCATCTCAGCAGCAGAGCCATCGCCGTGTGGTAGGGCCTCATGTTCACTTTAACTGAGCAATTAGCAGAAGTGTTACAACATCTTTATTTTGCTACAGGGAAACAGAAATAGAAGAGCTTAAAGCTCAGCTGGGACGGATGAGGGAAGACTGGATTGAAGAAGAGTGCAATCGTGTGGAGGCAGAGCTGGCCTTAAAGGAAGCAAGAACCGAAATTAAACAACTCAAGCAGGTTATTGAAAGCATGAAAAACAGCTTGGCTGAGAAGGACAAAAAAATTCAGAAATACTTCATAGACATAAACATTCAAAACAAAAAACTGGAATCCTTGCTGCAGAACATGGAGATGGCTCAGAACCACTCTGTGAAGGATGAGCAGTGCCTGGAATATACGAGCGACTCGGAGGGGAAGCTGTTAGCGTTGTGTGCCACCCTGCCAGACAGCCCCATCACAGAGGACCAAGGTCTGGAGGAGGTGGCAGACAGTGAGCTGCTTCTTAGTGAGGACAGAGCTAACGGGACTGACTCATCTGGAGAGAGTTTGACCACCGCAACCTATAAGTTGAGTGATCCAGCTCTCTTCAGTGCTGCTGTAAATAAAGAGATGCTTGAAATCATTCTGGATGGAAAACTAACTTATTGCCAGGAGGAAGAGAAGAGCAACAACATGACAGTGGAACAGGCCATCCAGACTGACGTGGTGCCATATAGCTTAGATGTGGAGCAGCTCATTCAAAACATCTTCAGAGCTCAAGACACCTGTCCTCTAAGCCCACCTTCTTCACTGAAGGAATTGGGTGAATTTTCTCTTGGAAGCTTCAGTGATTCTGGTATCATAGTGGACTTAACTCCAAGTGATCCCAATTCTGCCATCCTTTTGTCTCCTATGGAGTCTCCATGCAGGAAGGTGGAGCACGGAGTTAATGAAAACCGTTTCATGAAAGAACTTGATTTTACAGAAACTCATGATGATGAAGCCTTTGAGTATGTCAATACAGGAATAAAGAGGAGATACTGGAGCAGCAGTCTCCTCGGGGATCTTCTGGCTGTAGCAGCCCCTGTTGTACCAACTATTGTGTGGGCTTTGAGTACTCAGAGAGGAGGAACAGATCCTATTTACAATATTGGAGCATTGCTTCGTGGTTGCTGCCTGGTGGCCCTGCACTCTTTACGCCGAACACCCTTCAATATCAAAACCTAAAGTCTACTCTGTCCCTGGGCGCCAACTGGATGAGGCAGAGAGAAAGAGGGATGAGATAGATCATAAAAGGTTACTGTATATTCTGGCGAAGTCCATCAATTGCTTTTGACTATTTGATTTGCACTATAAATCAGTTCAAAAACATGTTCCTTGTTTCAAAATGAAAAAAAAAAAGCTGAACGTCGTACTTCCACAAGATGTTTTTAACTGGTGTTTTTAACAGTACTGCTGCTTATGGAAATAGTCCTCCTGCTCGCAGGCACCATGTCCCTTCCCTCTGCTGGTGACTTTCCGGTGCCAGCACATCTGCACAGTGAACATGACCAGGGAAATCAGGAATTCGAGCCTAGTGCTCTTTCATGTTCCACTGCCGAGCTAGGATTAAGCTCAGTCACTCTCCCTGGATGGTTCGCTGAGCAAATGTACAAGCACTTTGCACTGGCTCAAGGGTAGTGTGAGATGCACAAGGGATCAAATGGCCGGAGAAAGGTGGGGTATTTCTCTAGACAGCACTAACCTTCCCTTAGGGTATCACACCTGTGCTCCAGAAAGCATGCTAGCGCTTTCCATTTGTTGTCCCAAGTGTCAATTCAATTTAGAGGTAAAACCCATATTCCCCAGGCAGCTTCCAGCACATCGTTTGTGCCTGTCTCGTGTAGTGCTCTTCTCAATCGTGCAACTGCTTGAGCATTTCACTGGTCTTGTGCGTATACAGGGACTGTAACCAAAAATGTACATTGTTGGGAGTCGCAACACTTGTTACAATGATAAGTATAGGCGTGGATACACTTTGACTCTTAATGTTGTTTTAAAGTCTTTAGGTATTGGAACCCGATAGTCTTTTGAGCCCTTTGAAATACTATGTATAAATGTATTGTGTTTTAACTTATTGTTTATTTAATTGCTTTATTGTAAATTACCTTTATAATCACGAGTTCAGTAAAGCATGATAGAAATGTCAGATGTGTGAATGTTTTACTGTAGAAAGGTATAAAAAAAATACCCCATTCCAGCTGAGCTGTCAGGTACAGGCCAAACTGGGGGGAGGTACTGTATCGGGTACTGTTCCGGGAGAACAGAATTAGACTGAGAAAACCTGAGTAGAGTTCCAAGTGTAAGCACTCACCAGGCTGATTAAAGGCTCCAGCTGGGCTGCAGTTGCACACACAGCCCACTCTGCTGCCTCACACTGCATTCACAGATGCAGGTGACCTAATCTTTAACTCAGTGCAGTCATCAGGAAACCTGTAACTCCTCAGCACTGCAATCCCAGAACAATATCAGTCTTTCTGGCATTTAACAGAGGCCCAGAAGGCCTCATTTAACCCATCTGACATTCCTGTGGTCTCAGTGTGCATGCACACTGTGACCATCAAAACATGAATTCTCCATGTCCAAAACCTAAGATCTGTGGATAGATCAGAGGACAGCAATGCTACCCAACAGGCAAAACAGTGGGGTTTGTCTGGTTCCACCCAAGCTTTCAACATCACCTCTGGCCATTTAAACCTCACTGGGCCTCCTGTTTTCCCCTTCAGCAAAACAAGTGTAGTATTTCCTTGTGTGACCCAGAGAAGAAGGGATCCAGGGAAGCCTGACAGTGCCATGTATTGCTCTGCAGCTTTTGGGAAGGAAGTTACGAGTAATCCACAAAGGAGTATAATTGGCCATGCGTGGGGAATATTTGCAACACTCAAGAGGGTGATACTGATGCTTACAGAGGTGACTTGCACACCTTTCATGTCCCTGCGACGTGTGGGTGGTGAATTATTTTGTGCTTGCAGTAGAGATTCTAGAGGCTTCATTAAGCATTACATTAAGGAAGAGAACTCTGACAGATAATTTGAAGTAATATAATCCCCATCTAATGGAGACGGACATGAGAGCATCTTTCTTGTTTTGCCATAACTTCGTCTTCCATGCTCTCCCTCCTTTTTGGTGCCTGCAGCCATCTGGCTTGCCCTGTGACACTGCTGCAATGCATATTGCTCAAACGTCACCTTCAAAAGCTTTTAAATTACAGGGATACTAGGGCCAAAATTACCAGTTGGAGGTATTATTAATGTACATTTTACACAACCATGGAATTTCATAATTCCTAAATATCTCTTCTTGGGATTGAAACACATTACATAAAATTTTATTCCTATATCAAAATATGTCTGTGCAGGTCCAAGGGAGCGGTATTTTATACCTGATGTTACGAACTTCATTACAATGTTGGATTTTTCTTTCACAGCCACTATTGTTTAAGTGATCTTTGCTTTGAATGATAGTGAAATGCACCATAATTTAGAGGAGAAAGTGATCTTCAGTCCTAGATGCATTCACGGGTGACTACATGGGGGTTTTTTGCAGCAAGAGGCAACAAAGCAGCAAAAACCTACACTTATGTGGAAGATGCCAATAGGCCGATCTCATAACCAGCACAATGTCAGAGTTTCTTTCTGCCCTTAAGATTCTTCAGTCTGTTCAGCTCTCATAAGGCATTTAACTGCTATGCTCAGCGAGAGGTGACAGCGTTCCGATCACATTCCTGATAAAAGTCCTTGCTCTGATCTCTGTCCAAAACTCAGTTTGCTTCTAAGCCTCCACCCTTCCTCCTCCATACTGCAAGGACATAGACAGCTCAAGGTGCCCTCTGTTAGAACACACCTGAAGTACCATAATGCACCAGTCCCAGACTTGGGTCTTTGTTCCACGGTCCATAGAAGATATGCCAGTTGTTGCTCCAAACATACCAACTTAGCTTTTTTCCCTCTAATATTACACTTTAGTCTTAGTCATGTCTCACCTGAATTCCGCTGGTGCTGTACAGAGCTAGGAGAGGACCATCAGCCTCCGAACAGTTCAGTAAAAACTCCACTCCTTTTTCTCTGAGTTTAGAAAATGCTCATACTGACACCCATATCCCACTGGAAAGTCCTATCTCAAAACATGCAGGTGAGTGGGACATGCAGCTCATACGCTATGAGGAAAATAGCAGATGCTTGAATTCGGGCTTATAGCATAGGAACCAAGTCAGCTCCTTCCTGGGCTGGAGGGATGCATGTTCATAATCCCATTATACATTTTCTTTCTAATCCAGGAACAAAAAAAGCCTTTTTTTAATATTCAGCTTAAGAGGTACCTAACATGCCCTGCTGCCAAAAATGTTGAGGCTCAGGCACTTGACCCCCTTCCCACCAGAGATTCATCTCTATCTTTCACAGAATCACAGAATGTGTCAGGTTGGAAGGGACCACAGTGGGTCATCGGGTCCAACCTCCCTGCTCCAGCAGGGTCATCCCAGAGCACATGGCATAGGATTGCATCCAGGCAGTTCTTGAATATCTTTAGGGAGGGAGAATCTGCAACCTCTCTGGGCAATCTGTTCTAGAGCACACTCATCTGCACAGTAAAGAAGTTCTTCCTCATGTTGAGGTGGTACTTCCTGTGCATCAGTTTCTGCCTGTTGCCTCTTGTGACTCTTGCTTAAGTCCTTCTCACAAGGCTGATCCTAACTTACAATTACACATTTCTCCTTCCTTTCCCTGAAAATCAACTCTCTCTCTTAATCCCAAACTCCAGAAACTGATTTAGCACTGTTTTACATATGCTCTATTTAAGAAGGGAGTATTTTGCTCCAAATCCCTTCAGACAAATGAACACAGGACCTGGCAAGCATGAACAACTACAGCACAGTCAAGGAAAGGATGATTTTTCAGTCATCCTAGCAGGTCAATCCTCCACACACAAGAATATCAGTGAAAGCAATCAAGTCCAGCTTTCAGCCAAGAAAAAAAAAGAAAAGCACATGGCCAACAACCAAAATACGAAAGAGAAAAGGAGGAGCATATGGCAGAAGGAAGGAAAGACAACAAGTGTACACAGGGGTGTACAGGATCCTGAAGAAACTCAAACCAATGGAAAAGATAGTAACAGAGCAGCAGCCTCAGTAAGTTTAGCAAAACTGTTTTCATATTTATCAAGGATAAAAATCAAGATATAAGAAGGAGGAAAGAAGAGAGAGCACAGGAAAAAGATGAAACTGATAATAATGCATGGGTTATCACCATTCAAGAGACTTCCTCCAAGAGCAGTGTCCTCTCTACTGGCACCATGTCAACACGGCAGAGATGGGAGGAATCTCTAGAGCAGCTGTGCTCAGGTTTGGCAGGTAGATGGAAAGAAGAACAGCAAAGCAGTACAACAGCAGCAGGGAAAAGCAATGCAGGAGGACTCCCAAGCAAAAGGTGGCAGAACTCAAGGGTTTTTAAAATGGCTGCAGGCTCAAAAATCAAATGTGCTTTCATGATGTATTCAGGGGCTTTGTTTGCAACTTAGTAACTGGCCCACCTGTTATTTTTAATAAATAGCATTGATTTATATTTATTTTATATGATCTCAAAAACAGCAACAGTAATCACTAATTTTCTAAAAAATGAGACATAGCTTCAACAGATTTCACCTTAAACAGGTCACAGATAGCCAGTTTCCTTGCCCTGTGTCAGCAGTACTGAAAGAATTCTGACTGGTACCTCCTTGCTTCTTGAGTGCTGTTAAAAGGACAAACACAGATTGTTATTAAAGCTTATGAATAAGCTTTCTCATTTCCCATTCCTTGTCAGATATTTTGGAGGTGTGTAGTAGGAGCAGATTTGCTTGCCATACTGCTGCACTGAAGTCTGCACTTGAAGTAATCCGTTCTACTCCAGCCAGAACACTTGTGCAGAAAACATGCATGGCAGTGTTGGCTTCAAAATATATTTTAAAATTTAACAACTGAAAATTGATGTCAAATCAGTTGACTTGTGCAAGAGTTGAACCGATACGACAAGTATACTTAACATTTTTAAAAGCTTTTCTCTGTGACTAAAGCCATTAAAAGTAATTCTTACTGTCTTGTTTTCTCAATTAGTTATGCTCTAAGCAAAACTTGTGCCAGAACCTACTAGAACTTAGTTAAAAATTCTATTTTTGTAGGCAGGAAAGATCTAGTCACATGCCCCTCCCACCCCTTCCCATTCTCTTACACTTCCTGTGCTGTCCCCTGGATGAACAGGAAACAAGTCTCATGCGCAAAATGTGCTGACGTCACTCATCTGTCATAAGGTAAAAAATCCATACAACCCATGAATCAGGGGTAATAGCACCCACACAACAAAACCTGGAAAAAGCATTCACCAAAGCACTGGGCTGGACAGAGGAAGCACACACCCCTTCCTCCCATCCACCTCTTTCCAGCAGACATTGAACTTCTCTTCTTCACTAAAGAACTGTTGCCTTCTACTGCACATTTGCCATTCACGCTTCACCAGGGGAATTACAGTGTAAGCACATACCGAAAGTGTGCAAAAAATGGAGTTTGAAAAGTGCTTGTAACTGAACTGAGAATTTTCACACTAGCTTTATTAGCAGGAAGACACGATTTTTTTCTTCTCAATTGCACTAACTATGCAACGAGTATAAGGTGTGAGGATTCCTATCTGTAGGAAGTGTAAGAATTTCTGCTAGAAATACAAATTTACCAATACAAGTAAGTGATTAAAACGCTCCCTTACATTCATGTCAGCCTTTGTAGGAAAGGTGCACCACTCTTGTGTAGTGATGCCACTGCTGGTAGTCATTTGCAGTGTCATATGTAAATGGGAGCACAGGAAGCTGCAAGTGTCAAAGTGACAAGAAATCCACTTTAAGTGTCCAGCCATAACTTGTGCTCTACTGTTGCATAACCTGCCAGGAGCACATTTTGAGCTGCAGGTCATCCATAATAAGTTACTTTCTTCTACACAGGTCAATATGATCTCCTATGGAAAACTTTCAAGTGTTTACAAATACTTTGATAAAAGAGCAAAAGCGGACATTTTTTATCAGGCAGGAAGCAAAGGGCTCTTTAAAACTGTTTAATTACATGTTTCAGGTAAGCACAGACAATACAGGTAGATTTCCCACCACTCAATATTTACATTCTTTTCTCTAGGCTGGAGCTGTTCATTAAGAGTGTTTTTCAATCAAAATCCTTGTCAATCGCTTTTGCTGCAAAGAAGGGTGCTGGGAAAGAACTATTGCAGGAAACATTCCATCAAGGCATGATTTTCGGTGGGGCTTTTCTCCTTTAAGAACTACGTACTAGTAGTTCAAGATATTTTGGGAAAATCCTGGCGTCCAAGATGACCTGAAGAATGCATTGAAACCAAGCAGTGTGTTGAAGTCCTATAAATAGTTAAATCAATACCAATATGTATGTTGTAGAGCTGAAATTCTCTTTTCACTGGCATTGGCATTGCCATTGCTGCTTGGATTCTGTTAGGACAGTTTTACACCAATTTTGTTTTGTTCCTTTTTCATTAGCCTTTGTGCCTCTTTCTCCATTTTCTTTCGCTGTTGTTCTGCTGCTCTTTTTTCCCTTTCTGCTATCTTCTGTTGTCTGTAATTAGAGAAAACATGAATTGCTAAATAACACACACTCCATTTTCAGCATGGTCATACCTTAAGATCCTGTCAATACACAGGTTATAATAACTAATAAAAACAGAGCTTCAGTCTATTGTCATTAGGCTCAGAACATCATTCTTTTAGTGTGCTGAAGTCCTTTTTTTCAGATTAATCTAGAATTGTAGAATATTCTGAGTTGGAACCCACAAGGATCATCAAAGTCCAACTCCTGACCTGCACAGGACCATCCCCATGAATCACACCATGTGCTTGACAGTGTTGTTCAAACACTTCTGTCAGGCTTGGTGCTGTGACCACTTCCCTGGGGAGCTGGTTCCAGTGATCAACCACCCTCTGAGTGAAGAACATTTTCATAATATCCAACTTAATCCAATCTAGTTTTAGTCAGTAATATTTGTTCAAAAAGCCACTAGCTTCTCAAAGATTCAGAGTAAGTCAATCAGTGAGAGTATAGGACAGTTGTAAGGCCTAGAGCAAAAACTAGAGATTTATCTAACGCTTTCAGCAGCAGCTCAAAAGTTTTCGTTTTTTGCTGGTTTGGTAGTTTGGGGTTTTTTTTTAGATTGTCTCCCATTATTGTATATTCTACCTGATAGTTGACACAGCTGTCAGTCTAGCAACATGCAGAGTAGTAATACTTGCCACATTACAGTGGCAGATTTTTGTATTTCCCGCATATCTGAACTGATGCACAAGGGAAGAAGTGCTATGCACACCAGCCAATACATAGACACAGCAGAGTTCCAGAAAGCCACATGGTGTTAATGCTGCTGTTCACGTGCAATTCTGAAGCGAGGGATCGTGGCAGCTCCCATTTCTTTCACTGGGATGACCCGCAGGACACGGAGATCCTGTGCACAGCAGCAGTTCCGCACCCTCTATGGGCTGAGAAACCTGCATTCAGTTCTGCCCAGAGAGAGACCTTCACCTCACCTCAGACACAGCAACTGGCCAACAAAAAATACAAACATGGAGCTGCTATGAACTCAAAATGTGTGAGCTTAACTGCTTCCACTGGGATAAAAACTTTGTTGGTAATGTAAAGTCTGAAGCTGCAGATAGGTATCTGAAATTTGCAGAAGAAACTAAGTTCCAACTAACTCAAGTTAACTGAAAATCCAGTTTATCATCCACTAAACCAATTCATCACTGACTGGAAAATTTCAGTGCATCCCAGCCTAGAACCTGCTGGAGAATGGGGAAAAAAGACACTACAGGAACTTCTCAGGCTCTGATAGCCTACTCCTCAGCACTGTCTTTCTGCATGCCTTGATTCCAGAGAGCATTTGATTTACTATATGTGCTCATTCCAACTGTTATGCTTATACATAAACTCATCAGAGAGGCCACAGCATAGAGTCTTCACTGCCATTTAGCAGGACACAGTCCATTTCTGCATAACTAATCAGCACTCCATTACTACACAAAAATTATTCTGGTCTTACTGAGCACCAACAGGTACCAGACACAGCAGGCTAAGGCAGACCCTTACATTTTCTGCACACTCATTTCATTCTCAAAAAGCGCCACTGGAGTATAGTTAGCATTAACACTCTGGAAGTTAGGGGGGCTCTGTCCTCTGTTTGGCAGTCTGAAATACTATACATGCTTCTTTCAAGTGTTACACTTATGTACTAAGTGACCAGAGAGGCCACAGGATCTTCAGATCATTTTGCAGACCAAGATGCAGACTTCTAGCATCAAGAAGAGACTCCATACCACTTCCTTACTACACACTGTTGAAAACAGAGCCAGGCCTGTTCAGTACTAAAGTTTTATGTTAAATGACAGATCTTAAAGACACCACTGATTTCTACTGCAAGAGAAACTAAACCCAGAAGGCGTTTTCTACCAGTCTTGCTAAAAATCAGCCAGCATTTCACTCATTTACAGATAAACATTGTCACTTCTGTGTCATGAATAAAACAAAGGTTTTACTTCATCCAGCTGGGATACAGCTTACACAATGAGCAGCTGTATTGAGGTAGCAGCCATAGCTGGCCAAGTGGTAAGCCACAGACAGCTGGGGTTCTGATCATGTTCTATCTACTGGAAATATTTAGACACACATCCCTTCTATAACAACTACAGTTTGATACTTTTTAGTGAGGCCAGAAAGAAATACTATTAAAATAATCATTTGAGTTGAACCCTTTCAAGAGTAAAGATGAAAGGCTTAAA
Source organism: Cnemophilus loriae (assembly GCA_013397755.1). Taxonomy (NCBI): domain Eukaryota; kingdom Metazoa; phylum Chordata; class Aves; order Passeriformes; family Corvidae; genus Cnemophilus; species Cnemophilus loriae. The sequence continues at coordinate 325,468 of VZTF01008415.1, forward strand.
TCTTTAGGATAGGTTCAACCAAATAACATGACACTTTGAAAAATTAAGCTTTTGGGAAACCCCACTGCTATCACCATGTAAGAGATCTGTCTTCCTAAGTATTCTAGAGCATGAACCTGACAGTTGGCAGACAATATAACTTTGACCATCCTGGAAATATTCACTGCACAAATTTTACACTCCAAGAATAAACTGGCATTTACATACACCAGATAATTTTTAGTAGCTAATTCATATATGACAAACCCCTGCTTCAGAAAGTTTGAGTACTACTTTTGACAGTCCTGAGAACAGCTGTAATGGAATGTGGCAAGGGTTAGGTAAAGTACAATGCAGCCTCTGCAGCTAGCAAAAGTAGCTGTTTCATTTCTCAGTTAAAAAAAAACAACAGACAAACAAACAGTATTTCCATTGTCTTTCATTTAAGTCTGAGCAGACTGCACTCTAGCTATTAAAGAGTGCAGCTTACTGAGTCTATTGATATTCCTCACAGGAAAAAGTACTATCCATGGAACAAAAACAGCCCAAAAGCACATCATTCATATGACAAAGCCTGTACTTTGGTACAAGACCTGAAACAGTAATAAAGTTAAAAAAAAAAAAAAAAAAGGCAAGCAAGGTATTGACCAGAATGTACACATAGATACCGGATAAAGTTCACAAAAATATTTGCATTACAACCCTATTCTCACATGTTAAGCTGCTGCAGAGCAAAACTGAAAGAGATAATAAATTGAATCAATTCTAATTATGATTAGCACATTGAAAATAAGCTGGTAACTTCCCTCTTGTCTTATTCCACAGATTGAAAAAGTAAATTTTTCAAAACATTAAAATAAATACTTGATCAGAATCCTTTTTTTTTTCCCCACAATACCTATTTTCCTTAGAATAATTTTTGAATATATCATGTCTTTATTTCGTATTATCACCATTGGACCATGGAAGCCATGTACTCGTGATTTAGTGAGTAGAATTACAACAGCCTAGGAAGCTAAAGCTATCTGAGGCTGGTTACCTGATGATGTAACAAGCAATAAATTTTGATAAAACTTTAAGTCACTACCAGTTCAAATAACTGTGTATGATTAACTTAAACTCAATCTGCATCTCTTTACCCTCCATACTCCTTAAAGGAAAGAAAAAAAAAACACAAACTGAACGGCTGAAGTATTCACACTAACTTTGTGCAAGACTTTGACTTTACATTCAGCCTTATCAGCTAGTTTAGTTAAGTTGGCTAGAAAAGCTTAGCTCCTACAGGGATTCCAAGCATATACTTATCACTTCACCTTCTATCCTGAACTATTTTTACCTTAAGCACATGGTTATGATCCTTTTTATAAGGACATCAAGTGGTATTTTACTTAATGAAGTTGAAATGTGATCTGAACATAATAAATTGTTGGGATTGGTGGGGCGTTGTTGGGGTGGAGTTTTTTCAGTGCCTGCATGCGTTAATGTGTTGTTCTAATGATTTTCAGATTTCCCCTATCCCATCTACTAAATTAATTACATCCAAAATGTCTTCTGGTGAGTACTAGTTACACAGAGATGTGTATAATAAAAATAATTTGTCTTAAGAGGCGTTTAACAATTCTTGGCACTTACCAGAAAGGTGTCAAATAAACAAATGTGATTCTTTTACATGTAAAACCTTTACATAATGTTATATTAATTTCAATTACCTAAGAACTTCTTCTGCCTGCCAAGCTGCATCTTCCTCTTCTTCCCAGGCATTTGTATTTTCTTGCCAAGTATCCAGGTCTCCCAGTTCAGGCTGAAACAAAAGAGAAGTTTAAGCACATGGAAAAATTAGATAAAATCCTGGTGTGTGACTGCCAGTGGCTCCTGGATGACAGCAAAGTTTCCTTAACATTTATTTTTAACCTACTTATTTTTAAGGTTAATGCTTCAGACTTACAGAAATATCTGAGGTATGGCAGTGCTTCTCATCTCTTATTGTCTATGCTTTTTTCCCCTGCTCTAATACTGAGTTTTTTCAGTTGTCAAAGAGTTTTTTGGACAAAGGCAGGAAGGAAGTAGTGGAGTGCACTTTTAGCAAGAGGAAGATAAATTGAGCAGATTAAATGAGTAGATAATGTGAAAGATTTCTGGAGATTGCATGGACAAACCAGCGTGTATATCCACGTTTTTACGTCCAGTATCAGCTGAGTGACACTTTTAGTCACTGGAAGTCCTTTCCTGAACTATTTTCATAATGGACAGTGCAAGGGGTGGTACGACCATTCTGTACTGCTTCCTGCCTGTACCCTTTTGTGCACAATGTTAATCAAAGGAGAAGCAATGTCAAAAAAAGCAAAGGGCAAGGGAGGGAGAGCATCTCCTGCTAACTGGCCAGGCTGTTAGGCAACTAGACAATTCTTTCAAAGGCTAAGGAGCAAAAATTAGGAGACGGCTACATTACAATCCCTACAGAAAGGAAGGGAGAAGCAGGTTAAAAATGGGTCCAAGATAACAAAGCAAAGGTAACTCAGAAGCTTTCAAAAAAGCCTTCTACTCTTTTGTTAGTAACTTACTGTGTAAAATCCAAAACTTATATAGTTCATTGCTTTAGCACATTTGCAAGCACGTAAGTTTTAGAAGCTTCTTACCTTTTTATCACTGATCTGTCAAATTTCTCAGCAGAATATATTGGACTACTTCATTCTTCACTCAATTTTAAAACAATTTAAATTATTCCACAACTATTCCTCTTACTCCCCACAAAGCACGCCTTAGGCAGACTATTCCTTCCCCTACATAACATCACTTAACCGACAAATAAAAGATCAATACTTGGAGCATACTTACAGATTGGTGAATAAAAGGAATATCTTGTGTAGCTGCTAATCTGCTAGAGAATCCTGTATTTCCCTCTGGAATCCCAAAATTTAAAGGCTCTCGTTTTTTAACAACTATCTGAAAATATTCAAAAACAGGAACAAAAAAGTGGTAAATCAAAGCACTGCACAGATTCCTCAGTGATCATATAACTGTGCCTGTGAAGGTTCAGCTACACAACACCTCACTATGCTTTAAACCTGGTCAGGTTCTGAAAGCTGCACAGCCAAATGAACTTGTAGGTGAAATATGCTGAATGCAAAAGACAAGAGCTCCTCCTCCCCCCACTAGCTTTTTCTTTAGTCACACGGAAACTTGTGACTGTATCAAGACAGAGAACAGGCACAAAGAATCCCAGATCAAATAGCCACATCTCCCAGTACTCATAAAAGCTACCAGTTATGTGATATATTGCTTGGAGAAATGCTGCTTCTGTGGCAGGTCACTTTAAGGTACAAATTTTGAGGACAGTGCTGTCTGCACATTCATACTGCGCTGTAACGTGAGCTCTCTCAACCACTCCAATAGCATATCTGCAGTTTCAATAGCTGCAAATTCTCTGTCAACATCAACTAGTAAAGCTCTGTACCGGTTTGGCTGTAAAACAGGGCTTTTCCCAAAACAGCTGCCAAGATCACATATCTCTCACTCGTCTTCATCTCAAGTTACAAACTTTGTTTAGCCTACTCTGAGTCTCTGCCGCCTCCCAAAGAGCCAGATCCACAGTTCCACTGCCTGTACAAATGCTAGTACCAATGCAAGAAAGGAGACAGGACCTAGACAATCTTATTGAGCAATGACAGACTCTGTTACTTGACTGAGGTCCTGTTTCCAAAGAGATGAGTATAGATGAGAGACAACATGAGTAGACTCTACCTCAAATCTCAGGGGTTATATTGAGACATTCAGTGAAATACAAACACAAATTTATACTGAATGGTGTTAACCAGGCCAAGTTAACAGGGATGTTCTTTACAGAGCCTGCAGCCATCCCTGGAGATAGATTTAAACTAAACCCAGCATACAGTACTCAAACAGCATGGACTCTTCCTCAGTTTTTTCTGAACCTGAAGCTCATTCTATTAGGCAAAAAATGTCAGTAGATATAAAGGAGAAATCTACCTCTCCCTAGTCCTCTTCTAGTCCTCAGATTTTGGGAGATCAAAACCTCTAGAAGAATTTAGTCCACAGGATACTGCAGATCCTGAATGTACAGAAAACTGACACTACTATCACCTCCAGTTCATAGGACCACAGGAAGATTCAGGTTGGAAGGGCCCTCAGGAGGTTTGTAATCCAACCTCCTCCTCAAAACACTGTCACTCTGAGGCTGATGGAAGCCCTTAGCGCTTATCCACTTGGGGCTTAAAAACTTCCAGAGATGGAGGCTGCACAACTTCTCTGGTAACCTGTTCCAGTACTTGTGAGATTTTTCAAATTGACTCAAAGACCTGTAAGTACCTAGCTGAAAGATCTGCACATAGAAACAAAACTTGCAATCATCAGATTTTAATCAGTATTTATTTACAATGTTGATGCTCCTGTAGAGATGCCCTTCCATCTCATCTGCATAGTATAAAAGGATATTTGAAGAACAAGCTATTTTGAAATATCAGTTCCCTAATTCCAGCCTCCCCAGTATAACTTGGTGAAACAAATAACTATTGTTTTCTGAAACAGCAGGGCTGCTCCCTCAGACTTCAGTAGAGCAAGACATGGTATGTCTTTGTTCAAATAAGGATATGAGCACAAGTGACTAGAGGGTTTTCTCATTATACTTCCCAGAACTTTCAGACTGTGAAACTATTCCTAAGTTTCCAATAACATGAAGACTTAAGATGTAAACGTGTGATAGCATCACTTTTGTTAAGATCTCAGAGATCTTAACATTGAACATGATAAACTATGCACCAGCATTTATTCTCATTTACCAGAAGCACTTTCTGTAAGTTGCCAATTTACTTACAGCCTATTTTAAAGCAAGGAAAACCCTCCATAAGTATAGTTGAAAGTGTAATACTTACTTTTTGAGTTTTCCTTATAGTTGGTGTCATATCTTTGAAATAATCAGGTTCCATTTGCTCCAAAGAATTTTGCTGAGCAGCCACATTACCATTGCCACCTTCAATCTTCACACTTGTAGGTGCATCTTCATCCCATGAAGACCAGTCTTCTACTTCAGGCTGAATATAAGTATATGGTACAAGTTAATATTATCTGCAGGTAAAAACTTGTCTTTTTATATCTTGCTAAGATATATACCTAATACGATATCACACATATAACAGTAATCTATCTTTCTTGGATATATAACAATCCAATATTGTAGGACTTGTATAATCACCCTGTTAAGGGATTAAGTCACCCACCACTTTAACAATTACCTGTTTAGGAACAGATGAATAATCCACTGTGGTTGGCAAAGTTATTTGGTCTCCACTTAACTTTCGCCCTCTTCCAGACCTGAAAGAAAAATGTAGGATTCCTCCAAGCTCTGAAAACATGAGCACTAAGTTTAAAAAAAACAAAAAAGGAAGTCTGAGAACAGCACTACTGAAAATAGTCATGGCTAAAATATTTAGTGCTTCAATTACCTTTGTATTAACTACTGTCAGTAAAAGTCTGCTAAGCAAAGGAATTTCATCATGAATTTAAAGTTTTGTTCACAAGAATTTCAAAGTGCAATTTACTTTTCTAACTGCAGTGAAATAAAGGAGAAATACTTTTGAGAAATATGGAAATGGACTAACTCATTTGCATAATCCACTTACAATTTTTAGGTTGTCAGTGCTTATGAAGCAAGCACTAGCGATCTACATTTGTCAAAGAACCATTTCTACTGTAAAATGAGAAATTTTTCTATTTGTCTTAAATTTTAAGCTGTGTCTAACGAATAGCTTTCTGAGCTGCTTGATTTGAAAGTCCCTCTAAAGCTTTCTCCTTCAAAGTCTAAACAGAGGTAGTACAAGATTATGCAAGTCAACAGCTTTTGTTCAATTTATGCTTCTACTTAAAGAACACTGTTTCAATGCATTTCAGCAACTATATAAAATAATTTTAATTGAAAACAACACTAATGCATTGCAAATAAACCACCTAGATATTTACTTCATGACAGCATTCAAAGATCAGAATAATAATTAAAATATTCTCAGCTGACATTCACTGTATTTTAACACCTTACAACACAACAGAATGCAATTCAGACTCACACTTATGTTTTCCCCAAAGAATGTAAGCTCCTACAGCAAAGCAGTCATGTAATTGACCTTATGTAGCTTGGAAAATCTAAGGTTTTTTTCTTACTACTAATGAGAATAAAACTGGGAAACTTCGATTTCTAGTTTCTATCCATTACTTTTAGTATTAGAGAACATACTATCAACTCTGAATAACTGAATTGCTTGTAATATCACCTCTGCTGTATGCTGGTGAGTGACTAGATAAATTTTTTTCTACTTTAGACCAAACAAATTCCTCCTTAGGAAAGGTCAGGTGCTATCATCAAATTTTCAAGTTTTATATCATTAACTGTAGCCCCTTTACAAACTGTTCCTTTAAGTTGAAAAGCAACAGAGTTTAGGAGTACAGGAAGGTGAAAACACTGTTCCCTCAAACACACTAGAGACTTCTGGTTGATGAGATTTACTTAATGTCTCTAAAGGAAACCCAAGCTTGGAAACATCCTCCTTCAGACCTGTACAACACTGATATCTTTAATACTATTTATATTTAATACTACTATAAGCCATCACTTCTGCACTTACTTTCTCCATATGATCTAGAAGACTTTACCAAGTGGCTTGTAACAAACATTAATCAAGTCAAAGTGGTTACAGTAAGAAGGCAGAAGGCAGGAGGAAAGAGCTCCTGTCATACAACGTTGGAAAGAATATGGTACCCAGAGCAGCACTGAGGAAGGCTACGTATCTCCACTTCTTCTAGGAAGGGAACAAGATGCTTATAGGAACAGCTGCTCCACAGGCATCATCAGATCCTGATCACTGCTGTGAATGTCAAATGCCTCAAGAATTCTTGGGTTTGTTTCTCCTTACTAATAAGCAGCATCCAGATTTCTCAGTTGGAGATAACTAGAGATTTTAAACGGAAGGAAGTTTCATCTCTTTTTATACTTACACCTTTTATTTCCTGAAAAGTGGATTCAGGCAGGCTGTTGTTTATCAAGAAAAGATTTAACTAAAGAAAGGACTAGTACTACATGTAAGCTCTATGCTGCCTAGAAAGTTGCACAATCTCTACAGGCACTTGTTCAAATGAAAACCTAATGTAAACTATGTAATCTAAGTACTAGCTCATATCCATTGAATTAAAATGCAAGTTTCATTAAATCACATTTGTTGGTTATTAGGCATAGCTATATGGAGGGGTGCAGTACAAAAAATTTATCAAGCTACACGTTGCAGCTGACAGTAAACAGAAGAAAGTGGTCTGAATTAACGTGATCCAGTGACTTGCTTATGTAAAAGATTTTAAATTTTCATTTCTTCACCTAATTGTCATTCAACAAAGAAAGAGTTTTCTACTTTTTGTACTCTGAAGCAGTTTCTCAGCTGTTCATTTCAAGATTATAGTTCATTCAGAAGTTGGAAAAAAGGATGAAAATACTTTCACTACACTTACAAAACAATTATCTGCTTACAAAAAGTATCTTTACACTTAGAGAAATGAAGGGTCCACATAATATAGAAGTTTAGATTAACTCAGTGTTTTGACTTCTTTCACAACTTGAACAGCAAGTATTCTTAATTTAATTTGGAATTCAAATCATAGAACTAAGGTTGACATCTATATAATTGTATGCTGCATTAAAATGTATCTTTTTACAGCTTCACTAGATCTGTAATGAATTTACCAACCAGTCAAGAGCTTCCTCTTATTCTTGGAATAAGCAAAGGTGAAGAGGAAATAAACAGTTATTTTGTGTCTACTGCATATTCTGCACATGCTTTAACCTCACTGGGAAAGAAGCTGTCATCACACACAAAAAGAGAATACATTTCTCTAGATTGCTATTTGTTTAAGTAAACGACATGCTGCAAAAGTGGCAGGAAACACAGTAGTTCACATGACAGCACAGTGCCAAGATCTGCCTCAGGTACTCTGCTACTGTATTATTGAGCTCTGCTACTCCAGATCAACTCTTCAGGGTTTTTAGACTGCTTCTAAGTACTTCACTGCAGCATACATGAGTCTACAACTCAAAAGAACACCACATATGACTTAAAAGAGTGCAAAAAATAAGCCATTATTCATCATTAAAAAGAAAAAAAAAAAAGCAGTTCCCTTGAACTTCAGTCACTGTCCTCCAAACTTCCGAAAGAATCTTCAATAGGCAGAAGAATCTGAAGTCTCAGGCAACTGTTTTCTGACAAACAGGACGAGAATTGCTTACATTTGTAATGAAAGCCTACTGACTGATGACAGAGTGGATGCTCCCATTGACGGAATCTCTTAAAACACAAAATATCACCTGCTATGTACTTTTCGAAAATGTGCAGCACAGCTCAAGTTTCACATGGAACAGTTTTAAAAGCCATTTTAAAACCCTGTCATAGCTGTTTACAAAACCTCATTCAGTTACCATACAACAAAATACACTCACAAACACACTACACAAATTTTTGGAACTCTGAACAAATATGCGAATTAAAGAATTACTTTGATTTAGTTTTCATCTGTGTTGATTGTCTTGCAATTAGTAAAATCAGAACTGGTAAAAGTGGTGGGTGGGTGCTGGGGGAAGGGAAGAAGTGCAAGAACCTGTAACTGAAAAACTGAAAAAGAAAAGGTAACCAAATTAAATAAGACTTGTTTACCTGCATATCAACTTTTTAATGAAAGAAAGCACTGCTGCCAGGCAAGTACAGACTTTAAAGAGTCGAAACTGTGTTATGGCCATGGTGAGAAACCCTTCCTGCAAAAGAAAAAAGTTAGATGCAGAGGATTATACATCTTTATACTGTACTTAAAACCAATTACCTTAGTTCCTGCTAAGCTAGAGGCATTCCGTGAAACTGTATTAATGCAGGAAAAGACAGCAGCTAGCTGCAGCAAAGATGCTACCTGCTTACTATCAGGATATTTCACTGATGTAAATAATACAAGTGTCTAATATACATGGCCTTTAAAGAAACAGCACAAAGTCACAGGTAAAGCCACAGTTGAAGACACTCTTAAAGGGGAAGCACAGGCAACTGTTTGCAGTGCCTGTGCAGCTGATCTGTTTCAGACACTACCAGTGGCACTGAACACCGGCAGTGCAAAACAGAATAATCATCAGAGAGAAGCTCTTGTTTGCTTTAGTATGTCTTGCATATACAAATTACAGATTTAGTCATTAAGTGAAACCCCAAAATTGGCTGTTTACTTTCCATTTCAATGGAAATGTATGATGAGAACAAACATTGCTTATTTTAGAACTAGTCTCACTGAAAAATCATCATCAAAGAAAGACTGTTCATCCTGTGTGCACTACTGCACCAGCTAACCCACAGAGCTATTGATATTTCTATGCCTGACTGGATCACAATAGCAAACACAGCCAAGAAAAAAATCATCTGTGGCTGAAGCCACTCCTGTTTGTAGCCATTTTTCAGTGACAATTTGATAATCTAGAGAATTTATACTCATCATATCACATCATGCCAACACACCACCTCAAATAGCTACAGACTGACTCAGAAAAATCTGCTGGAATTCAAGGATCCCTTTTCTCTTCCACAGGTAAACATTTCAGAGCAAAGAATAAGAGGTTAGGCTTCACAAATAGCTTTTCATTATATACATCTACACTTGTAACAACATTTTCTGTTGCAAGTTTAACATACCTCCTGGTGAGAAGAGAAGGCAGCCCTGTGACATTTTCCTCAGGCCATGAGTATTCCATGGAAGGACAGCTTGATTTCAAATGTGCTATGGCATTTAAATCACTTTTTATATTCCAGGCCTTAAGTTAGGAAGAGTCAGGAAGGTGGATCATTAGGTAGGCTGCTCCAATACTGTCCTGAGGATTTTATTAAAAAGGTACATAATGGGATTTGTGAGCTTCACGGAGCACAGATTTATTTTTATTGGTGCTCTTTTGCTACATAACGTAACTACTATTAAACACTGTAGTAATATAGTACTGGAAATATTGCTTTACATACTGTCCAGAACAGGACTTTCTGCTACTGAAAAACCATACAGGGGCTATTAAACAAACGGGCCCTTTTACTGCAAAATGGAAGGCTTAAGTCAGTAGTAACCACCAAATTACAGACTGCACTACTGAGCTGTAACTCAGGAGAAAGGCTTCATAGGACACGTATCACCTCTACTTCAACATTTGTGTTCTCTTATTTCATTTCATGGGAGACTTAAAAATGTAGAGAACTTTATACAAGGTTGGACTGGCTCTTCATCTAACAGAATTAGAAAGCAGTCAGTTCCCACAAAGAAGCAGGAACAGACATTGTCCGATATACTTAGCTTTTAGTTTAAAAGACTGGACCATCATTCCATATTATGCTCAAGCACTTCCTTACCTTTCAGAATGAGCAACGTTGACAATATTTAGATGACAGAAGAATGCATCAGTCAAGAATTTGAATGATTAGGAAATAATGGAAGTTAGTGAAAGAAGAGTGAACAGTAATTAGATGGAAAGTTCTCTATCCTAAAAGTAGAAATTATTGCAAACTAACACTGAATTGGTGAAAGAAAATGTTATTTTTAGGAGAGGCAGCTAGAAGTTATCTACCTGGCATTTGAGGCATGAAGAGCACATGACCTGCTGGAATTATTATAAAAGTACATCTTTTCTGAAAGGAAGCTTGTTTTGAAGCTCACTCCACTCTACCAGAATTCACTCTTTTATCACCTTGGGGGGCAGGAGGGAAGGAGTAGAATAGTACTTAATATTAGCAAGAGTAAAGCTCTTTTCCTTTGTTCAGGCTATCTAACTGCTACACTGGATAGTACAGACAGACTCTAAATTTAAAAAAAACTCCAGACTATTCACTGAGAAGGTTGTTCTAGGCCACCAAAAACCTTTACAGACTCAGTATTATTTATGCCTAAAGTCAAGGAACTATACTAAGTGTGAAACTAGAACCAGAACAATGTTCAAGTGTGTCAGTTACAAATATACATATTTATATGTGTACATATAAATGAGCCCAGTTTTAAACTCATCTCCATTTTTTCATATATCAAATTGTATACTGTATTGCATTCTCAATATAAAGTCAAACAACTGAAAAAAACCAGAATCCACAAAAACTCTGGCTTGCAGAGTCAGTAATTAACCACCAGAAGTTAATCCATTTCCCAGGTCATTCGCATATATGAGTGACTACACTTCCAGTATCACCAGTATGCCCATCTGGCAGAGTTCAATCACTATCATTATTCCCCATGACAATCAGATAACCTGCACCTCTCCACTTTCCATGTGCCAGGCAACGATTTCAGAGCTACAATGAGGCCTACAGCCAGTTAACATATTTGTGATAGAGCTGCATTTCATTTCAGCTGAGCTAGAACTGGGCCCTTCAAAGGCTGGACTTGATGATTTTGGAAGTCTTTTCCAACCTTAGTGACTCTATGATTCAAGACAGTGAGTGCCGTTTTGCTCACCTCTTCTCTGAGCACTGCCTGCAGTCTTCCCAACTAAGTTAAGCTGTGTACACTAGAAACTGTCAGATGCACAACCAGAGTTTTGTCAACAGTAAGTTATCAGCCAGTCATAGCAGTGTTAGCAACCATTCACCTGTACAAAGAACTTTCCTCAGTGTACCTAGTTTTTATACTGCTGTTTATGATACGAAGCAGTATATATGTATTAATTTTAGCAACATGCTAAAAGCTCTTTAAAACACAATCTTGAACCAATTATTGTCTCAAGGTAAGGACAAGTCAAGCATTTTCCCCTTTGTCTGAAACAGCACTTGAAACGTGCATTGTTGCTCTAAGAACAGCACTACCTGAAAAGTTAAAGGTTTGATAAAGGTTTTGAGTTCTGTTTGGTGCCTTTTGGGGTTGGGTTCTTTTGTGTTTGGGAGTTTTTTTAACTTAATTAAATTTCTCAAGGTAAACCATATTATATTCTGAAGCAGTTGTATGAATACAGATGTACACAGAATCCTGATTTTCCTCAGTCTACTGCAAACTTAATTTACATAATACCATTATACTAAACTTGTTAAGTGAAACAAGGTGTTCATCCCTTTCTTGTCCATCTTTCTCAGATACTGGAAAGAAGCACAGCCATGTGTCTCCTCTTTCTCATACGAAAAAATACTGAACAGTGTAATGCTAAATGGCGGGCCACAACATTCTGTCTCTCTTTTCTTAAGCCCTTCCTCGATAAACAATCCCAAAAGGAACTACAACTGTATCGGCAGTCAATTATAACACAGGATGACAGAGACATAATACAAAGCTGCAGTGCTACATCAAGAATCCTAAAACATTTCTTAACAGAGAGAGGCAAATGTGAAACACTGGACTAAAAGTCAGAAAATCTGGTAGGAGTTTTCTGCCAGCCTGATACATGCTTCTGCATACCACACCTCATGCCTCAGCTTCCCATTTATAAAACAGGATAGAGATTTCCTTCTCTCACTACTGAAATTGCTTCTAATGTATTACATTTAGCAGACTTAGTGTCAAATGAACTTCCATTACAACAGATATAAAGAAGCAAATAAATCAAGACATGAATCCTAATCAATTTAATACTCGTGGTCAACTCAACAATTTTGTAACAGACACCAAATTTAGCTGGAGTTTGACTTGTGCATCTCATACTGCCTTCCATGGGTAAAAAAGTCACAACATGGAATATGAGCACAGAAAGGACTAAAAGAAACAACTTGAACATTTTAGGGACCCATAAAGGAAACAGAATGAAGGGAAGGAAAGTTCAGAATTTTATTGAACATCTTTACATTGCTTACAGCTTGCAACAGTGGCCTCAATAGAACTCCTGGCACCTCTGACTTCACTGACAGTAGCCGGTGTAGTACACCCTGAAGTGGACTGGTTAGTCAACTATGGTGCAATAAGCAAGACTCTCACTGTTTATCATTGTATGATAAACACACTGGCACCTGGAGAAACACTTCCTCTTTCATATCTAACTGTACACACAGATACCACTTAAACAGGATTTCTACAGACAGAGCCAATTCTAAAATAAAGCCACTTTGGGGCACTAAAATTATTTTAGAAACTTATTTTCTCCTAGTGAACTCATCTTTTACTGTCAGTGAAAAAGATGTAACACGGTCATTATAGAGCACCTAGCCTGCCCTCTGATCCTCTACCATGCCAACTGATTTGTACTGTGCAGCCTTCTTTAGATATCATCTTTGAAATGCAATTTCCACCTTGTATTACCAGTGTCCCGTGAACTGATTACATTTTCTTTCACATCAGCTCACTTGTGACTCTGGAATGTAAACAGGAACACACCCTGGAATCAGTGATTTTAGCTCATATTAAACACAGCTAAATAAATAACCAGATGATGATGCCTAAAATAACCTGTCTGAAACTGAAAGGCTCCCCTCCAATTTACATAATAAGACACCAAAAACGCTTCACCGTCCTAAAGCAAAACAAGAAGTTCACTTCCTAGTACAAAAGACTAACAGGGCCTTGAGTGTTTACATTTGTTAGCACCAAAACTCCATACTGGTTCAGTAGTGCTTTTGTGTCATCACTAGAACAGCTGATAAAAACTTAGCAAAGTTTCAGTGGTAAGGATAGAATTTCTTAAAAGTTTATCTTGTATGAAGTTCTACATAAGTAGAATGGCCACATCAACCTAAAGATAAGATGTAGGTTTACAGGAAGATGGAATTTTATGAAGATTTCGTAGAGATAAAAAACCTGTTTTCAAGCACACAAACCCTCCTCCAAATCATGTATGTTAAAAGATGTATAAAGACACTTTGTATTTTAAAAAAGGCAATGTAATGATTCAAGAACAGCTTTCAGTCATGTACTGAAAGACACAACCAGCACCTCCTGCATTTCAAAGACAGCAACCATGACTCTGTAGCCTAATGAGAGGTTCCACTGCCCTCTTCCTGGTTGATTTGTTTGGTTTCTTGTGTTTTTCATCAGTCTACATAGAAACATAATATTGGAAACACTTGTGTGTGGAGTGAAAAAAATCCTACCTTGTACTGACCACTGAGTTTGATAAGCAGACACATTAAGTGACAGCATGACTGAACCTTAAAGCCGTGCTATTATGGCATTAGGGAGAGAAGCAGAATCAAAAGGGAAGATTAGGAAGCATGTCCTCTATTTAATTGTAGGTAAGTGGCTGTAGGATGTTTGTAAAGGTACTGTAGTTTCAACACTGATGTTCCAACTTTCAGTGCAAATACCCTAACCAGGCAGTTGAAGAAGCTGGGACAGAAGACAGCTCACTCACATGAATTATAGGCAGAGTAAAGTCACCTAAGGCACTCAAATCCAGAACGAGATACTATGAAAAGCTGCTGAAGATACCAAAAGTCAAGACAGAATGTCTGTCTCTCTAACTAAAGGCAGCAAAAATTGGTGACTGCTGGCAATTCCTGAGTTATTTCCAGACACCAAACATTCTGACATACAACATACAGAGTTTCAACTCTTTTTTAAACATGTTACTCCCAAAGCCTTAAAACTTCTATAGTAATACTGCCACATCTCACCCCTTCCTCTCCAAGAAACTGAATATAGCTCCAGCCTCACTAATGTGAACTCCTGAAGCTTTCTGTTCTGAAATAGAATAAATTCTGCTCTTCAAGGCAATATGAGTTAAAATAGAAAGTTTATGTCCACTGAATGATAAGTTATTCTTCGACAATTCCTTACCTATATATCTCACTGTCATCTGAAAACCGGCATACAGAACACAGCTTGAAGTAATGCAATTCACCTTTGCAACAAGTCTTTACATAACGCACTAATTCATGTAACTCACTTCACAAAACTGAAGTTCTCAGACACAGAACCAGAGTTCAAGAGGGCCCAGTTCTGTTGCAGTCCTTACTTGCCATCCTGGACCCAAGTTTTCTGTAACTACATGGAATGCCAGAGACAACAAATTAACATACTCATTGTTACTGCTACAAAATCATCATGCCTGTCTTAACAAGAACCAGCTACTTACAAACAATGACACTACAAGACACTAAAGAAATCTCTGCAGTGCACATCTGTATTTCCACAGAGCTATAAAGCAGCAAGGTATGCCGTTTTTCATTAGATATGCAACTCAGACACTTACACTGTGAATTCATGACCAAAAAACAGTGCCCTATCATTCTATTGACAAGCCAATGCTCGAATATTATTAGAGACAGCACGAAAGCCAGATAGTAGCACTTAATTTTTCTGTGAGCTGTTAGAGATTCTTAAGTCTTTAAAAGAGTGCTAAGAAATCTTCACACTACGTATTATGAAATTTGCCCGTCAGCATAAACAGTAGGTAACCCCAAGCAATGCCGTCCCACCACCAGCTCTGACAGGACGTGTGCCGTCGCCCTTTCCCACAGAGTGCCAAGCCCCTCAGTCACTAAACGCTGCCTATCTACTGGTCCGCCACTCCAAGTTCTTCGCAGCCCATAAGATCTCCCCCACTTCGCCCCGGAAGGGGCCCGGGGCAGCCGGGCAGAGGCCGCGGGCCCGGCGCTCCCGGGCCGGCCGAGCGGCTCCGGCGCTGGGCAAGGACCGCGGGGGTGGCGGCCACAGCCCGCGCGGCCGGG
>VZTF01008415.1:341163-483609 GCA_013397755.1 Cnemophilus loriae
CCGCCTTCCTCCCGCGCCCATAGTGGCTGGGGCGGGGAGGGGGAGCCGCCTCCGGGGAGCTGCGGTAAAAAGGCGTTGGGCTTTAACCGTGTCGGGTTGCTGCACACGTGGCAGTAAAGGTGTTCCTCTGTGGTCGACAGGATGCTGAGCTGTAAATTTGGATGTTACTAAAAAATGAACGTCGCTGAAGTTGCTTCTGACAGGTGGAGTCCCAGTGTCCCAGTCTGTTCACCAAGGGCTTGTCTATTCTAAAGGCTGGTTAAGTGAAGTTAAGGTTAACATAAGGCATTTGAGAGCTCTGTGTAAACCTCCAGTCGTTTTACACTCGGTAGGTGAGGTAAAGGGGTGTTATGTCCCTTTCTCGCAGGGAAATGTAGTCAGTTCTAGGGCCGCACTAATACAGCACTCTTTTCAACTCAACTCCAAGCTGTAGCACGCAGTTCTTTGTGTGCTTTTTAAATACCTTCCCATAAAGACTTGCTGTTCTGCCACTGGATTGACTCAGCTGCTGTGTTCCATTCGTGTGTTGGGCAGTAAGGAGGTGGATGATAGGAGGATGGCTCTTGTGAGGAGGCACTGGTATCAGATAGAGTTCCTTCATTCCGCTTTTCCCATGTCCTAACAGGCACCATGGCTACATTTCCACAACTCTTCATCAGGAAGCAGGCCCCAAAGGGACAAGGAGCCACACATGATACAGCTGACCATGGGGCAAGGACCCTGCCAGCCAGGACACGAGCAGGGTGATCTGGGGGCAGCTCAGAGTCCAGACTACCAGGCAGATCTGAGGACAAGCCAGTGAGTCTGAACTGGTCCAACATCAGTAGAGTCCATAGCAAGTCAGGACACGTTTGTGGCCAAGCTTAAGGGCAGCACTCCTATGATGTTGTTGAGGTGGGGATTGACACCCTTCTGCCTGCAGAACCCGCCTTCAATAAGAGAAATCCATATGCAATGCTGGTTTTAATTTTAAAACCATTTCAAAACCATTTGTGTAGCAGAGGTACACCTTTCAGTATAGCTTTCTATCTGAAGCAGAAACTGGAAGATAATCTTCATCTGCATTCACACAGAAAAGCAAAACTGCAAGCATGACACACTGGGAAAGGTCAGGTTATGAAGATAGCCAGTTATGTTTCTTTTGAGAACACATTCAGGTTTTGGCATTACAATCTATATATTCAGTAGGGAATATGCCACAGTGAGAAGGAAGGATTTTAACATATGCATATACACACTTAATATAAAAGCTGCCAGAAAGGCTCATCCACACTATCTGCCTAAATGCTCAACAGACCTGTGTGTGGCTGTTGCATTAATGAAAAAATGCTGGAAATTGACTGACCACTAATGCAAAATAACTGTCTTCTCTAAAATCCTAATTATGCAGTTTCAAAATTAGTAATAATATAAACGTATCTTAATTTCTAAAAGCAATGTTCACAGGGATAAATACTTCATTGTTCAAAAATGTCATTTTTGAACAGCTCAGCTCTGAAGTTTTAAACTTGGATTCCTTTGCCTCCGTTAATTTTCCCAAAGAGACCTCCAGAAGTTTTGGGTATTTCATTGCCATATTGAATGTAGTACTGCTACAGTAAACTAATCAAGTTTGTTAGAGAACTATATATTGTTTAATATCTTTTACAGATATTAAGATTTAAACATACTAAATCACATTACCTGGCAATTAGCAAGTAAGCTAATGCCACTTCTCATACATCTATGGCAATTTCCATCACTTCAAAGTTTGATAGTTCCATTATTCTGAAATATTCATGTCTACTTAATAACCTCATTCTGTCTGTAAAAGGGATACAGTCTCTCTTTCAATATGAATTCTCCCTCCTACGGGATATATACTTCATTTGTTTGTTCTCTCACTTAAGTGGTTTATTAAAGCTACAAATAGCTTTTTAACTAAGGGTACCTTTCCTCAATTACGCTCCTATTGAATTGTGTTGTAATTCGAGTTTTACATTTACGGAACAAATTTTACCTTCAACCTGTTTCATTGTGGTCAAAGTAGAGTTTTCATAGTTCTAAGCACAGAAAAATTGCAGGTTTTTACTGTAAAATTCAGAAGTCATTTTCTACACTCCTGCGACAAATTTAATCATTAAAACATCTTGAAACTCCTGATGTAAAGAGGCAGTTCCATTGTTAGATACATTTTCCATTCCTTTGTAGTATTCCTGAGCACATATTTTGGATAATACCTAAGTATTGTCCAAATAATTTGCTTAAGTTTAGACAAATATGTATCCTAGCCTGTGTGAAAATCTGACCCAAGTAAATAGCCAAGTAGTCACAAAAACCCCTTTTCTCTCTAACGGTCTTTGTGGCTGAAGCTGTACTTTCCTCTGCCTCTGCCTGCATATCTTCCCTTATTCCCACTAAGGCTTGATATACCTTGTAGAGGAAAATTCCAGACCAGTGATCCTGGTAAGAGGCTTGTGTAGGAAAATTCAACAAACTGACTTTTAGCAAGCATATAATATATAAAAACAATGTTTGTAACTTTCAAATCAAGCACACTCCAATTAGCTTTTTTGGAAGCAGTGGCCAAGAGAGGCCAAAGAGCAGCATTGACTGCCTAGGTCTCCCTGAGCTCAGACAACTGTGTAAGTTTGGTCTTCTGCTGGACTGGGCAGTTTCGTTGCACCCCTGAGAATGTTTCAGGGGTTCTCTCTCCTTTAAGCATCTCTCTCTGAGGCACTGATCTTCACACTGGAGCCTGGCCAGCTGACAGGACCTTTTATGGGGCAGAATCCCCAGTCAGCCTAGAGGAATACCCATCTTGGGTTGAAACAGGCAGGCTGGTTTTTTCAGGGTTGTAAAGAACTTAGAGGTGATAAGGAATGTGTGATTTTAGACTAATGCTGAGTAATTTCCTGAAGAGACTATCCTGGGTTCTTCTCTCTACTGACAGCATCAGCTCCCTCTTCCTAGGGTGTTTCTGTATTTAATATGATAAGTTAATATGTGGAATAGATGGTAGGAGTGGGTACTAAAATCCAGTTTTCCTTGTCCCTGCAATATTACTCATATTTCTCAAATAAAAATTCAGGAGAAGATAATGGGACCTCTTTTTTTATACAGCTAATTTATCACTTCATTACTAAACAGAAAATCATCCTTCCATCCTGTCGTATGCAGCCATTAAGTAATCTTTCTTGACTTACACACATAGCCTGTCTTTTGTTCTTACTAGGAAAAAAAAAAAAAGCAGTAAGTTGAAGTTATTAGAAACTGGATCCTAGGCACCATGTTAGCATTTGAGTTCAAATCCTCTAAATACTTGAGTATCTAGCACGTTGCTTTATAAAAATATTTATGTACATGGATGTGTTTGTGTGTGCATGCCTGCGAATGTATTATTTGCAGGAAAACAGGAGAGAGAGGGCATAGCATGGAAACATAAGGTCATGAAAGGAAAAAGCATTTAAAAAAGCAAAAGATTTCCTTCCTTGGGTTGTTTTTGGTTGTGGTTGGTTGGTTGGTTGGTTGGTTGGTTGGTTGGTTGGTTGGTTGGTTGGTTGGTATTTGAGGGGAGAGAATAATGAAGCTGTTCTTTGTTTCTTCATACTCTAGCATTTATTAAGAGAAATTTCTGTGAATTTAGAAAATGCAAGTTCCTTTAATTCATGCCCTTTGCCAAATTGTCTAATTTCAAGCAGGATTATTTGAAGTTAGGAAAAGAACTTAATAGAAAAAAATTAATGAGTCCTCACTTTTCCCTTTTTAAAACAAATCAACTCAGCAAAAAAGACCTATATTATAGCCCAAAAACTTCAAAACTTGCATTCTTATCTGAACACCAGTGTGCCAAGACCAAGTGGCTGTTGGAAGCATTGAGTTCCCAAAATCTGTCTAAAAACAATGCCAGCTTCAGACAAACCTTACCGTCTCAGTAAAATTTGGGAAAACTAGATCCCAGTTTTGATGTGGGAAAAAAACAACAACTCATTTTGAATATAACTGTGTAACCTCATGTACATACAGTCTAAAGGAGAGAGCAATCAAAGAAGGGATATGAGGAAGTAAAATAAATACATTTTTTCATTCATTATACAACTTCCTTGTGAGGGGAAGAGGAGGGGCAAACATTGATCTCTTGTTGCTGGTGCCCAGTGACAGGACCGGAGGGAATTGCCTGAAGTTGTGTCAGGGGAGATTTAGGTTGGATATTAGAAAAAGGTTCTTCACCCAGAGGGTGGCTGGGCACTGGAACAGCTCCCCAGGGAAGTGGTCACAGCACTAGCCTGACAGAGTTCGAGAAGCATTTCGACCATACGCTCGGACACATGGCATGATTCTTGGGGATGCTCCAGTGTAGGGCCAGGATTTCGACTTGATCATTGTTGATCCCTTCCAACTTGGCTCATTCTGTGATTCTGTGATTATCAAGTTTTCCTGTTCACTTCATGATCATGAGGAAGCATTTTAAGTTATATTTATCATTTCAGCAGTCAGTAGGCTGAAACCAGGCTTAGATCACACTCTTTTTGATCTTTATTCAACAAAGGAAGAACAGTCCTCTTCTGGACATTGACTATTTCATGAAACTCCTCCTGCAAAATATGCGTCAACAGGTACTTTGAAACGTAAGCTGAACAACTCAAATATTAGTAAATTGATCCAGGGTTTGGGCAGAGACTTATCTCAGAACGAAATGTGCATGAAAAATTAACGGATTAGCTAGAGACAGCATTTTTCAATCCAGGTTACCAAAAAAGGTTTTCTAATGCTTAACTTTTACTCCCTCTTCCATTGTAGCTTCTGAGGGCAATGCATTCCACCCAGCTACACCTGTGTTTGGGGCTAACAACTTACGCTTGTGTTCAACTAAAGCAGCATTTCTCGTTGTGGAAAGGGTTTATTCTGGCTTTCCTTTCTCTTCTGGAAGAAACTGAGCAACTGCTGCCAGCTCTAGGGAGCATGCGTACGTGAGTACTGTATTTCCAGAAAGTTTGATTGACTCTGAACTAAAGCAGTCCTTCCTTGAAGGCATGTTGTACTCAGGAAAGCATTGAAAAATGAAGGATCCACCATACTTCTTCACTGTTTGTTCTAGTGATTAAGCAGTTGTACTTTTAAATTTTAATTTGTCTGACTTATATTTTCATGTACTTTTTAATCCTTTCTCTGTTAAAGTTTCCTTTGTTTCCTTTTTTCTTCCTGAGAAGATTATGACACATCACAACCATATTTTGTATCAGCTTTCTTTTCAATAGAATAACACTGGGAGATTTTTCAAGCTTAGCTAGCAGTGCTAGTGCTCGATAATTCCCTTTTCTCTTTCAGTACTCCATTTTTTCCTACTTCCTTTCAAAATTGCAAGTTGAGCATCAGACTCACCAATGCAGCATACAAAGGTAGGATCAGTGTTGTGCTCATCTCTGCTCATACGTATTCAAAGAACTCTTGGAAGCAGATGCTGAGTTTTTCCCTACGATCTCCAGTGTCATTGCTTTCCAGGGAATTGCATTGCTTTTGCCCTGAGCACTAGATGCAAAACCCCAACTCTATGCTGACTTTGTACACAGACAGTGGATGACAGCCAGGCAGCAGAAGAGGCCAGGTTGCTCTGCCCTTGTCAGTGTTCACCCAAGGCTGCCAGACACAGATTTGATCAACAGCTACTTTTTATCTTACCTCAGTATCGGTGATTGAAAGAATGGATACCTCTTTCCTAGTGACTCCAACAAACAGAAATTAGCAGGGATTTCTTACAGGGACATTTTTTATGATCTCTTACTAAATCACTTCACTAGTTATAAGGTAAGCATAATAAACATTTTTAAGAATAATACTGTTCAGATGGAAAGCATCATGGTAAATGTGAAATACACTAAAGTGAGATTAGGCCTTTTGTTATTCCAAGCAGAATAGCAATTAACCTATTCATTACACTAAGGTGGTGAAATATAAATTATTTATGAGGAAAGGAATTTGGTTTTCCTCATTTTGAGCTCCAGTCATTACACATTTGGCTCTGCAGCCACAGCTGTTTCTTTTGGAAAATGAATAGCTGAGAAAAAGAGGCCAAGTAGAACATAACTCTGATTTCAATTGCAACTATTTAGAAACTTAAATAAAGCCAAAGAGACCCAGCAGGTAGAAACACTGGATATTTTTCATTGCTCCAGTGAAAACCCAATCACTAAGTTAAAGCCAAACTCTCAAGGTGCCACAATTGCTACAATTAAACATATTCCATAAGATGATGGCATGGATGAGATAGTGCAGAGCTGTCACCTCAAAGGACCCTCCAGAAAGGAATGAGAAGCAGCAAATATTTTGTAATAGCACTGATGGTATCTCACTGGATTTAAACAGACTTCAGATGTATTTTTTCTCTGAGTTCTAAAGGTCTATACTGAAACATTATGGCAGTAAACAAGAATGAAAAAGAAATGGGGAGGGAAGAAGATAACACCCCCTTAAAAATGGAAAAACTTATGATAGTAAAATCATTCTACCTAAGATGTGAGTAAAAGTTTGACATCCCAGCAGAATTTATTGATGATGTCACTGGTTTGTAACATTTTTTGACTGGACTATGTCAATATAGAGAAGTATTCATGGGAGAATAATTATCAAACAAATTAGAATCAAACAAATTTCAGCTCATTGTGCATTTCAGACCCCTCAGGGCCTGACTAAGGGATAGGCTAAGTTAACTTTTTTATATTGGCCTTTCATTGACAGCAGAACTATTCAATTTGCTGTCACATAGAATTTGGATTAGTGCACATCCAGAGCTATACCAATTTATTTTAGCTGTTATCCAACCCATTATTTCAATGTCTGTTTACGAACTATTTTAGTTTTTGCAGACTTGTCTACAAAAAGATGGAGCTGAACCAGCTACTGGAATGTATATGTACTGGGTCAGCTAAAGAAATATATTCCCACAGTTGAGGTAATTCACATCAATCCTGAATTCTCACTTCGAGGCTGTTTAGTTCTGGGTGCTGTCTGCCTTTGTAAGGAATCAGTGCATTTCATGACATTGAAAATGCGGAAATTTTGAAGAAAAGTTAGTTAATGCGTCTATCTGTCTGTATATGCCAGAGGTATGGAACCTTTAAAACCACAAATCGTATTTTTCAGTGTGTGAATAAAAACCTCAGCAGGACAATGCTTTGACTGAATCCTAAATGTTACCTTTTTCAATACTCAAACAAATGAGTAGAAACTGAGACTGTGCAGGGAACAGTTTGCACAACAAGCCAGCCAGTGCATCTGACAATAAACCTGCAGTTGAAACAAAAATATGAGGCCATGAAGAAACCACCTCTCATTGCTGGTATCACTGCAACTCTAATTTCATTCTTAGAAGATCCATCGAGATACCTCTGACCAGGACACTCCAGTCTAATTTGGACCTGCACACGTTGTCCAACATGCTCTTTGCCTGGCTACTGAATGGAGGCTGCACTGCTGTGATTAACAGAACTCATGTGGGGAACAAGTGTTGTTCGCCTGCTTACATCAAGGAGCAGGCAGTGGTACCCTGAGACAGGAGCCACTGGTGTATCTCTGGAATGCAGTCACTCTCCTCTTCCTTCTGGGTCTCTGAACACTCTTGCATTTTAAGCCAGTCTGGGCAGAACTTTACAGCTTATTTTTGGCAGCATGTGAAAGAGCCTGTTGTCAAGCCTTTAACTTCAGATTGGTCAGCACAATTTTCTGAAAATTTGTACAGCATTCAGTTTTTATTCTGTGCCTAGTATGAGCTGCCTGCAGAGGACTACATTGCACTTACAGCAACTGCACTTCAGCTGTCATATTCCAGGTGGAACTTCAAATGTTTACAGATGAGACAAGTCTTCCACAGTTCAGTGTACCTTCAATCTGGCCCTCTCCCACCACAGTGAAAGAAATCAATTGTTAGTTTTGGAGCAGGTTAATTGTGTGCCCATGACATGCTGCAGCCATTCATTAAGCAAAGACTTTTAAAGTCACGTGCACCAATATTTAAGAACATTAGCAAAGACCTCTAAGAACAAAAGGGTAAGACTACTGATGGTATTTTACAGCCTTGACGTACGTAAAACACGCTCAGGTAGCATATATTCTGCTAGATTGTGTGAAGAAACATAATGTACTCCATCAAGTACTAGCATTGGGTATATCAAGTCTGGCATGAAGAACTCATAATAATTATACATATATGCAATTCAAATAGAACATACAGCAAATAAAGTTACAAACAAACACTGAATTAACATACTATGGCTGAGATAGAGTTAATATTCTTCAGAGTAGCTATTATAGGCCTGTGTTTTCAATTTGTACTCAAAATAGTGTTAAGATTGGGGTGTTTTCATTATTGCTGAGCGGTGCTTACACACCATCAAGGCCTTTTCTCCTTCTCACCCCACCCCAGTGAGGAGACTGGGGATGTATAAGGAGTGGGGAGAGGACCCATCCAAGACAGCTGACCTCAACTGGGGGTCAGCACATGAAGCTGGGGGGAGAAGGAAAGAGGGGATATTTGGAGTGGTCACATTTGTCTTCCATAGTAACTCAGGTGGAATGGAACCCTGCTTTCCTGAAGGTATCTGAATACCTGCCTGCTAATGGAAAGTGGTGAATTAATTCCTTGTTTTGCTATGCTTGTGTGCCTGGCTTTTGCCTTACCTATTAAACTGTCTTTATTTCAACCCATGAGTTTTCTAACTTTTACTCTTCAGATTCTCTTCCCCATCCCCCTGGTTGTTGGGGGCAGTGAGTGAGCAGCTGTGTGGGGCTAAGTTGCCAGCTGGGTATATAATCCATGATACAATACTGAATGCAAAAACACATTTTAAAAACCAAGATGGATCTTTAAGTGAAAGAATTTTCTTCTTTCCAACCTCCACAATTATTTAACAGCATAAAGGCAATGACATACAGCAAATATGCTCAAACTGACATGAAGGTAGATTTAAAACAGCACAAGGCAAGGCCCTCAGGAGGAATATCTGCAGCAGATCCAGGATCCTGGCTCCAGTGTTGTTTCAGTCTTAGCAGGATCTTGGTCTTTGTAGACAAAAGATGTTCATGACCAGTTACAGTTACAGCTTGTCCCGTTCATGTTGGTTTTGCCCTGTTTATACCAACTCCTGTCTACTGCCAAACTTCACCTTGGCTGTTGCCAGACTCGTCTCAGACCTGTTCCCCCGTCTGAGCAGGCACTGGAGCCGTCCCAGCCCAGACTGCCGCTGTCGCTGCCGTTCTGCCCATCCCCGCGCAGGTGACGCTCCAGGCTGAGCGCAGCCTGTGCCAGCGAGCGGAGCACTCGCTGTGCTCTGCGCCACAGCACCGCAGTTCTCGCAGCCCAAGGGACTGGAGAGTGGAACGGGAGCGGCCACCAGCCTCCCCATGCGCGGGAAGCGGGTGCCCCCGAGCGGCTCCTCAGCTGGGAGCTCGCAGCAATGATGGAACAGCACAACCCACTGGCACAGGAATGACATTCTAAGTGACAGTTTTTACAGTATTCTTCTAATTAGGAGTATGAATACTATGTTGAGTCGGTAATTTTTCACAATAGCCACCGAGTCACAACAGTATCGAATTGCTCATGCTTGTACTTCTCCTCCCCTTTATAGCCTATTCTAAACCACAAATACAAGCTGGGAAAAATCAAACATTCTCACTTCAAAGCCCCTTTCCTGGTCCTCTCTAATTATCAAATTTATTTTTGCGGCTATGTATAGACCTAGCTGATGTTACAAATACAGGCATTAAAAATGCATCATGTTAGGAGACTTATGGTGGCAAATTATTGAACTATACTTCAATTTCAAAAGGCCCCAAAGATCTACATTTAAAAAAAAAAACAACCAGTAATATGGGCAAAGCTCGAAAACAGTAGTTGTTCAGAATTAGAATTGCGACTCAAAGTAAATGTGAAAAGAATTGCTGATGAGAGATACAACTGCCTTTTTCTTGAAGAATTCAACCTCTTATGAACTGCTGAGTAAATACTTGCAACCCACGTCAGAGACTTCAAACAACTCATTCTCTAGAAAAGTACAAAAGGAATGTCACAAACAGTTTCACGTAGTCTTAACTTTCTCCTGCTTACTCTGGGAAAATCAGAAAGGATATGCTCAGCAGTATTTCATATCCAGTTTTCCACACTTTTTTTACCCCTTTCTGCATTTCTGGTCCACATACTTGTTAACTATGCTTCTTTTCTGAAAATCTTTGCAAGGTTCCACAACTGTATAAAGTTATGGATTATTAAAAACTGGAACAGGTGACACCACATTACAGTCCACTGAGAGAGAGAACCACCTTAGAACCACGAGTCCACAAAATTTTTTATTAAAATAACACCAAGTTTAAGAAATCGATGCAGTGCAAAGAAAAATTAATGATTTTTCATCCTTAAGTATGTAAACTGCATTCCAATCCTTACATGACTGATGTAATACAGAAAACTGTATCCCAGATGAATGTCAAAGTTAAAGACTGGTATGCTGAGCAAGGAAGGTTCTTATTCTTTGCAAGAGTTCTTTCTTTACACTGTCTGGTACCAAAGCTGAAACACAAATAAGAAAGCAAGAAGTAAAAAAAGACAAAACAAAAAGTATGCTAAAACCATACTTTTACAACATCTATTTCTATTCTTTCATTGTTCTTGCAATTCCATTAATACTTAAAGTAACTGAAACTACTTGATTTTCATATAGCACATCTATATTTTTCCCATTTAAAATAGACTAAAATTGGGATCTATTGAGAACAATGTTGTTACTGATTGGTTTTTTTGCCTATTCATAGTCCAGAAAATTGGAAAGTTTGAGGAAAATAATTATTCAACAGGAAACAGGATATAATCACCAGAACAAGTGTAATTATCCTACCTTTTTTCTTCACAAATTTAAGACCAAAAAAAAATCTCAACCCTGGCCTCTGAGTAAGGGTCTCCAGCAAGCTATTTTGAAGGCCTATTTTTATTTAGAACTTAATGAAGTTTCTGCCACTAACATCAAAGCCTGCTAGAGAGCCCAAGAGGAACAATATCACGAGGACTGAAGTTTCCTTAAGTGATTCCATTTTTTTTGTATCTGTATGCTATGTCCTTTACTCTTCCAATTCCCATTACACTAGAACTGTTAGTTCTGATTTTCCATCTTAAAAGATTTGGTATTTTAAAACGTCTGTGTTGCAGACACAACTTGGGACCATTAAGTCAATTATAAAAATGAATACAGACATGACTAAATAATGTAATCTGCAAAAGTAGTCTGAAGCCTGCTACACAATACAAATTCACATGTTTTATTTGTAGTTAATATCAAGCTATTAACATTTTTCCTTGAATCCGACACAGGCAAGTTCATTATGCTGCTTTCAAAATATTAATGAAATAGAGGTAGGTATGTTTATTGATGTACTACTCCATCCACATTCGCATTTTCTTACCTCTGCCTTTGGGAGTGATTTCTGCCACCAAATCATCAACAGTAACATGCTCTAATCCTTTTTCTTTAATGACATCTAGGGAAGACCAAGACCCATATTTTAAGTCTTTTAATCCATTCATAAGACAACAAAACCTGTGCTGGTGATTAAGAGACAAACCTGGCTACATAGTCATGGGAGAATATGAAGTAGCATGGGACCTAAATATAGGTTATTATCTCAGTACCTACTGCACTGTACAGTGGATTTTAGTCTCTCACTCATGCCATAGGTTTAAGGATGGGAACTTGTCACTGCTGATGCATCTTGATCAGCTCATATTTTAAAAACAAATATTAAAATGTTTTATGTCATCTGAGCATTACCAGATGTGCCTAGTACTGGAGTGTTGGAGCAGTTCACAGGTTGGCTCACTTAGCTCTTAAAACACATTATTTACACAGTAGTAAGAAAGGTGCAACTGGAAAAACACTTTGGACCATACAATAAGAAAGAGCACAGACAGTAAATCCTTACTATTCTTCCAATTGGTTTAAGCAAGATGTCTGGACATATTTCAGCCAAGTCAAAAAGTATGTCAGAAAGAAAGGAATAAGTCTATAGCAAAATAAAGGCTATTATTAATACACATCAGTATTGAAACAACTGTTTACTTATAGTGCCTTGCACACTACTAAAAAATGCAGAAGTCAAAGCTGAGAAGTAATCTCAATTCAGTAGTAAGAACCTAAAATATTGTACCTGGGATTGATTGTCCCCAAGACACTAAATATGTTTTCTGAACTGACATCACATGAACTATTTGTAAACTCCTTTTCTTGTCTGAATTCCCTGAAATTAATCCTAGATCACTCAGTTATTGGTCCTAATCCATAATGGCAAGAAGCTTTAGCACAAGCTACCAAAAAAACCACCCCAAACCCAAAAACCCCCATCCCAACAAAAGAACAAAAAACAAACAAACAAACAAAAACCCCAAAACCCAGTAAGCCCAGCCCCACCCCCACTCCCCAGATCATGGAATGGGTCAGGTTGAAAGGGACCACAGTGGGTCATCTGGTCCAACCTCCCTGCTCAAGCAGGGTAATCCCAGAGCACATGGCACAGGATTGCATCCAGAAGGTTCTTGACTATCTATGGTGAGGAAGACTCCACAACCTCTGGGCAGTCTGTTCTAGTTCATGGTTACCCGCACAGTAAAGTTCTTCCTCATGTTCAGGAGAAACTTCCCGAGTTTCTACCCGTTGCCTCTTGTCCTAATGCTTGGTACCGCCAAGAAGAGCCTGAATCCATCCTCTGACACCCTCCCTTCAGATACTGATAGACTTTGATGAGGTCTCCCTCAGTCATCTCTTCTCAAGGCTGAACAGGCTCAGCTCCCTGTCTTTCCTCGTAAGAGAGATGCTCCAATCCCTTATTCATCTTTGTCACCCTCTGCTGGACCTGTGCTAGGAGGCCTCCATGTCTCTCAGTCCTTCCTTTTGGAGGTCATTAGGCTCTTAACACAGACAAATGAACTTACATTTTTTCAGTCTCAGCAGTTGCAGTTACAGTCCAAAGCACTAACATAAACCAAATAATTTTCCATGACTTTACTATAGCAGAGTATAAAGTGTGTGGTTGAGAAGGCAGATAAACACCCCTCTCATTTTCTGTACCACTGAAATGCATAATCTCTGGCAGTGCCATTAGGCAGACAATGACAAGCATGGATCATTTCAGGCTTCTCTGCAAATCAACCTATGAAAACAATTTAACACACTCAGCCCTACAATAAAAATGCCACTTCGTAGTGGAATACTGAGTTTCCATGCACAATAGACAAAAGCAGAATTTAAGCAAAAGCTCAAGGGATTTGTTATTTGCTTTAAGGAAATTTCATCATGCAGCAACATTCCTGGATGCTTAAGTACTATTTATAACAGTTTCATACAATTTACACGTCATTAAATTGCAGCAAAGCCGAACACTTAACTCAAAGCTAAAGATTTGGGTATTCAGATGTTCATCTGTTTGTTTTCTCACCTCTAAGGAGATGACCTTTATTTCAAGAATTGTATTCATAAAGAGTACAAATGCACTTCTTTCTCTCCCATATGCAGATAACAAAGTTCTCCAAGTTCAAAGTTTCTAAGTTGCATACCACTGTATTTGCTCAATTGTCCTTTATCTTTTTTCTTCTCCTGTAGCAACAGTCATCTCTCTCAAAACAAAAAGCTGTTATCATCACGAATATTTAGGGAATCAATTCCTATACTTGTCTGAGAAGCTGAATAAGGTTCAGATCAGAGTTCTTTAAAGGTTTTTTTTGCTATGATAGCAAGATGCTTTCTTGCACGCAAACCCAGTTGCCAGGGATACTTTCCTCTTGCCCGAGTCTTGTTTAAACTGGAAGTAAAGCCTTAATCTGGGACTTCTATTTGGCCAGAATCTCAGCCGACTACAAGAGATATTAATTATTTGACCACTGTTACCTTTGCAATGTGCCTTCAACTGATCCTTCCAGCCACATTCAATTAACTTGGCTCTCAGCAACTCTTTAAGGCTGTTAAGACAATATAGAACTTGTTAGAACAGCAAACATTCCCGACAGCTTAAATAAGCTCCAGTGTGAAAGTTAAGCCTAAAATTACTACCCAAGACCTCCCAGACCATCAGCAGAAATGGCTAAGCAGCAAGTGAATCCAAACCCAATGAGTTTCTATTTCAATTTACCATGTTGGACTATGAGGATTTGGTGCCTCGGGAGCTAACCCACAGAATTGCTTCAGGCAGTGTTGATGCTGCAGCCACAGAAAAAAAAGGTAGAAGCCCTTGAATTACTTGAACTGAGTCTACTCTGGTAGCAGATGTATGCAAACTTTCAAAGTTGGAGTATTTCACCTGATACCAGGTCTTAAAAATAAGCAAAACCTTCCCCCTCACCTTTTGGAAAGAAGAATTCTGCACTATTCAACTGCAGATTTATCTCCTCAGTTACATATTACCTGGTTTGGGGTGAAAATGAAGGATCCTATATCTTATCTTCCTAAGCATGGTTAGCTATGTAAGCTTAAACAACAAAGATTCAGGCATTAATGGAGAAGACACAACAATCTGCCACAATGAAGCACCTACTCCATATATCAAAATAAAATATTGAAAGTTAGCTAAAAAAGTGAAAATTAGTACTAAAAAACAGAAGAAGGGAAAATGAAAGTAAGATATGATAAATAACTTTAATATCTTTTACTCTTTTCTCCATTAGCTAGCAAGCCTATTTATCTTGTACTATCCTAAATAACCCTAGCAAAACCCAGTTTTTATGAACGAAAGGATTGCAGCAAGAGGCTGAACTGTGTAGGTCTAATCCTTTTTACTCAGTGAATTATGTGGAGGGCAGATGAACTGATGACAAAAAGCAGAGTAAGAATACAGGTGAAATTGGCTGCTTCTGGATATTTCTCAATTCAAGAAATCCAAGTGCTCTGCCTCTGATCACAGTACAGCTCTGATAAAGCCCGTTTATAAGACAGCTTTTGACATCCTGATAAAACCTTTCCTATTCTTAAATTAGCATAAAATACATCTCAAAACCATTTCAAGGAATTGCTTGCTTTGCTGAAGCTCTGTGCAATCTCCAAGGGGATGGTCACAAGCAGGAAAGATGTAGAGCAGAGATACCACATCAGGCTACAAAACGTTACACAAGGTACAAGGCTATGCCATGACCCAGGAAAAAAATGTCTTCTTACAGGCCTTTAAAAATGAAGGAAATAGAGCTTTTGGTGCATGGTGTTACAACCACAGTGAAAAAATGAGAAAGGACATGTCATAAGCACTCTAATGATATGTAAATACAATGTCAATAAAACAGACTGAAGAGACAACAAAAGGCCAAAAACATTGTGCAATTTACTCGTTTGCCTTTATTGGGATCTCTACAATGACTTGCACAGGTGCTGTTTTATGTATTCTACTGTGTATTGCTTTACCTAACAAGTGAAGAGCTAGAAGACAAGAAAAACTTAAAAGCAGAAAGGAAAGCTTTGTTTCATTCTCCTTATCCAGAAATAACAACGTTTAACTGCAACAAATTGCATGGAATGATGATTCTTACATGAACGTAGGGCATTCCAACACAAAATACATGAATAAGAGAAAGCTTTAGAGTTCATAAGCCAACTACCCCATCCTTTATTTCCCCACTATCTCTTTTCAATTTGAAAACGAAAATAAAACTGTTCAAAAAGCATTTTTTTAAAATAGCTTTATATAACATTCAAGACTTTCATGTGCAAGCATTTGAAGAATTTAGAGTTGAGTTTATTTAGTTTATTTTACTTCTAGGTGTAGTTCAGGTTTTATGTATTTAAAGCCTCTCATGGGCATGGAGTAGGAAGTCAACTTACCGTTCTCGCTCTCCTGTTTCTATTAGCTTTTGGTTAATGGTTGCTCTCATCTGCGCATCTTTATTCATTTTGGAAACCTAGGTTTTCCACAAACCTACACAGAGCAAAGCAGAGTTTCGACAAGTGCTGGTGTCATTCACACAACAAAAAAAAAGTCACCCAAACAGAATGACATGCAGTGTTCTGTCCACTGACACACCCCCGCGCTTAATGACCGGGACACCAGTGTGTGACCGGCTCAGGGGACGAGCTCGGCACGGCGCGCACCCGGCTGCCCGAGCGCCGGGGCACCGGCAGTTCACCGGGCCGCCTGCGCGGGCGCGGCCCACACTCGCCGGGCNCCGCCGCAGCCCCACCGGTTCGTGCAGCAGGAGGCGGAGCCGCCTGCAGGACGCACCGCCCGCCCCACCGCTCCTGGGCGCGGGCACCGCTGGGAAACGTAGTCCGGGCTCGGCGACTACAGCTCCCGGCG
The DNA here is from genome assembly GCA_013397755.1 of Cnemophilus loriae. Classification (NCBI taxonomy): domain Eukaryota; kingdom Metazoa; phylum Chordata; class Aves; order Passeriformes; family Corvidae; genus Cnemophilus; species Cnemophilus loriae. Next base: position 357,454 of record VZTF01008415.1, read on the forward strand.
CCCCCCAGGCACACGGCTGCCTTGGGGCCCGGACTACAGCTCCCAATATGCACTCCGGCGGCCGGGTGCCCGCGCACCCTCTTCCCGTGGTGCTCCCCGGGCGCTGCCGCGCGTTCCCCGAGGGCCCGCGGAGTTGCTGGCGTTTCCCGAAGTTTTCCCGGAGCTGCGGGATGGCGGGCGCCGCCCACTGCTCCCTGCAGGCCAAGCGCCTGCTGCTGGACCCCAAGTTCGAGGGATACAAGCTGTCGCTGGAGCCGCTGGCCTGCTACCAGCTGGGGCTGGACGCGGGTGAGGAGCGGGCGCGGCGCGGGGCTGATCGCGCCGGGCATCCCTTGGGCAGCGCGGAGGGGACGGATCCCCCCGCGTTTCGCTTCTCCTCGCGGTGCTCCGCGGCCGGGCAGCGGCCCTCGGTGCAGGGCGCCCCGAGCTGGGGACAGCCCGGCCCGCAGCAGCGGGAGTCCCGCGCCTCCCGAGCGGCGGGGGTTGCAGAGACCGAGGGCTTCGTCTCGGCTTTTCTCGTTATAATTGCCGCAGTTGGCCAGGGGTGTCCGTCGTCCTCCCCCACAGGTGGCTTCATGGTGGACCCAGGTCTCTGACTTGTCAGACCTCAGCCTTGTAGCTGCCTGCCCCTGGGAGTTTGGGCTTAGTTCCCAAATGAGTAAGGAAACCTGTGTCCTGAATCTGGACTTGCTTGTGCGGGCGAGGTGAGGCCAGATGACCAGCTGAGGTATTTCAAAGCGGAGTGTGAACGCACATGCGATTTAGAGAAATACATCTGAAATTAACATCTTACACAAACTTCAGCAAATTAGCTATTTTTCTTTCTTACTCTGCCCACAGTTCAGAGGTGGATGTGCAGGCCATGCATTCCATGCCATGCTTTCTCTGCTAAGCATCATCAGTATTTGAGATGCTGATCCATTAACAAGGCTAGTTCACTGAGGAGAACATTAGCACAAAGTCCTGTTGGATATGTGCCTACAATCTTAGCCGTGCCCTGAAATCTCTTAGCACTCTACGTTTACTGATTTGTGAAATTCAGGTCTTTTTGTAAGGTGGATGAATTAGTCGGGGGTTTTTTTTGGGTTTTTTTTTTTTTTTTTTGTAAAGCTGAGACAGTAAACACAATTAGTGTGGACTAATCTCTGTCTCTGTATATTTACTGAATCATATACCTGTCTACAGAGTTACCCATTATATGTTACTTTAGTTTTGTGTAGAATACAGTGTATTCATAGTGGATCAGAGAGGTATGTTTGCCATGCTGAATTGTCAGCAGGAGGCAGGAAGTTCTTAGATAAATTTTGTATTGAAGGTCAAGTGAATGAGACTGTCAGTGTATCTATGGTAGGACTGGAAAATTTACTGAGAGTAATATTTTTACTGTAAGACTGCTTTAGGTGTCGCTTTTCAGAAGACAGTCCTAATGCAGGTGAGTGGGTGCGTGTTGTGAGAGTGCTGCAGTTGTGTCAGAGATAGCAACAGTGTAGCATGGGTGCAGTCCCTTAGTTTGTCCCTTATTGGCTGCTCTGCCTATGGTCAAGCAACCTTTGTGGTTCTTGGATAGTCAGTTGTGCACCTGTCCTAAATAGGTGAGGATTACAGATTTTTGTTAAAATACACGAGCAGTGGAGTCGCTGATGGAGAGATGGATCTACTCAGTTCTTGTCCATTCTGATATTTTACATGATACTTACAGTAACTCATGTGATAGAGGATTGGTATGTGTGACTGTGTTCTTTTCTTTCCCTGCTTCCCCCAGCACAAAGACCCTGACTCATTTCAGTCTAACTTACTCAACTGTCCCAGAGTCACTATTGCCAACTCACTTATTCTGTTCTGTGTGTGCATATATAGATATAGATACCGGTCCTCTGGAGAGTGGAAAGCTTTTATTGTTGTTCTTGTGTTTTGGAATTAATAACAGGAAATGTATCAGGGCTTATATCTGTCTTCCAGATGTTTTGTTTTCAGCCTGCTCTTTGGCCATACAGCTGCCTCTTTCTCCTTGCTGGTTTTCTCTCCTTCAAGGCAGTTTCCTCACAGTGCAGAGGTGTTCTGTACCTGACTTTTGTATTTCCCAATGTCGGTGGTCTACACACGTGTTAGATTCAGGGTATCCTTCCAAAACTTGATTTTTGTGTTGTACAGGAGTAATGGGTTGAGTTGTAGAGGCTGTGGATGGTGCGTAGGCTGTGGCTTTTTCAAATTACTGCATGGGAGAGGAAACCAGTATTGTGTGAGAAGGCCAAGAACTTCTGCTCCCCAGCACACTTGTGTGCAGATTCAAAGCCTTGGGAACATGATGAAGAACTTGTTAGTTTGTGGGTTATTAAATTAATATTTGTCACTGTGTGAAGAATTTATCTCCTCAAAGTGGGACTGAATGCAATAGCTGAAAAAATGTCAAATGTTTAGAAGCACTACCAGCATGATTATTTCTGATTTTATTCACAACTGTTCACAAAAATATCGTAGTACTTTCTGGAAGATTACTGTAAAAAAAGGTAGTTGTATTTTTTTTTGTTTTACAGCAAAACATTTAATGAGTGTTTGTCTCAAATGACCTGAGATTTGTGGTTCTGACTGTGTGGCATCCCAAATCTTGTGGCAGTAAGATGAATATGTGAGTTTTATAGTACTTGGAATACATGACAATAAAGAGAGATAGATACTTGTTCTTAAGGAGAACTGAGCTGTAGCTGAAGTATTTATGCAGTGTTATTACAAACTTGCGTAGTGAACTTTAGACTATCAATCTTCTCTCAATATTTTTATCTCTGTTTTTATATTTATCTATTTTCATGAATTTCACCGCTAGCTATAAAATAAAAGGACCAAAAAAATTGTCCTGTGGAACTGAGATGCAGTCTTCTGCCACTGAAACAGGTGGATAGCAGCACATGGTGTTTCATGACAACTTGTGGTGGTTGTCATGCTACAGTGAGCTTCATTTTCTGACCATCATGTAAAATTTAGTGTTCAGTTCTAATATGCCTTCAACTGGTTGACTGTGATTGCCAGGAATTTGCTGTGGTCAGATGTGCAACTGACAAAGAAATAAATTTTTAAAAACTATTTATTTATTAGATCTGTGATGGAAGATGATTTTCTAGTAAATTTCTTAAAATGTATGGTCACAGTGAAGAAGAATAGGGGAAGTATGACACCTTCCCTTCTCTTTTAAATACTATGATTTGCATGTTCTTCTTTTATTTCTTCCTTATTCCAACCCGTTCTGTCCTAGTTAATGCCAGACTCTCACAGTTATTTGTTTTCTCATCTCTCGTCCTGGCGATATATTTCAACTAGTAATGAGTCCTACATTATTATGCCTTTAATTCTTAGCTCTTCATTGTAAATTTTGTCTTTCTCCTTACTTTTTTTATTTATTTCCATAACCTATTTTCAAATGTTTCCTTTGCATTGAGTTTTATAATGCCTTTTTTTTAGATCACCAAACGTTTAGGAGGCACAAAAGAGCATCTTGTTTGTGGTTATCTCTTCTGCCCTAATCTGATCTCAGCAGAGTCCAAAGCAGAGATTATGGGGCAAATCCTTCTCTCCAACAAGGAACATGTCCAAGTTGCACAACATTTTTAAAGGATTGAGACCTTTGCTGTTTACTGGTCAGATGTCTCTTAATTCCTTTGTCTTTCCAGAGGCTTCAAATTTATTCAGATGTGGATGTCCCTGAGCCCTTTCCTCTCTATCTTGTCTGTTTGGCAGGACCATTGAACCTATGATGTAGCAGTGGCTGCATTTCCATATAGCTGCAGGTGGAAGGCAGAGTAAACATTCACTCAGACATGGAGCTGCTGTTGCAAGCCAGGAGAATATGCAGAGAATGCATTCCTTTGACCACGTGCATTTATCAGTTTTATCACTTTTTTTGGAAAAGGGTGGTAATGCATGCTGTTTAGAAGGTGTGTAGTTCAGTGAAAAGTTGCCCATTAGTAGTGATACATGGAAAACATATGTTTGTGACTTTATATGGAGCAAAAGGCTCTGGTATGTTTCAAACATTTACAGAGATTTTCATTTGCATTTTCCATTTGCAGTCGAAAAATTAAATGTAAAAAAAAGTCTTTAAAGTAATGTATAGGAAATAGTAAGAAATTGTGAGCTTTTTCAGACATTTGCAGCTGTAATTCATAGAAGTTTAGGTCTCAGGCACATGTTTACTCAACAACAACAACGAGATGATGCTGCCTTTAACAATAAAAACATGGTTTTTATAATTAAAAGAAAAAGCAATAATGCAGAGTTAGAAGGATCTTTGAATGCTGATACTAGAAAATAAATTATCTCTTCCACTAGTAGACCAGTGTATCTGAAATACAGAATTGCTTCCACTGGGTGGCATTGCAAAACAAGGCATGACACACAAGCATATAATATTGGATGCCACAAAATATCCTGGTATAATTACTTTGCATATTTTGCAGTTTTGTAAAGTTGCTTTGGTGTATTCAGGAAAACATCTAAAAATAGAGGGGCTGTTTGGGGGTTGTTCCTCACCCTTTTTTTCCCTCTAACTTTTTTTTTCAGCCCAGTTCTGCTTCATAGTGTTTGATGGCAGATGTAAGACTTCTCTATTCATTTAAAGTATGAGTTCCTTGATAGTGTTCTTTATTCAGAGGAGAATATTTTTTTGCATTGCAGACTAATAATTAGAATAATTTCCAGCTAGGGATTTTATTGTAATAGGTTAGGGATGCGTTACTTCTTCTGTTGATTCTCAGGAATTACTTTGTATTTAATGCTTTTGCTTTTAAATAAGGCATTGTGAGTGCAAATCTTTTCTTTAGTTGTTTAAACTATTTTGAGTCAAATTACTCTTTTAAAGCATGGAACTAGTAGAGATAAATACAATTCTAGAAAACTAGCAGTTTTCTTTCTACTAGTCCAAAATACCCCACCTAACTAGGGTTGGTGGGAAATAATATTGAAAACTGAGATTTAATTTATATGTTCTGTATATTTGCTTTCTTTTCTGGTATGAATGACACTGTATGAATCAATGTTTCTGGGTTTTCATGGTGCAAGTGTATTTATCAGAAATTTGAAAGAGACTACGTATCGTTCTGTTGAATAGCTGCCATTGACTGCTGCTTCTTAAATGAACCCGAATAGACTAGTGAACCCTTTGAGACTGGTGAATTAGTCTGACTCTTAAAATTCACATAAACAAAGCAAACAAAAAAACCCCCACCAAAACCCCCCCAATTAAAAACCCTAAAACAAAACAAACCCAAACCAAACAACAAATCAGAAAAAAATCCTGACTGAACAACCAAATAAAAACTCATAAAACTGTGTAACTGTGAGACTGAATAAGGTGATGATCTGATTGAAGTATTTCTTCTTCTCCATTTATATTAACTTATCTTTCTCTGAATTTACTTTATTAAAAGTCTCTATTTCTTTTCTCTTTTCTTTTTTTTTTTTTTTTTTGCACTCAGCTCTATTGGTTTTCTCTTTTTTCCGAAGGACCATCAAGAAACCTTGAATCTTGAAGGCTGTAGAAAGGAAGGAATGAACTTCACCCTAGTGTAGAATCTTCCATAAACTATTTAAGCACATGGTATGTGATAGCAGATGGCAGTTGTGCACAGATTTCACTTGATCACAGTATGGGTTTCAATTAATGGAGAATGGAATAGGTTCTTTAATTGCTTCATCTTGGCTGAGCTACACATATATATGAGACATTCTGAAAGCAGTTGGTTACCTCATTTGAAGTGTTTCATGACAAGACAGTACACATTTGTTAGATTTCCTGGTTTAAAATCACCTGTGAATTGTACAATTTCTAACTTCCGTTTACGTGGAATTAATTACATATTGCAATAATACAAGGGATTTGGATCTCCTGTTCCTGACCCGCTGTATTATTCAGGGCTTATCAGAACTACAGTCTAGAAAACTCAAGGACAGAGAATACATGTTCTTCCAGATTTTATAGAGTTTATCAGCTTACAGTCAGCTAATCAATAGATTATTGTTCCAAGAATTTTCGTGAAAAGTTATACATTTACTTTAGGAATCATCTAGTTTGGAGTATTTTTACTGTTTGTTTAGTTACAGTTCTGACAGGAGCAACATAACTAGGGGAGTGGGGAGGGAGAAATGGAGAAAGGAGGCCTTACCATTTTAGGTTTTTTGTGCTACAAAATCTTTACATGTTTCTACATGTGTGTTCTAATATCATAAGATCAGCTATACAGGAAGTAGATGATAAGTACTTGGTTTCACTGAAAATAATTATCCTGGATTATATTTGGTTTGGTCTTTAATTGTTTACAAAATATTCATGTCATCTCTTGTTGTGTCAGGAAAAATAATTCTGTGGTAAAGCGTGGTTACACAAACAGCTTTAAAATGCATTTTCACAATATATTCTATTTTTTTTTACAGTGTTATTTACGGTAAAATATTCTAATTAATTAAAGTAGGAATTGGAATGGGTAGCAGTCCTTGCCATTAAGACAGGTGTATTTTCTTCTCACTCCTTTGTTGATTTTCTGTCTTGTTTTGAAGGGCCATAGCTTGTGCAACAGTAATTTATTAATTGCAAAGGTACGGAAATCCCTCCTGTCTGGTGAATATAAATAATGATTTGATCTGGGTGGAATTAAAACTGCTAGTTTGCAAATATCAACAGTGATTTGGAGACTAATTGGTAATTATGCTGTCATTTTGCAAGTATTTTGTATAGTGTGACTGGATTTTTTATTAATCAGGCAGTATAATGTTGCATAGTTTCCTAAAGCCACTTTTATGTTAATAGCCGGTGTCTCTGATGGGATCTGTTCTGAGCCATATAGTGACTGTCTGGTTGTTGAGTTTGTGATAGCTGTGCAGTGGCACTGATGGCACTGCCAAATGAACTGCTCTTTGCAGGAATTGGTGGTCTGACACAGTAAATTACTGCTGCCGCAGTAGGGTTTAAGTAGAGGCTAAAGAAGAGTAAGAAATCTAAGTGCTGCTGCAGAGAGTTGTGAATGGTCCCTGTTATGGGGAAGGATGGAAGTGAAATACTGGAAATAGATTTGCTCTGTTTCTGAGCGGAAAAGGGAAGAAAGTAGAAGTTGAAAGATTAGAAGCTAAAATAACTGAACTGCTGCTATGAAAAGGATTAGCCTTGAGGTGCTTTCCCCATACTCTGGACTTGAGTGCTAATCATCATGGACTGACAGAGTTTACTTGTAACTTTCTAAAGGATTTTTCTTGTGTGAAGTTGAAGATAAGTTCCCTGCAGGAAAGCTAAGAATCCTGGGTTGACTGTACTGAAGAATGAGTTCTGGTCTATCTGAGACTATTTACAGAAGGATGGACTAGACCTCTGCTAATGTATTTTGAGATGTTTGGACTATAGCTGTTTTATCTCTATATAGATATGGAATAGGAAGAAAAAAGCTGCACCTAATTTAAATAAAAGCCTGGTTAGTCTTTGACAGGTAATGCAGGTCTGATTACTGATAGCTGAGTAGATGTTTTCTGTTTGGAAAAATCTCGCTCAAGCGAATGACTGTAGGTAGCATGCTTCTTGCCTTGAAGAAGATACTGTTCTAGTGAACAGCCATTCTTTTCAGCCTCTTTCAGTTACAAAAACTTAATCTGAAATTTTGATGGTATCTTGAACACTGAAAATTTCAGCCTCAGTGAGAGTGCTTAAGAACATGATGGGGGGTTGTTGTTTGTTTGCTTTAGATTTTTGTTGTCGTTGTTATTTTGTTTTGTGCTTTTGGTTTTGGTTTTTTTTGTAATTCCTGTGAACTAATTCTGCATTTTACTGTTTTAATCTTTTGCCTTGCAAGTGTTGATAGATTAGTTCAAAATTTAAGACTGTGAAATCCATGTTATAGGGAATATTTCTTTTGGCTGCCGTTTTCCTAGAGTTACTATGGAGCAGACTTCTTTTCCCTTACTGTAATACAAAGTAGGTTTGACATTGTTGTTGCATGTGTGTAGATGTGTGTTTCATCTTGTGAGGGTTATTGATAAATTGGACCTCAACACATGCTGATGAGAGATAGGTTGGAGGTGTATTGGGTTTGCATGGCAAGGTTTTGGTAGCAGGGGGATACAAGGGAAGGCTTCTGTGAGAAGCTGCTGGAAGCTTCCCCCATGTCTGACAGAGCCAATCCCAGCCAGCTCTGAGAGAGACCCGATGCTGGCCAAGGCCGAGCCCATCAGCCGTGGCGGTAGCGCCTCTTGGGTAATATATTGGAGAAAGGTAAAAAGCTGCTGCACAAGAACTGCAGCCAGAGAGAGGAGTGAGGCTGTGTGAGAGGAACCACTCTGCAGACCCAAGGTCGGTGAGGAAGGAGCGGAAGGAGGTGCAGGTTGTTCCCCTGCAGCCCATGGAGGTCCATGGGGGAGCAGAGATCCAGCTGCAGCCTGTGAAGGACCCCACGCTGGAGCAGGTGGATGCACCTGACTGAGGCTGTGATGGCATGGAAAGCCCATGCTGGAGCAGGCTCCAGGTAGGACCTGTGAACTCATGGGGAGAGGAGTCCACACCAGAGCAGGTTTGCTGGCAAGACTTGTGAGCCCACTGGGCACGCACCCTGGTGCCGTCTTTCCTGAAGGCCTGTGGAAGGGAGCCACTCTGGAGCAGTTTGTGTGGAACCGCAGCCTGTGGGAAGGACTCACCTTAGAGAAGTTTGTGAAGTTTGTCTCTTGTGGAAAGGACTCCATGCTGGAGCAGGGGAAGAAAATGAGGGGGAAGGAGGAGCAGAGAGGTGTGATGAACTGACCTCAACCTCCTTTCCCTGTCTCCTGTGCCACTGGAGAGGGGAGAAGGGGGAGACCAGTGGGAGTGAAGTTGAGCCCGGGAAGAAGGGAGGGGTGGCAGGAAATGTGTTTTAAGATTTGGTTTTATTTCTCATTGCCCTAGTCTGATTGGCAGTAAATTAAACAGATTTCCCCAGGTTGAGTCTGTTTTGCCTGTGACAGTAGTCGGTGAGTGATCTTTCCCTGTGCTCATCATCCCTCATGAGCCTTAGGTTTTCTCTCCGCTGTCCAGCTGAGGAGGGAAGTGATAGAGTGGCTTTAGTGGGCATCTGGCATCCAGCCAGGGCAAACCCACCACAATAACCAACTGTAAATGGTAATGGTGGTGACATAATCAAAGCAAATGACTGCAGTGGCCTTTAGGGTAGATGACTTGCTTTCGAAGTTTGTGGTGAAATTTTAAACTATGTATACATAATGTATTTTTCTTCAAATAAAGCATACCTATGGAATGAAAACGGAAGAAATATTTTTAAATTATTAGTTTGAATTTTAAATTACTAAATTGTAAATAAGTAATTGTTAAAATAGTCTTTTTCTTTTCCCTCCAGCTGTAGCAGAAGTGCAGCTTCGTGATGATCAATATACTCTTGACCACATGCGTGCTTTTGGCATGTATAATTATCTTCACCTTGATTCCTGGTACCAGGATAATGTCTACTATGTTGATCAGTTTGGAAGGGTTATGAATCTGTCAGTGACTCTGGTAAGAATACTTTTTTTTTTTTAAACCACTGAATTTGAAAAGATCGGAGCAGATGAGATAGAAAATATTCCAAGTAGGATCCAAATGCAAAAACGGAGGGAAGCTATTGCCAGGAAGACAGGTTGGTCAACAAAAATGCATTTCACCAGGAAGAATGAAAGGATTTTAAGTGAGGTTTTTGACTTCTTTGTGTTAATAATATTGCATTAGTGTTGCAATAGTGTGTGGCATCCCACCTTTAAGGGGACAGGAGCACCCAGGATTTGAAGATGCTTGTGGTCAAAAGGAACAGCAAAAGCCAGAGGGTTCACAAAAGCTTACAGAGATTTTTTAGTGAGTTACACATTTGGCATGGATATTGGAATGTTAGTTCATGACCTCCTAGTACACGCACACAGCAGTGGGCTGATGGGATGTCCAGGGTCCTGGAGGTGCTGCCTGGGCTTGGGGGGGGTGGTACCTGTTTATGGGTCAGTTTCTCCGCTTGGAAAATACGTGACTCACTTTCTATACAAGTTAGTTATCGTGTGCAGTTTGTTCTTCCAGACCCTTCTGGAAATGGATTGGAGGCCTTAGGGGGTCTCTGGTGGCCTTGATCTCCCTGCTGCAGTCCGTGTCCACATCCACTTCTTCGCATTATTCCTATATGTGTGCTGTACTGTGCTGTGTTTATCTCTAGGAGCCAGAACAAGGATGTTTGTCCCAGAAAAGTGCTGTCCTACCTCTGTGTGACCCCCGTCTCCAGCCACATCCTGTTCCTTCTCACAGTGTGTTATTATCAACAAACCTTGGCTGAGTCCACAGCCTATGGCTATCACTGCTGGAGACATACACATTAGCTCCTTTTCTTTTAGGCTTCTACACAGTGTTACATCTGCTTCCACTCTGGGCAAGATGGACATGATGACGAGCTGAAGAAAAGGGAAGATGCTTCTTTTCTAGTTGCTTTTCTCTTTCTCCCCAACCTTCCTTGATGTTTGTTTGCTAACTTGAAAACCCCATCATTGTATATATGTTAGAATTAGAAATGCTTAATCTAGACATAATTTGTTGGAGGCAAAATGATGCTGGTGGCCCTGAGGAAACTTGAAATAGTGTAAGCAAGGTAGGGCAAGTCTGAAACTTCTGCTTTTATACTGGTGGTCCTAAGTAATCAAACTTCGTATTTCTTTTGAGCCATTTTATTGCACAGATGCTTTAGTTTCCTTTACAAAACTATACTTCATTTCAGAGGGGAAAGGACATGGCTATATGGACACCGTGTTTCTGGCACATACAATTGTAGGGCTTCAGCATTAAGGAAGAAAAGACTGTGTGGAAAGGAAAATACCTATTGTAATGCTACCAGAGAATTTGGCTTGTGACCTTGTCAGACAAAAGAAAACGCAGGGCTATGTGTGAGTTTTTGAGAGCATGTGGCTTAGTCTGTGCAAGGTTCTGGGGACAGAAATTACTAGGTCAGGACTAAACTAAGAAAAATTCTGAAATTGTAGTTTTAGATTTTCAGGAAATACAGGTTTTCAGAGGATGATAGGCTGAGAACTGAAGCTGCAAAATAGTTCCCTTGCTTTTCATAGTATATAGCAGTTGGAGACTTTGGCAGACTCTTACTGTGACAAAATAATCTTCTAGGACTTCTTCCAAAACTTTTGAGATCATCTGGATTCCTAGTAGAAACATCTAAAGCCTTCTGTTACCAGTGGCTTGTCACAATCTCATTTTTTGTTTTATCCTTGAGGTTGGTTAACCTTGGCTTGCTGCTGGACGCTCACCTGAACACTTTCTCATTCCCCCTATTCAACAAGATGGGGAGAAAATAAGAGAGAAAAGCTTGTAGATGTGGATAAAACCAGGGAGATCACTTACCAATTACCATGATGAGCAAAACAGACTTGACTTTGGGGAAAATTTAGTTGATTGCCAATTAGAACTAACATAGGATGATAAGAAAGAAGGTCACACAAAGCTTGTACCAGGAACTTATTCTATTGTGTGCTTTTCCATGGGCAACAGTGTGGATGTCTGTCCTCTGTGGATTTCAGGGGGACAGCCTGCTTCTCCATGGTCTGCTCCAAGGGCTGCAGGCAAACCTCTGTTCTACACCACTGCCTTAGCTGACAAGCTCAACTATCTCCGATGGAGAGTCCAGTGGAGCCGGCTGGAAGTGGCTGTATGTGCACAGGGCAGCCCTGCCCCTCCTCACTGAGGCCACCCCTGCAGTTCTCCTCTGCCTGCACCACACAGACACACCCAAGGCATTCCTTTATTAGGAGGGCACTATGTGTGTAAATTTATTCCTTAGCAGATAAAGGATTTTACAACAGGCTATAAATTGCTGTAAGAAATAATATTATGTAAGAAATAAATTGCTGTTCTTCCCTAGGACCTATTTCAAGATAATGGTACTTGATTAATATCTGGTCACAAGTTTCAGTTCTACCTGAAGGGGAAAATAAAACTGATTAAACTGTGAAATAAATAAGCACCGTCTTGTGTCCTAATATATGATACAGTGCTGTTTTACAAACGAAACATGTTTGCATATGTATAAAAAGGAATGTGTGTTCAGAAACATCAACAAGGTGTCTCATTACAAATGTGCCCGGCCATATATTAGTCAAATGTATATTAAAAATAAGATTGGTTTTGGCCAAGTACAGCTCTCAATTAAAATTAATGTCAGTCTTCTTTAAAACAGAAGATGGAACAGGTTAATGTGTTCATCCTAAAATCAGAATGAAAGAACACATAGGCTTTCTAAAACATCATTATTTCTAGTTTATTTCTTATTTTGGTTGCAACTTTGTTTTTAATATTCAGTTTGTTGGTTATCCATATATCATGAATCATCCCTGCAACTTAGGTGTTTAAAAAGATGTCATCTGTGAAGGAAAAGTAGTGAATATAACACCTTGCCACTTGCTCAAAATCACACATAATTGGAAAAAGAAAAGTGATCAACACAAGCAGTTCTTCTGTGTTGATAGATGAGTATTTAGGTGGGTTTTTTATACCAGGTTGAGGAAATTGTTACTCTATCTTGACTGGAAATACTGTAGAATAGCTTTAACATTCTCCTATTACAGGTGTTGGACTTTTTCATTCAATATGCCAGCAGCAGTCCATACTTTGCTTTAAACACCCAGTGGGCAGGGTAGCGACGGGATTATTGAATTCGGGTTTTTTAATTGGTCCTTTTTTTGCATCTGACTCAACTTTGTTGATTGCTTGGTTTTTGTAGTATTCAAATATATCTGCAAAACATTCGAAGTTTTCTCCCTTAGCAGTTGAACTTGGTTTCTTGACCTTAAGCTCTTCTTGCAAAGACAACTTTGTTTCTTTTTATGCCAAATAATCAACATGTAAAATTATGGCAAAAGGAACTCTGCTCACACTTAACTAAAATTCATAATGGTGTATATATGTACATCTTTTTAATTTCCAATAAGAATTAGCTATGGAGTATTGTTTCTGTAACTTTCAGTTAGCTTCAATTCAGGAGAGTGGCACCAGACACAATGTGGGAATTCTATTTGAAACAAGTCAGAATAAGAAAGCAGATAGAGAACAACAAAATCTTTCAGTGTTCTGTTTCAGGGTTTTAAATACTTGTCTCTTTGTTATTCAGAATGCTGGGTAAGGACATTTTTTTGCAGTTAGAGAGATGTGTCAAATGCCTAGGTATTTTGATTTTTCATAAAAACAGTCGTGTATTTATTATTGCTACTTTGTGGGAATTGCCATATGACTTATAACTCTTTTTTTTCCTTTCTTTTTTGTTCCTTTATTCCTTTCTCATTCCCCGTTATTTCCTTGAAAAATTAATTTTTATTTTAAATCTTTTATAAAATATCTCATGTTTGTAGAGTCTTGTCATTTAACTCCAGCTGACAACTAAGTACAATGCAGCTGCTTGCTCACTGCCCCGCCTCCATCCCCAGTAGGATGGGAAGGAGAACCAGAAAAAGGTAAAACTCACGGGTTGAGATAAGAACAGTTTAACAATTTATATAAAGCAAAATTTAATAATAATAACAACAAAAATAATAATGATAATGAAAAGAGAGAGAAATAAAGCGAGGAAAAACAAGTGATGGACAATACAGTTGCTCACTAGTGCTGACCAGTGCCCAGCTGATTGCTGCCTGAGCAGTGCCGAGTTGTTTTAGCCAATTCTTGGTGGTTTAATACGTGACTACAGACTCTCACCATCCCCTCATACTTCTAAAGTAGGGAGTTACTGTTATCCCAGTTAACCACCTGGTGAACAAAGAAACAGTAAGTCAAAAAGCTAATCTGACACAAGGCGTTTCAGGGCAGGTTTTGTTTCATCGTCAAGGAAGTCCATCCTTGTCATTGTCAGAATGAGATTAGAGACTGTTCTAATAAATGCCTAAAGTTAAATTAGTGAACAGAAAGGTTGTGAATAAGATAATTTCCTTTCTTGCCTATTGAAGGGAAGGCTTTGTAATAAAGATTATTTTTCAATTTTTCAGGAGATTAAGTTCTGAAATTCCTGCACAATGCTGATAAATCTGATGTGAGCTTTAGAAGATTAAGTAGTTGATAATTTTTAATTTTAATTGCATCCAAAACTATTTGAAGCTTACTGTTAAGGTTCACTTGAAGGCTGACAAAAGTGTGGTTTTCTGTAATGTTATATAGTATAGCCCTGTAAGTCACTGTTGAGAGGAATGATGCTTCCTCTTTCCATGATAAGATACACAGAATTTTGACTTTTTTTTCCTAGTCTCAGTAGTCATTGCTAGCTCCAATGGAAAACTTTTCTACTTTGTAGAACAAAAAATGCCTTTCAGTGAAATCTAAAAATTAAATAAAATATGAGGAAGCCAAGATTCTTTGTATCTCGTGTTTGTGTGATATTTGTTTGGGTTGTGAGTTTGGTTTGTTCGGGTTTTCTCTTTTAATTCTTTCATTCTCCCCTCTTGAATGTATTATAAGTTAGCAGAATAGTCCAAGGGGTGTAGTGATACAACTGAATCTACCAACTAACCCTGAATGCTTCTAATAATTAAAAATCAAGTTTGCATATTTTCCATTGCAGGTTTCATAACCTTCTTGTAGCACACAGTAATCTCTGATATGAATTTAAGTAGGCCCAAAAGGCAAGCAGGCTATCTGTTTGTTATCTGGTCTTTTTTTGCTGTTGCTTATTAAAATGGTACTTACCCAAATCCAATTTCTCATGCTTACTTTTGAGCATGTGTTAAATGCACATCTGATTTTACTAATGTCTGGAAAATATGAAGGATTTGAGATCCCCTCAAAGGTAGAATTCTCAATAAATGAGGCCTGTGCACACTTTGCATGTGCAGCGTGCCCTTTCTGTACTGCAAACACGTGCCCAAGTGCAAAGGACTCTTTTGGACATGGTCCTTTGTATGTATATTTTTGACTGCCTTATTTGATGGAGCAGAATGAGCAAGTTTCTTTTGCTAGAAGTAGATTATTACCCCCAAGCTACTCATTGTTTTAGTGAAAATAGAGGGACAGAAGATGTTTAAATTATTTGTGATTCAATATTTGGGATCTGTAATGAGACACAGTTTTAATCTGGTATGTTTTCACTGGTATTTCTTAGTCTCGTGCCTTACTACATTAAGGGTGGGCCTGAGACTAAGAAACATTTTGTGTGTCACAGAATCAATAATTACTTGTTTCCCACCCAGGTTTTCAATACAAAAATATGCTTCTGTTTGTGCTTCCTTTTACATACTTGTCAATATCTTAAAAACTGTCCCTGTAATATTTTTCAAATTTTGCTTTTCTATTTTTACAAATGTATTTCTTCTTAAATATATTTTCATTTTAGTGACACTAATGCTGATTTTTAGTAATGAGGGAAGAATTTCTGTCTTGTTAAACAGAGGTTTCTGGTTTGTGGGCCTTCAAAAATAATTGTAGATCAACTGACTGGAAATGAGCCTAGTAAAATAGAACAAAAAATAATTTAATTGGCTCTATAACCATTTTTTATGTTCTCAACATGGTCTATTTGTTGTTGGATTAAGAAGATAGATTGGATTTAAAAAGGGATGATCTCTAAAGGTCAGTCAGGTACCTTTTTTTTTTCCAGAAATGATTTTATTGTTCATATATATATATAGGTACACTAGCATGTAAAATACCTATGAAACCCATTGTATCTAATTTTGTTTCATATATGATACACAAACACACACACACACATATATATATACATATATATATATAATTCTCTGTGAAATTAGGGGAAAGGACCATAAGTTCCTGAGAAATGTTTCCCCAAAGATACAGAAAACAACAGGAATTGCTTTTCTTTGTTGTTCCTGGAAGACCTCTTTGGAGACTGCAAATTGGATCCTGAAGTCTATGAATCTGTAAGAGGGACAATGTGGTGAATATGGTGTAGTTTTGGAGGGTTTTAATTATATTTTTGTGTGTCCTCTGTTTATTTTAGAATCATAGAACAGCCCAGACAAAGGGATCTCAAAGGATCATATAATCCAAGCTTTCACAGCAGAAGGAGCCTAGATGAGGTTATCTAGCACTCTGTCCAGTTGTGTCTGGAAAACCTCCAGTGATGGAGATTCTGCCATGTCTCTGGGGAGGTTGTTCCAGTCATTGATTGTTCTCATTGTAAAAATTTCTGTTATGTCTAGATGAAACCTCTCCTAATGCAGCTTTTAGCTGTTGGCCCTTATCTTCTCTGTGTGACTTCTTGTGAAGAGAGAGCCCCATGCCTCTTTGTAGCTGCCCTGGACTACTGTGATGATGTCTCACCTGAATCTTCTCCAGGGAGATGAGGCCTGACTCCTTAAATCTTCTCACATAGGGGAGATTCTCCAGTCACTTGATGGTGTTCATGGCTGTCCTTTGCACCTTTTCCGATCTGTCCATGTCTTCTTTCAGCATTACTCCAGGTGGGGCCTGACAAGCTCTGGGTAGAGTGGGATGGTCACATCTCTTCTCTCTGCTAGTGATACTTCTGCAGATGCAGCCCAGGATCCAATTTGCCTTCGGTGTTGCAGCGTTGCATTGCTGACTCATGGTCAGCTTGTTGTCCCCACTGCCCTCATGTCCTCTTCAGCAGGGCTGCTCCCTGCCACACAGATCCTGGCCTATTCTGAGCTCTGGTTATTCCATTCCAGGTGCAGGACCATGCTTGTCTTTGCTTATTTTCCCAGCGTTCTTGCTGTCCCACTCTTCCAGGCTTTCTGGCTCTCTGTGCCAGATGGCTTTCCCTTGCTTCCCTTTCCCTTACCTCATCACCTAGTTTAGTGTCATCAGCAAATGTGGTGAGGGTGCTTTCAATCCCATCATCCAGGTACCTTATGAAGATGTTCAGTGTGGGGCCTGGTATCAATCCCTGAGGGACCCCGCTTGTGACAGACTGCCAGCCCATTTTATTTAACAGCTTCTTAGTTCAGCTGAAAAACTTCAAATGATTAAGTTCTCTTTCAGTTATTTAAAAGATTACAGAGATGCGACTGTGATGTTGCTGAATCTCCAGTTTGCATCTTATATTTTTCTGTGAGAATATTTTGTTTGTGCTCTTAATACTGCAGCCTGATTGACTTCATTAAGTAGCTGATCAAGCTGTATTGCTGATAAAGCATGTCCTGACTGCTTTTTAAACTGTGATGCCAGTTTCTTTTCAAATCATAAAGATTTTGTTAGTTGTTTTTGTTTTTGTTTTTTTACCTAACAAGCCTCTTGGGTATTCAGAGATTACTTCAACACAAAAAATGGAGGTAAATCTTAGTCCTAAGGAGGCAGCAGCATTGCTGACATTCCATGAGGCAAATAATGAGCAGAAAGTCACAAAGCCTTATTCAGCAAAGAAAGAGCTGTATGTGAGAGTGAAGACAGAAGATAAAGAATAATCCCTAAAAGATATGCTGGAAGACATGCCTCTGTACTTAATGAAAACAGTCAGAAATCCAATTTTCGGCATGAAATCAGGTTTTTTCTCTTAGAATTAGGAAATTAGGAACAGAACACAGAACTAAAGCAGGACTTATGAGAACAATTACTAGAAATATAGATGAACTTGGTAATCTAACATCCATTTTGCACTGTTATTGAATCAAAGTTAACAGAGTAGGAAATAATGTTTTGTTTGGGTTTTTTTGTAAAATGTAGTGGTATGCATAATTTTTTAAAAATCCGTACGTCTTGATTGTTCACTGAAGAATTACATCATCTGAGCAATTAGTTCACCATAGTGTCTCTGTTATTCCTGCTCAAAAGCTATCTGTAGTTCAGCTTAAAAAAGATTGCAGTGTGGCACTGCAACAGAATCACAGAATCACAGAATCACCAGGTTGGAAAAGAACTCTTAAGATCATTGAGTCCAACCCATGCCCTAACACCTCAACTAAACCATGGCACCAAGTGCCATGTCCAGTCTCTTTTAAAGACATCTAGAGATGGTGATTCCACCACCTCCCTGGGCAGACAATTCCAGTATTTAACCAATCCTTCCATGAAAAACTTTTCCCTAATAGCTAACCTATATTTCCCTTGGCACAGCTTCAGACTGTGTCCTCTCGTTCTGTCGGTTGCTGCCTGGAGAAAGAGACCAACCCCCACCTGACCACAACCACCTTTCAGGAAGTTGTAGAGAGTGATAAGGTCACCTCTGAGTCTCCTTTTCTCCAGGCTAAACAACCCCAGCTCCCTCAGGCGATCCTCACAGGGCTTGTGTTCCAAGCCCCTCACCAGCCTTGTTGCCCTCCTCTGGACATGCTCAAGCTTCTCAACGTCCTTCCTAAACTAAGGGGCCCAGAACTGGACACAGCACTCAAGGTGCAGCCTCACCAGTGCTGAGTACAGGGGAAGAATGACTTCCCTGGTCCTGCTGGCCACACTATTCCTGATNATCCTCACAGGGCTTGTGTTCCAAGCCCCTCACCAGCCTTGTTGCCCTCCTCTGGACATGCTCAAGCTTCTCAACGTCCTTCCTAAACTAAGGGGCCCAGAACTGGACACAGCACTCAAGGTGCAGCCTCACCAGTGCTGAGTACAGGGGAAGAATGACTTCCCTGGTCCTGCTGGCCACACTGTTTTTAATACAGGATGCTAAATAAACTTATCCTGACATGTAGTAGAATCATAGAATTGTTTAGGTTGAAAAAACCTTTTAGGATCCCAGCACTGCTAAGTCCATCACTAAACTGTGGCCCTAAGTGCCATATCCACACATCTTTAAAATATACACGTTGATGGCGACTGCACCAACTACCCTGGGCAAGACTGTTCCAGAAAGTTGTTTCCTTCTGGTGAGAAGATTTTTCCTAATGTCATCTAAGCCTCTCATGGAGCAACTTGAGGCCATTTCCTCTTGTCCTGTCACTTGTTATTAGTGAGAAGAGACCACCCTTCACCTGGCTACAACCTCCTTTCAGGTAGTTGTAGAGAACTATAAGGTCCCCCTTGGGCCCCCNAGTCACTTCTCTAATCCTGCTGGCCACACTGGTTCTGATACAAGCCAGGATGCCATTGGCCTTCTTGGCCACCTGGGCGCACACTGGCTCGTGTTCAGCTACTATTGACCAGCACTCCTGTTCCTTTTCCACTGGGCAGCATTCCAGCCACTCTGCCCCCAGCCTGTAACTGCATGGGGTTGTTGTGATCCAAAGACAGGGCCCAGCACTTTTTGTTCTTGAACCTCATACTGTTGGCCTTGGTCCATTGATCCAGCCTGTCCAGATCCCTCTTCAGAGCCTTCCTACCCTCCAGCAGATCAACACTCCTGCCCGACTTGGTGTCATCTGCAGACTGACTTGAGGGTACCCTCAAATCTCTCATCCAGATGATTGATAAAAATATTAGACAAGTCTGGCTCCAATACTGAGACCTGGGGAACACCATTAGTGATCGGCCACCAACTGGATTTAACTCCATTGTGTAATAATAATGTGATGGAATAGTTATTTAAAAATATGGTATGAATTAGCACAGCTTTTCATTGCCAGCTAATCACAGGTGTTACTTCTCTTAACTTACTGAATAAAGTGGTCACTCTAGGAAAGCTGAGAAATTATATTTGCCAGTTGTGCAACAGAATAAGCTAAAATTCTTTTAAATTTACAGGTGAGTAAATGTTTTATGTACTAGTTTGAGTACAGTTCTGTGGCTTTCATTTCTTTTTAAGTCTCCACATTTTTACTGGGACTAGAATTATTCGAGGTAAGTGATTATTATATAGGAATGCTAGGGGAAAATAAAAGCCTTTTCTAATGCAAAATATAATTACTGCTTAAAATTGAAGAAGAAAAAGGGCTGAAATATCAGTTAGAAAACACTCATAGAAATCAGTTTGATGAATTTCCGCCACCTTTTCCACATCTGTGCGAATTACGCTTGCTACCCACCTTTTTCCAAATATACTCAATGACACACAAAACTGGTACATTGCTACTGAGATTTATTATTCTTAATTTGCCTGTAAAATTTACTGAAATTAATAAATGCTTCATAAAGTCTTAGTTCATGACTGTTTGTTTGTAGGACACTGCTCTACAAAAACCAAGAGAAGTTTTCAGGCTACCTACAGACTTGACTGCGTGTGATAATCGCCTTTGTGCCTCAGTGCATTTCTCATCCTCCACATGGGTTACCCTTTCTGATGGTACAGGAAGACTGTATTTAATTAAATCAGGCAAGCGTGGAAGCAGTGCATCTGAAAAGTGGGAGGTATGTCCTGCAATAACGTATTTAGGAGTTGTACATGTATCCCTATCAAAGTGATCTTACTGCATTATAATGGTATTTGTTATCCTGCTTGGACACAACAAATATAATTGTTACATTTCTACCTGAAGCTGTGAGTCTTATGTTCTGTGGTTAGTTCCTCTTTGTTTATGAAAGATGAATCTGGTAAAAAGTGCCTGCATTTTGCATCTATTTTCTTTATTAGAGGGTAGTTTCCTAAGAAACCACAGATGTTTTAGTATTGGCAGAAACGTAGGTGTATATACTGAAGTGGAAGATTTCAACATGATGGATTAGCTCCTTTCTCTACATCTTTTGAGAGTTCAGTAAAGGAAATTGATCATCCTGGTTTTTAGATGCTTGGTAATAAATACCAACTGGTTTTTATTCTGTTCTGTGTGAGAATGCTGACACATAAATAAGTTACACTGAAGCTGTCAGTGTAACAAAAATATATGAGATTTATATCTGAGGCTCTGTCACCATTTAAATTGACTTGTTGAGTATGAAGAACACGCAGTGGTTTAGAGTGGTGTTAATATTACAACCCCATAAATCCTCAAACTTTATCAGGTTTCAGTAACAACAGCTGGATTGAGTCTATATTCTAGCAAATAATGTTTCTTTTCTTCTTCCTCTCTATTGTTTGGATCAATTTTGTTTTTATCTTCTTGGATTTTGTGCTGAATAAGTACTTTTTGAAAAAAGCAGGAATACATGGTTTTTAGAATTAAAACTTCCAGCTATATGTACTTAATGTCTCATGCTATATAATGTGGAGTCCTTCCATATGAAAGTCATGGAATAATTTTAAGTTCATAACTACTGACATTTTATATTCACATTGATGCTTATTAGCCTTTCAATATGACAGTAATACTTATGTATTCTGCCTGCCTAGTCACATCCAAATATTGGATGGACTTTTCCAATCCATGTACATAAATAAAAATTCAAGAACTTCTAACCCTAGCTTCTCCTAAACATGAATATTATTCTCCTTAATTTCATTATAGCTTTTAGTTTCTTACTTCATAGAGGAGGAAAATAGGCTCTTTTTTCAAGGCTAAATAATGGCACATTTGATGATTAAGCACTGGCAGTGATGCTTTGGACCTTTTTGTCTTCTTGTTTGCATATGTCAAGGTCTACAAAGATTTTCAGAATGTTGATGTATCTAGAGAACTAGAGAGGGCCTTGGGGAAATGCCTACATTTTCATCTTGAGTGTGAGACTGCCCAGNAGTATCTAGAGAACTAGTGAGGGCCTTGGGGAAATGCCTTGGGAAAATACTACATTTTCATCTTGAGTGTGAGACTGCCCAGTTGATAGGCAGTGTTTATGGGCTCTGTTGTGCTCATCAGTTGCTGTACCTCTATTTATTGCACTGCTAAACAGCCACAATGCAGACAGGTTTGGGGATCTTTGTGCTTTGTTTAATGGGCTCTTATAATGATTGTTTAATAAAGACAATAATGTTTAAAAACATTTCAGTACAGTAGCTTGATAGCCACAGAAGGAAGAACCAGAAATGTGTGACATTTGTGGGAGACAAACTGTTACTGATTTGACATTCACTGAAACCGTTCCCTGCTTTCTATAAAAGAGAGGGCTTCCAGCTTTAACTGTCTGACTTTTTATTACATTTTTGTCTTCTAGATTGTGTTTAATGAAGAACTAGGAAGTCCATTTATTATAGCACACAGTGTTTCATTTGTAAAATCTGATGCACATTCACTAGCTGTGTTGCTGCTTAGAGTAGAAAAAGATGAACTGGACACAAAAGGAAGTGGATTTCATGTTACCTTGGAATGGGTTACAATTGCAGAAAGAAAAGAGGGTAAGTGTTTTACATTTATATTACTGGTGAGCAATGTTTTAAAAAAATAAAAATCATGTTTTTATTCTTTGTCTTAGAAGTTACTTTTCCACAGGTTCTCATATTTCTTTTCCACGAAACTTCAGCTTAGATTTTACAAAGGTAATTTTTTCTTACATTTTGAGATCAAGTTGTAGACCTGAATTTTGACAACCTGCAGTTCAGGTTGTAGACCTGAATTTTGACAGATATTTGGAAAACAGGAAGAAGTAAAGTTTTACACTTTTGTGGTTAAGATAATTAGAAAACAAGATAGAACTTTACTTGAATGTTATGAAATACAATTTCTGTTTAGCTCGGTCTTGTAAAATCGAGGTTATATGGAACTATTTCTAGCTAATGTCTGTTGTATTTTTTTTAAATATTCTACAGCTGGATATGGGTCTTTGGTTATGTTTTTTTGTTGTTGTTTTTAGCTTCCAGTTAATGATGTAGTGGGATTGGAATTAGTATGAGATAAATATAAGACCTGTAGCATAAAAAGTAAATACTGCATATTCTAGGTTTTCTTACAATAAGAGTATGAAGTTATTCCATTAATTTTAGACCAACACATTGAAAACATGTTAGTTAGTATATTAATACCCACTAATTAATATTTTATCCTAATAAAGTTTGACAAATGATGCTTTATATATTCAATATGTCCATATATATGTACATTAAATATCATGATTTACATAAAGGATACAAGACCCTATGTATCACTGTCTGATTTAAAGATGTGTGGGTTAAATTAATAGACATTCTTGGAATGACTGTGATATGGTCTTGCTCATTTATGTTCCAAGAAATAGAATTTTGATACTGATAGGAACAAGATCTTTAACTAGTTGAACTAAAGCAGTTGTTTGCATACTGTGATGTTACTAGCCAAATGTTCTTCCATCTCTTACATATATGTATAGTATGGATTGTGTGTTTTATAACTTATGACAAATATTCTTGGAACCCATAAAAGTGGATTTAGAAATCTTTCAAAGAGTCTTGCCAGTTCTCCAGCATTTCCAGGGAACAGAAAATTTTTGAAATTACAGTAGAGATGCAAATAACAAAATTCAAAGCAATCTTTAATTATGAAGAGAGAAATAAGTTTTGATTTCATTTAAACAAACGTCTCACAAATCAGACTGATGTATGAACCAGTCTCAAAGATAAAAGCTGTTTTGAGGAATTACAATACTTTACATTCTCTTTCATCAGTAGCCAATTGCTGTTGCTTGACTTTCCTTGAAACTCTGCCTGTGGGTGCAGTTTATCAAATCAGATTGTCATAAAATTAAGTAGTTAATCAACAAGCCATTTCTTAAATTACCAAAATCTGTCCTTCATCAAAGCAAAGCCTTAAAACACGGCTATGTCTCTTGCCACCAACAACTGTGAGATCTCTGCCCTGTTTGGTAGACTGGACAAAGGGATGACACCCACCACTACTGTGTTGCCGAAGAACAAAAAAAATGGAAGCATGAAGATAAATCAGAATGGAGGCAGTGGTTAGGTCTTTTCATGTCTTCTGTGGTACTTCAGAGGACTACAACAAAAGTGTACCCTTTCAAAGTTGGTTTTCTTTCATTAAACAAACTTGTAGGAATACTTGCTGTAAAAGCTTGAAATGAGGAACCACCATGCTGCCTTATGAGATTCAGGAAATGTGACATGCTTAGCTTTCTTGTGACCTTCTCTACAAGAAAAAATTATTTGTACATTTGCTGGGCTAGCTGTGATGAGCAAAGACATCGTAAGAATAAAAGGCAGTCTTAGATTAATCCAGTATAACTCATTGGAAAACCATGGTACTGTGATTCAACAGGTAGGATTGCTTAGTATTTTTAAATGTAATGTGTTCCTTAGATAATAATTTGTCTTCTAGAAATATATTACGACTTTTTTTTTTTTTTTATAGGTGATCATAGATATGAAATCATTAAAAGGAGAGTTTTGCAAGGAAAATCAGTCCCCCATTATGCAGCAATAGAGCCAAGTGGGGATGGTCTAATGATTGTTTCCCACAAACCATTCACATTTATGCAAAGTGAAAGTGACAAATTAGAAGAAAATGATGATGCAAAAGTATCAAATGAAAAGAAAGGTAAGATTTAGTCTGACAGGTTATGATAGGCTGCTCTCTTCTTTGATTTAGAACATATCTTGTTAGTTTACCATTTGTTTGGAAACTCTCGCAATAAATGTTTTAATATCTGTCTGCTAGACAGATTGACTTTTGTTTGTTTGTTTGTTTGCCTTTACTGTTGGAAGTTGTATTGTGCATAAACCTATATTAGGTGCTTTTTTTTTGATAGGAGACACTTAAAGAATTTTGTTGTCTTAAGGGAAAGGATATTTTGCAAACAGACCTATAATAAGTTTTTTGTATTAGTTGGATTGCTAACATCTAAATTTAGCCATCTGTCTGAAGTACTCAAATTAAGAAGCCAGTCTTGCTAGATGGGAGGGGGGGCATTGACCTCCCAGAATTGTTGTTCATTAGAAAGCTTTTTGATATATAATTTATTCCTGCCTTTCTAAAATTTAAATAATTATTTTTAAAAATCCTTTAAAAGAGCTAGACTCCTGTAAAAGATTCTCTTTTCTCCAGATGGAAGGCAGTTCAGAAAAAGTAGTAACTTCAACAAAAGGCATTCATACTTTTATTTTTTTCTTTGCAATCAAAACAAAATTAAGTATGTAAAAACATATTAATAGAGTTGTTTATTCTTAAGTATCACTGAGCTCTGTAATATCTATGTTTATGTAATTATGTTGGATTATTTCACGTTTGATTTTTGTTTCTTCATATTAGGCATTGGTTAATGAACAAATTGTGACTGAATAATAGCACAGTCTTTGTCAATAGTGTGAAAATCTATTTGGAAAACAATACAAAAGGATCAAATTTCTGCAATGTGTTAATGTTAAAACACTGTGACAACTGTGATGTTGTACATGTAATATTATTAAGAATAGTCTGTACATATAAATCTTGAGGCAGAAGAATTCTTCAGTGCACTGAGCACCATAATGCAGTGTCTATGCAGTTGCCTTTTGCTAAACCCAATGTAGGCTCTAGTTGTAGTTGCAGGGTTATATAAAATTGCAGGCGTAATGGACTTTTAATATCAGATATCATTTGTGTCAGTGTTCAGAATTTTGAAGGCTGTCATGTTTCAGACAGTAATCGTTTCTGGAGAAGTATAATTGTAGCACCTGTGATTGATCCATTGCAACCAGGGCAGTTGTGGCAACGGGCACAGTGCAAGAGTCCTTCCAGAGTCACAGTAGCTGCTATGAAGCTTTGATCAATGAAGTCTTGGGTTGGGTTGTGACAACTTGAGAGCTTTCAAGGGGAACCCATACTTTACTTTTTCTCAAAATAGAAAGTTAACTTGTACAAGTTTGCTCTTAGAAAATGTATTCATCTGAATTTGTATTTTCTGTGACCAGCTGTGCGTTACTCACTCATGCTGTCATAGCCTTCCTTTTGTATAAACATTACTCTTAAAAGGCCACTTCTTCTAGCAGTTTAATAATCAGACAGATTCTAGACACAGTAGAAAAAGTCAGTCACTACCTCTGAGCAGGCAGTTTTATTTTATCTCCGTTAGCTGAGGCAGATTAAGGCTACTTAGGCTTATAAAATCGTTTCTATTGAGTAGTCAGCATAGCTTCTGGCAAAATATGTAAGAAAAAAGCCTTCACATCTCTGAATGGCATGTACTTCCAGCATGTCAGTATACTGCACCTGATGTCTCTTCAACCAAATTATTAATCATTAATATTTTATTGTATTTAAGTACATTTTGGGTTCCAATTTAATAATGCTACAGTAAACTGAAGAGTAACTTAATAGTTAATGCCCATTGTATAACTATCACCATCTTTGAGTATAGACATGAATCTAAATTACTTTCCAAACGAGGGACACAAACGAACTTGATAGCTAAAAAGGTGTTTCTCCATTTATGATCAGAATATATTTTGTGTTAATTGTTCAGAATAGAAGTTAATATCCACTCTTTCAAAAACACAATTTCTTTCACAAAATTCCTTATGTCTCAGCGCTGAATGCTGTGGAATCCAGTAGTCTTCGTAATCTAGTCTGTATTTTCCTGCATGTTTCCAATTGTAGACCCTCTCTACTACTGGCAGCAGACTGAAGATGTTGTGACAATAACAGTTCACCTGCCTCAAGACATCACTAAAGATGACATAAAAATATGTTTTTCCCCTGATAATATATGTGTTACACTGAAAGACCAGCCTCCTTTGATGGAAGGAAAGCTCTATTCATCTGTGGACCATGAAAGCTGCACATGGATAATTAGAGAGGACAAAAGGTATTGTATATATTTTTTAGTTTTCCTATTGATAGGAACTGATTTCAAAACATATGGTCTCATTTAATGCTACATACCATGCAAGAATGTCTCCTCTCCTGAAAACAGTTCACTGGCTTTTGCTGTCTCAGTACTATTTCTTTATCTAATTGTGAAAGTAATCCTTTCCTTTTGCAGTTACTTGGCAGGAAAAAAACCCACACAGGTATCAAAATGTTAAACATAGATTTGTAAGAAGAGTAAACTTCATTGGTTCAACAATTATTTTTTTCACTGTTTCAGGATTGATTAGTCTGAATATACCTTGTTGTTTGTGTTAATTTCTCTTCTACTTTCCACAAACAAGCATTTTAGTAATAATACAACAGAAATTCTTTAGGCTTGACTTATAAATTCCTTATTATATTTTCCTAAAAAACAATATATTATGTGCTATATAGAAAATGAATCTGTGTGAACTTAACATGCTGTAGACCTCAAATAGAAATGTTCCTGCCTTTGTTTGAGAAGTAAATTTTAGGGTTTTTTTTTCATTCTGAAATAAAAATATGGAAGAATGAAGAGGGTGCAAAAAAAAGTATTCAGAGCTCCCTAAAACATAGTCAGGTTTTTCTTTGTGAGTTGCCTAGTTTTCATACTCTGACTGGGCCGAGCCATGCATTCACTTACCCACGCTGGTCTGGTTATCTCAGCGATATTCACACTCTTTAATGAACTCAAGAAGAAACACGGACACCACCAGAGCACCAGGTGGTCCACTCAACAGCTGATAACTGTTTATCTAAAACAAAGGCTACCCTTCAAGTTGTGAGAAGATTGGCTTTTTGCAGTCTCCAAAAGGTTAACTGTAAAGGATAGTAATTCTCAAAAAAAATTAGAGTGACTAATATTTTTATAAATTACACTATCACTGTATATTAAAATTTGACTTTGATTAAAATTTGTGGGGTTGTTAGCTTTTAGGTATCATGCTGAAAAATAACTCAGCTGAATAACTTGATTTTTTTATTACTCAGTCAAGTGAGTGATAATTGCATGACTCTCAGGCTTCTACTTTAATGAGAAAGAGTAATTCCATATTTCAATGTAGTAAGTTGCACTCAGTTCTTAATGTTTGTACTGCATCACCGCTATAAATCTATTGATTTAAAGTCTAAAACTTGTTCCAAATGTCTTCTGTAATTCCTAATACCAGTGTAATTGTTTTAGAAGCTGATTCAGAGTTCACTAAATAGTTGCTGCCATGGTGCAGTATTTAGTAACTTAGAGGGTTTTCTGTCAGGAACACTACAGCTGGAGAACCTATAAGTGTATCTAAAAAGAGCGTATAATAAAACTGACTTCAGTTTTATCATTATATCTATGTGTTTGTCCAACACAGCATTTAAATGTAATTACTGTATTGGTGCATTGGGCTGTGTCTTATTTTTCATTTACTTAATTAGTTATTCCTAATAGTTTAGTGATTATACTGGGTTCTTGTTGTTGTTGTTGGGGTTTTTTTACATGTTACAGAAATGTTATCTCTTCTGAGATATGATTTTAGATAGACACTATAGATTATTACCTGTTGTAGTATTTCTGAAGTCTATAAAATACAAATATTTTTGTCCCAGATGTTATATGGAGGTAGGGCACACTTAAGTAGCCCTAAGAACTACTACTTATGTTTCAAATAAACCTCAGTACTAAAATTGTCAGTCTTTGAATATATTGCTTTACAAGTGATTTCCTGCCATATTTGAAATATTTTAATGAGACTGCTTCAGGGTAAGCAACACTTACATTGAAAACCCTGAGGTTTGTGTTTAGAAATCACTATTAGAAATCACATCCTTGGTCTGTTTTTCTTTAGAATATTTTTTGTTAGAATAGTTCATTTTATAATTTGAATGCTAATGGTTTCTGTCATGTGATTTTCATTATTAATTCAGTTTGAAGAGGAGAAGTGCTCTTATCTATGTTTGGAGCTTTTTGACTAATCTGACAGATGGATGTAGTGTTTTCATGTGCTACTCTTTGTCTTCTCTTTGCATTTTAGTTTGGAAATCTCTCTGATTAAGAAAAATGAGGGATCCCGGTGGCCAGAGCTGATCATTGGTGACACAAGAGGGGAATTCATTATGGACTCCTCCCAATGCTCCGAAATAGCTGAAAGCCTGATGCATCTTACCTCTGAAGTAATGGTAGAAAGTCAAGAATCAAACATTTAAAATTCTCGTACTTTTGCACGTTGTCTGTTCTTGATACCCTAATTCGCACTGCTTTGACCCAGTTCATCAGTTCATTTACTATTCAGACTCCTAACTACATTCATTTTTAATTGAAGCTGTAGCAAACTAATGGCACTAGAGTTGTGAATATACTTTAAACAGTAAAGTCATCTTCAAGGGGGACTGAATTTAACTTATATGATGGCATCTGTGCACCAAACAGAAGCCTTATTTAACATTGAAAATAAATTTTGTTCCCACCATTTAGGATGTGGCAGTTTGTTTTAAAGCAGTTAATTTAAATGATTTTGAAAGATGTCCATTTCTTGTTTATCAATAGGTTAGCAAAACTTTTATACTGTCTTCTTAGGGATACTGTTCTTGACTTACAGACTGTGAGTGTAAATGACATGTTTAAAAGGAAAATTTAGGAAACTGTAAACATGACTCATGAACTTTGTGGCATTTTTGTTATACAGGAAGTCTACTTAAAAATGTAATTTTTAGCTGTTATTTGCTTGATACTTGGTTTAATTAGAAAATGGCATCTCATGTGAAACTTGCGAAGTGTGACTCCATGTGGCTTTCGATATATTAGGTTTGGATTATTACTTTGTTTTTAATAAGGCTGAAAAGTTATTAAGAAAAAGTTATTAAAATAAATTGTTTAGTACTCCTGATTGATTTCTCTCATCTCTCCCTCAGTATTTGCAAGCAAGATATTGTAGTATATGTTTTGACTGTAGATTTATTTGGATCTTGAAATTTCTTTTCTTTTGTACCTCATACTGAGCTTAAAGTGATAATTTTTTAATTATAAGTTTTCATGAATTTTAAATAGATTTTAATAAATTAAAATTATTATTAGCAAAACTAAAATGTGTCATGTACTTAGAGCTGCTTACAAAATGAATTAATCCATTTTTAAAATATCATTTCTGATGGCAAGCTGAAATAAGCTTACGCTGATGTGCATTTACTAAATGTGCGTATGTTTTCAGGGTTGTATACTTTTGCTACTTAGAGAAGGGAATTTATTGTCCACGTTTTAGTGGCTTTTGTACCTTTCCTCAAACTGAAATTGATTTTATTATACCTGCCACTCATGCTGTCCTCCACAGCAGAAATCGTTCTATTAATTTTCAGTAAGTACATAATAGCTTAATCTTTTAGTATGCATGGATTCATATTCAATTGTTTTTTGGGGTTCTTTTTTGTTATAAAAAGTATTCATTTCTTTTTTCAGTAGTTTAAATTTTCAGTGTAGTTCATTCTTTTTTTTTCAGAATCCAAACCCTGAAAAGGAAAACCCACCTTGTAATGCTCAAGAATTAGAAGAATGTGATGCTTTTTATGAAGATGGTGCAAGCTTGTGCAGATTTGATGGCAATACCTTGAAAGTCACTCATATAGTAAGTACCGCAAATTATTACAGAAATACTTTAAAGCATTTTTTTTTATTTGGAATTTGACTGCTATTATCGGAACAAAAATCTGTAGACTATTGAAATCACATAAATTTCTCCCATAATATCAAATCACAGTAGCAACAGGAATTGTCAACCTATATGTGTCCTTCAATGTCATTTTAATATAAAAAACAAAGCTCCTTTTGTTCTGATTTAAAAAAATATACTTTCACAAGTGAGCCTTTTGAAAAAGCAAAATTATATCAAAATAATTATAAGAAAAGGGTCTTTTTCAGTGGCATAAAATTCTTTAGATGACTTACTTTGCATTTTCCTCGGTAATTTTTCAGACAGCCTGGTAGAAACCTAACCTTTTTTTACTAAGAAGCTGGAGCAAAGATCACTTCATAATACTTCTTTGTCAATCACACTTAAAATAACAGATTGGGGGCAAAATGCTTCAATAGCAGGCTTGATCTGGGTTGTAAGCAACCCTGACTAACAGTAAGTTAGGATTTGATCTGGTCTGTTACCTAGAGTTGGAAACAACAAAATCATATGAAAACATTACAGATTAACTCGTTGTCTTGGGGTTGTTTGGGGGTTTTTTTTTAAACTGGATGAAAGCAAAAACTACATAATGATTATAGCATGGCTTGTGTTGCCTAGTAAGTTGTGCAACCTCTGTCTTTGAGATTTTCAAGACCAGACTGCATAAAGTTCTACATAACTCAGCCTAAGCTTCTGCTTCTCGCACTGAAGGGTAAGAAATGCCCCAGAGACATTTCACAGATCAGGAGGAACATGAGCTCATGGGATCAAGAAAGGCTGCTTTCTAGTAGGCAGCAAGACATTGTGGAGTAAGTTTGAACTCCAGGGTGCTTGCAAAGAGTTCTTGTGATGGGTGGCATAAAAGTAATTCAAAGGTTAATGTGTTTAAAGAATTATGGTCAAAGGACAGTTACTGTGGGTAAGAAATATTAATTTCAACTTCTCTTCTATGGGAATTTGCAGTTTTGGTCCTTGTTGGAGTGTGTAGGAATATGAGTATTTTAGTACATTTTTCAGCATACAGGAATATATTTTCACTTTGATTTAGTTCTTCTTTCAAGTTGTTTGGGGTTTCTTGTTAGCGATTATGGGGCCTTTTCCTTCAGAAATGTGGCTGGTACAGCTTTTTACCCACAACCCCTACAAACATTTTTATTGAAGAGTGTGCTAATCTGAAATTTAGTAATTACTTGATTGTGAGTAAATTAAAAAATGTTGACATTTCATAATTTTAGTATTCTAACTAATCCTTGTTTTAGTGCTTACCAGCTTTTACCTGACAGGGACAGTATTTCCTTCCCTGTTAGCCCTGCAGAAACCAGATGTGATTACTTAGAGAGAATCTTTTCCTAACATCAGAAGTTGTAGGTTAGGATCTATCCTAGAAAACCATTTCTGCACAAAACACATTCCCATTTGCTTGTATAGTGGACATAATGTTTCTCTAAATACTACTCCAACAAACTTCAGTGCATCTCCTTGAAATGCGCAAGGCACCTGTGGTGTACTGAGCTGTTGATCAGTGAGGTGCAGCATAATGTATTCAAACATTTTGTCAACTAACAAACGTAAAACTGTTGATCATCTAACTTTGGCAGTATGTGTAACAGAATCTGCTATTTGTGCTTTGAATCAATATTTTGTATTTGATTTGTTTTCAGATTAATCTTGGAAGCAACCAGTATCTTTTCTCAGTTGTTGTGAATCCCAAAGAAATGCCGTGCTTCTGCCTGAGGCATGATGTTGATGCTCTTCTCTGGCAGCCACACTCTGACCAACCTGAGAATATGTGGGAACACATTGCAACTTTTAATGCTTTAGGTAAGAAATTAACTTCCGTGTCACACACCTCTGAGACTTTTCTATCCGAATACTTCTGGTATGGCTTATGTTGATATTTCACTTACTTAAATCTGAATTGAAAGTTATTATATAGCAGCACTGTAGCTTAATTTTCGAAATAAGAGAACATAGAAATAAAATGTTTATGCCCTGGGAGGAAAACAAGCATTTTCAGACCATGTATAGGACGTAAGCACAGTACTGCACAGGAAAAAGGAGAGTTCCTTGGATAAGTGACCTTGAGTTAGAGACTCATATAGTGGTGACCACCTTAACACTCACACAGACATAGTCAGGGCAATAGCTGCAGTTAATTGAATATATGTCTAGGTGTGTGTAATCTTATGGTAAGGTGTTTTAATAAGTGACCTTTAGATTTTTCCTGTCTTGTTGTCCCATGTGATAACCATTGGCATGCATTGTTCAATGGAAGTAAAGCAAATAACCTTTCAGAAAGATGGTAGATCACTTTGCAAAGATTGTATCTCAATTCTCTTTATAGAAGTATGGAAGGAAATCAGTCTGAAATGAGTCTGTTTGCTACTAGAGTCCTGTAATGAAAGTGGAAAAGTGAGAGTTTCTTCCTTCTGAGTGAATATTAACAGAAATTACAGCGTGTTAAAAAGTAACTCATTTTTTTCAGTCAGTTCTAAACAGAAGACAAGTTTTAAGTGTCTGTTCAAGATTAGGTAGGCTCAGAAATCTTAATTTTTAAATGTAATTACACACTGGGAGATGAGGAGAGAGAAGAGGTTTATTCTGCTTAGACCACTAATATTGGGCCAAGATTGCCCAAACGGACCATGTCTGTGGCCTTATGATCCTGCTGAGAAAATGAAAGACCTTGTGAGGCAGAGAGGAGCCAGATGTGGGAAGAGTATCTTGCTGTACGTATGTGTCCAAAACACCAGTTAGGATGAGGTACACAAGAATTGTATATTGGTATTAAACTGGTTAATGCATCCCTTCAAAAAGTACTGGCTTATGTAATAAGAATGGTTTGGTGGTTTGATTTTTGGGTTTTGGTGGGTTTTTTTGTTTGTTTGTTTGTTTTGGGTGGTTTTTTTTGTTACAAATCGCATATTATTTTTTAAGTTAAGCTTGGGTTTTTATCAGCCAGTTAAAGTTCTGTTGAAACCCATATATTACTTATCCCTTCTACTTGGTTTTGGGCTATATAGGTTATGTCCAAGCATCAAAGCAAGACAAGAAGTTCATGGCTTGTGCTCCAGATTACTCCTACGCTGCTCTTTGCGAGTGCTTACGACGAGTTTTCATCTATCGCCAGCCGACTCCTCTGGCCACAGTTCTCTACAACAGGAAGGAAGGAAGACAAGTAGGACAGGTTGCTAAGCAGCTGGTAGCAACCCTGGAAGCCAATGATCCTATCTTAGGCTTTCAAGCTACCAGTGAGAGATTATTTGTTCTCACAACAAAAACCTTGTTTCTAATAAAGGTGAACTCTGGAAATTAATTATTCAGTGTGCTCTGCTGTAGTTTGTGTTAACAATTTGTTATAGAACTGGATAGGTAGACGATCTGACAAGTTCAGTACAATTTGCTGAAAATCAAAAAGGGGATGTTTTACAGGGGAATCAAATTTCTTCTTTAGAATTTTTCTGTAAGTGAGTTTTTTGACTTTGCTGCCATGGAAGTAAGCTTTTTCAGAGCTATGGGAAAATGTCTTCTGCATTAACATCTTTGTCAAAGTGATTGTCAGATGCTGCTATTGCATAGGTGAATAGATTTATGCATTGCTTTTTCCAAGTGACTTTATTTGCTATACTTCTGAGTTTTGAGAATTCACTTCTGTTTTTAAATGCCACTGTTTACCTATGAAAAAAGTAGTCAGATAAAGAGTTACAGGCATATGACGTGCAAAGGAGAATGTATCATAAGGAAAAAAAATCTCCAGTTCAAATACTGTTGACCGAAAAACTGATTTGGTATTTTGACATTCAGTAGTTTTGAGTGAAATGAATGGGGTATTATGTTTCTTATACAGGTAATTAAATGGAGCAATTTTATTGTATATGCACATTTTAGATTATTGGTTTGGGACTTATTTATACTTGCAGTAACATCTGTTCACATTTCTAGAATATTTAGTAGCTTTTTCCAGAAGCAAAGTAAGGGTCAGTGTGTAGCTGGCAATTATACATCGAGTGCTATAAGTTAAGGTCTTGTCATACTCTCAGTTCTGCCATTTTCGTTTGACTTTATACTTCATTTCAAGTGACTCATTTACAATAAGAAAATGGCTGACAGAAAAAGCACCAGTATTGTAACCTGAGATGGGAAGCTCAGAGGTGCTGCCTCTGCCTCAGATGCCACTGTAAATGCTGCATTGTCACTTAACTGTTCTGTCAGTGATGCATAAGTCAAAATGTGGTATGTTTGCAATGTAAGAGTGCTCAGGCCAATGAGGATGCTTTGGTTTAACAAACTGGTATGGTTAATTGAGTTGAGTAGTTGTATATGAAGATTTTTGTTTCTTACTATGAACTGGCATTGTCAATACATTCAAACCAAAGAGTCAGTTGTGACAGCTCCACCTTGGGTTGGGCTTTTTTCATAGTTGGCTTACAAATCCATAACAAAGAATGCCTAATATGTTGTGTACTGGCAGGAAAGCTGCTGTCATCTGTGGTACCAAAGTACTGAGACACAAATACAGGTGGCCTTTTACTTTGCATCTCCCTTCCAATATTATTTCAGAACCCTGTAAGAATCTACTGAGAGAAGAATAAGTGTTTCTTTAGTTGTGATTGTTTTGAGTCTCCTGTAAATTCTCCAGATTTGCATCAGTGAACTGATTAAATAACAAGAGGGAGGCAAGCAAGTTGTGGCTTGCAAAAACCTTCCAAATGCAGAAGCTTTTCAAGGAACCTGATTTTCCTTTTCCTTACAGCAGGATGATATTGTATATCCAATATTGAAAAGCTTTGCTTTACTTTTACCTGGGTAAGTTAAAACAGACTGGATTTCTAAACCTCTTTTCATTCTGTCCTTTTAAAACTGTCTTGAAAATGCTTTTTGGAAAGGCTCAATGAATGTATTACTGTTGCATGACTGTTTTGCATCAAATTTTTATTTGGTGGCCAATAATGTCAAACAAGGTGGTAGAATTCCTGCACAGGTCCCATAGAAAAAATTTTATGTAGCTTATTACTTTGCAGCATAAATTAAGTGCTTTTAGATGTATATGAATATTACTTAGTAACCTGAGGTTTACTCTTTGGGAACACAGAGTTAAGAACATGGTATCTGGGAAATGGAGGAATGAAAAAGTAAAGGGATCATGGTCAACATGCTTTTGTCACCTCTGGTCTATTGCAGGCAGCTTCAATATAGATGAGAATATCAGATGTTCTTTGTCAAATTCTTCTTGATGTGAGTTACATGTCTGGAAACATGTTCTGCCGTCTCCTGCAACAGACGAAACAAGGTCAAGTAAAATGGTTACCTCTTCAGAGGTACTACAATATACAGTGACTAGAACTCACATTCCACATGTGTCTGTTTCAAGGGAGTTCTTGTTTGCATCTAGAAATAACTTTACACAGGGAAAAGGTTTATCCCTTTTTCCATATTACTCATCTGTTTGTAATTGTGGTTCCCAGGAACGATGTATCAAGTAGTCTCTCTCTTCTTTTGCTTCTATGAGAGTCAAGGATATTTTATTATTTAAATAATTTGTTACGTTGAGGAACCCGGACTGCTGTTGCACAGCAAGCTACTATGTACCTGAGGCAGGGCAATCCCAAGCACAAAAGCTGGCTGGGCAGAGAATGGATTGAGAGCAGCCCTGGAGAAAAGGACTTGGGGATGCTGATGGATGAGAGGCTGGACATGACCCAGCAATGTGCACTTGCAGCCCAGAAAGCCAAACATATTCTGGGCTGCATCAGGCAAGGCACAGCCTGCAGGTCCAGAGAGGTGATTCTGCCCCTCTGCTCTGGTGAGATCCCACCTGGAGAAATGGATCCAGCTCTGACGACCCCAACATGAGAGAGACAAGGACCGGTTGGAGCGTGTCCAGAGGAGGGACATGAAGATGGTCAGAGGGCTGGAGCACCTTGTCTGTGACAACAGGCTGAGGAGAGTTGGGGTTGTTCAGCCTGGGAAAGAGAAAGCTCTGGGAGACCTTAGAGCAGCCTCCTAGTACATAAAGGGGGCCTGCAAGAGTGTTGGAAAGGGGTTTTGGAGAAGGGCATGTAGGGATAGGACAAGGGATAATGGCTTTAAACTGAAAGAGAGTAGGTTTAGATTGGATACTGGAGGAAATTATTTACTGTGTGAGTGGTGAGGCACTGGACCAAATTGCCCAGAGAAGTTGTGGATGCCCCATGCCTCAAAGTGTTCAGCACCAGACTGGATGGGGCTTTGAGCAACTTGGTTTAGTGCAAGGTGTCCCTGCCCATGGCTGTGGGCTTGGAACTAGAGGATCTGTAAGGTCCCTTTCAAACCATTCTATAATAATTAAATGGCTGCAAGCCACCAGGAGACCTATCAGCATTTCCATTTCTGCGTTCAATTACTCTTAAGGCTCATTTGTTCAGCGTATCTTAAATAGCCTTATACAAAGTATAAAATGTGGATATTTAAAAGAGATGGTTTTCTGACAACCATGCTTCAAGTCTTCTAGGATTTTGTTTCTTGAAATCTTCCTTTTTTCAGACAGTTCTTCCTGAGATGTCTCAATCACAATCTGTTGACAGAATTTCTGAGAAAATACTTGGCTACGACAGACTTATTTGGCTGTTTCTGCATTATTTGATTTTAGTATTATTTTTCAGTGCTTTCCTTGGCTGCATGTTTGGAATGCATCATGTATCCTTCTACAAGTTTAAATAAATAGAAAAAAATGTTAAAATTTAAAAATTATTTTGAAGGATTTATATTAATTTCAAATGTGTATCCTTCCTATGCTACTGAAATAAAATAGAGAAATAGAAATAAGAAATTCCTTAAAGTAATGACCTGTGTTAAGGAGCTTTCTGCTAGGGCAAAGTTCTACCAGGTGTCTGCGCTGCAGGGCCAGGGCTGTTGCCAAGATATGCACTATTGCACTCCTTGTTTATCTCTGTGAAATCCCCTGTACAGCCTTGCTAATGTTCCATTTCTGCCAACACACAAATTTACAGAGGTAGTTACTGGAGGGGCTTGATAAGTATTCAGGTGTATTTTTGTGTGTAGTGGTTCACTCCAAAACTTGCCAACCCGTGACAATATGTTAAAGTGCACACTGTGCCTCTGATCCTGTGTCTTCTCTATGTACAAAACCCAGATGATCTGGACAAGCCCTTCTAGATGGAAGACAGAGATCTGCCCTTCCTTCCTCTCCCCCTGCCTCAGCATGGGTGCTTTTTTGCAGGAAAGTGAAGGAAGAGAGGAAGGATGTGGTCTGTATGTATGTCCTTTGTCAAAAAGTGGCTCTTCATTAATGAAACAACAGATCCTATGAGAGTAACAAATAAAAGCTTATATTTTATTTCAGTTTTTTGTGCTTTGTTTCAATAATGGGCCACTAGAACTTTTTAATTTTCTTGCCTTCTGTCAATTTATGTTCTCTATTCTCATTATGCAGATTAGATGAACTTGAAGCCTGCAGTCAGCCACATATTAGCATGTAATAAAAATTTTGGTTTAAAATTTTCTGCCGTCAGTCCTATGTGCTATTTGTAACACATTTCTGGAAATCTGGTGGGATTTGTTTCTTCTCCTCCCCATGCAATACATGTTTATTTGTGCTATGGATAAAAATCAGCAAGGTCTAAAGATTAACTTGACGTCTTTGATGCAGAAGAGCCAAGCATCAAGCAAGTCTTTTCATCAAGACTATTGCGATCATTTCAAACTCAAGGTATAGTCCCTTTTGCTTGGAGAAGCGTTTGCTGGGGTAATAGTTTTTCCTTTATAAAAGGTTTAAGGTACCTCTGAAAAACTTTCTTTACACAAAGATATTTGTCATGAAGTGGTAGCTGGGTATCGATTAAAATAGATATAATTAACAATTTCAGATGCAGACCTGGAAAATACTTGTCATAGACTTTACCGATCTAATGCTCTATGCAAAATATCCTTTATAAACCATTCCAGTGCATTTTTGCAATCTAATGGCAGTTGCAAGGAATTGTCAAGGAAAAACACAGGAAAGCAAATTTTTAAAAATTTATTATTTTAGAATGTGACTTTCATTATGCTGTGATGAATATACACTTTCTAGTAGTGTATTCTACTAATACGCCTCTTAATGTATTAGTTACATTCTGAATGTGCAGGACTTGTGTGTGTATGTACATTTGTATTTTCATCTGTAAATGCACACACCTGTATATATTCCTACTGCCTTAAGGTACTGGGAAGGGTGGGGTGGCTTTTGGAGAGGAGAGTCTTTTAACTTTACTGACAGCAAAGCTTGGATTCTTTATTAACATGTTCCTGAGTCTGCCATACACGTGTTTTAATGTCATGATGACTGCTTTATGTGAAAACATCAGTCATGAATGTGAAAACACCTGTGGTGTTTTCTTCTGCTGAGGATTAAATATGAGATATCTCAGTATTTCATTTTACCCAAACTTAAACAGCTCAGAAGCCAAGTATTGAGTAGATGCCTCAAGTTGGCAGAATAGATGCAGAACTAATAAGCATTTATTTTTATCAGAGTAAGTGATGTTTAGAGGGAAAAGAAATAAGACCCACTGAATACTAATTCAGTCACTTTCAGCACTGAATTTGCAGCTGATTGGCCTTCAATGATTTTTCTCTTTGAAACTATTCATTCTCCCTGTTGCATGTGTCCCCTCTAATAAGTATAGAGTGCATTATGGTAATTTAAGGTTGTGCAATTTATGGGAATTTTCTGAATAACTGAATTACGCTTGCATATGGGGTATCATGGGGTATCTAAAATATAGGCATGAGGTACAAGATGGATACATCCAGTCATAAAGAGACCAGGAAATCAGGCTCTTGATTGGATCAAGGGCTGGTGACCATCTGAGCAGAAATAAAAATGGATGCTTTGAAGACATTTTTGTGAGTTGCAGTTTCAGATTCTAAAAAGAGTAAAAATGTGGGAATCTCTGCAGAATCATTATAGAATCACAGAATGGTTTGGGTTAGAAAGAACCTTAAGGATCATCTAGTTACAACACTCCTGCCATGAGCAGGGGCACCTTTCACTGGACCAAGTTGCTCAGAGCTCGATCCAACCGGCCTTGAAACACTTCCAGAGATGGAACATCCACAGCTTCTCTGGGCAATTTGTTCCAGTGCCTCACCATCCTCACAGTAAAGAATTTCTTCTTAATATCTAATCTAAACCTGCCCTCTTTCAGTTTAATGTCCTTACCGCTTGTCCTAATTACTGCGTGCCCTCATCCAAAGTGCCTCTCCAACTCTCTCATAGGCTTTGAGTACTGGAAGGTGCTCTAAGGTCTCCCTGGAGCCATCCCTTCTCTGGGCTGAACACTCTCTGCCTGTCTTCACAGGAGAGTAAGCTTGCTTAGTCAAGATAAAACATACACAGGCTCCCTTTTAAAATCTAGGGATATATGCAATACTCCATTCAAAGCAGCTGGATGAATCAGAAAAATAACTTGTTTGTTACCAAGACCTCCTCAGTTGTCATTTTCTTTGCAAGTGACAAGGGTAAGTCATCAGTAAAACTGCCTGGATGCTGGTGTGATTGGAGTCACTCCCTTTGTCCTGTTTCTTACCTGGTGTAGCTCCAGGTGGTTGCTGCTGTCTGAAAAATTCAGTTAATAGTCCTATAATGTATAGTTAATAGTTATATTAACTATAGGAATAGCTATATTTATAACTATATAGATAATAAAACTTACATAATATATAGTTAATAGTTATAAGCTATAAGAATTGGCTCCTGTTAGCAACACAGCTCTGAGCCTCTTTGCACCCAATGTGGCATCTGATAAAATCTGCCTTTTCACATAAAACAAATGAAAAAAAAGACCAAAAAAAACCCAAAACCAACCAACCAAACAAAAAAAACCCAAATCAGCAAACCCAAAGAAGCAAACAAACACACAAAAAAACCTCCAAAACACCTAAAACTCTGACTGCTTTAATGTTTCACTTCTTTTTTTTCTGGGAAGTACACCAATAATGTTTTTTTTTCTGCTCTTAGAAATCTTTTCCCATGCTATAAAGAACAGATGCAAATATCCTCAAAGTTTAAACCTCATGCCTCTTAATGCTGTGGGGACAGCAGGATATCTCTCATTGATTCAGTTGAGCTTCAAGGAAAAATTAGCATGCAACTTGGTTAAACTGCCAGCTGTTCCGTTAGGAAGTGGGGAAAAGTGAAGTCAGGCTATTTTAATAGTTTCACTGTGTCTGTTTGCACGGCTGCACTTTCTGAGGTCCATAAAATTCAACATACTGGAAGGTTCAGGTGCCCAAACAGGGAGCTGTGGGCTAGTGAGCACGACATTTCACTGTGTGAACCCATCTGATGTGTCTGATGCCTATCTTCACAAATTATTTTCTATTGTCTGTTTCCTAGGATAGCAGGGGTAAGTTAACTTGCTAACTGACTGCAGTATCTACTGTGGAAGGAAAGAGCACACAGTAGATTCTTGAAGATATATTTTCATATCTAATGTGGTTTATACCATGACAAATCAGTTACAATTAATGAATTCCCACAACTCGTGTTTTCTGGTGGAATTATTCACAGATTTGTAGGCAAACATATGAGAACATTAATTCAGAACTGGAGATAATTAGCACTTCTCATTTAGTTTTCAGTTGCTTATTCTGCCTTAATTATGTGAACTAAATTTCTTGAAACCTATAAGAACTAGTTCACTTTGCAATTTTAAGTGATACTGACTAAGAAAGTGGAGCTTTGCCTCCTAAGTACTGGCAGTGGTCAAAGTCAACAAGGCCAGAGAGGACTACAGAGAACTTCATGGTACTTTAAAAGCATCCTGTTAAAAGCAACCTGCCAATGCAAAGGGAGTGCAGATGCTTAAATCCTACCACTTCTGGATACTTCCTGAGTTTAGCAGCCCTCATTGTTCCAAGGCAAGATTATAGCCTAGGAAGAAGCATCCTACTGAACCCAACCCCTCCTGCCTTACAGCTCTGCAGAAATTCTGACTGTGTGAAATAAAACAATAATGTGTTTGTACCAGTGATGTCCAGCTGTATCCACACCCACAGCACGTTCCTCTGAAATGTGTGTGGTTGGATGTGAGATATTTAAAACATGTAATAAAGTGGTCAGGCCAAAGCTCAATCTGTCCATGTCTCATTTCCCTTAAGCAACTGCTTCTGGCTGCACGATTCCTCGTGCTTTGTCATGAGCAAACAGGCAGCCAGTGCTCTGCTGTCTGCAGCCCTGAGCCCTTCAGCTTTTGGCTGTGGCGCTGGTACCAAATGGCACAGCTCCAGTTTTCCTTCTACCCTGCCGCGTTGTGCCCAGCTCTTGGTGTCTCTGCCATTCAGTTCGAGGAAGCTGTCATGTGCTGGGAGTTACAACCACACACCACAGCCAGGGTTTGCCTTGTGTGGTTATGGCTGTCGTGGTTTGACAGAGCAGGGAGCTGAACACCACACAGCCACTCCCTCGCTCCCCACTGCTAGTGGGACAGGGGAGAGAATTAGGGGCAAAGAAGTAAAATTTGTGGGTTGAGATTAAAATGGGTTAATAATACAGAAACTGAAGAGAAAATAATAAAATAATAATATTAATAACAACAACAACAACAACAATATGTTGTGTTGTTGTTGTTGTTTTACAGAACAAGTGATGCAAAATGCAGTTGCTCACCACTCACTGACCAATGCCCAACCAGTTCCTGAGCAGTGGTCCTCTGCCAGATTTTCCCTTGATTTATATGCTGAGCATGACACCATATGATACGAAATATTCCTTTGGCCATTTGGGGTCAGCTGTCCTAGTTGTGTCCCCTCCCAGATTTTTGTGCACCCCCAGCTTCTTTATTATTAGGGTGGGGTGAGAATCTGAAATCTTTTGCCTTAGTGTCAGCATTGCTCATCAGCAACTAAAACATCAGTGTGTTATTAAAATTATTCTCATCCTAAATCCAAACCACAGCACAAACAACTAGAAAGAAAATTAACTCTATCCCAGCCCAAACCAGGACAATGGCAAAACTGAGCCCTCCTGGGCTTCAGTCAATGGGTATGCGCTCGAACAGCCCGGAGGGAACTGCTGAATTGCCCACTGTGAGATTGCTGGAAGATTTCCCAATCTGTGTGCACAGGTAAACTCTAAACACATTTCCAGGGGCAGGGGAGTGAAGGCTAAAAGATATTGGTAATGGGTTTGAAGAGTTGTAAGAAGATGAGTTTAAAGGTAGCATGATAGGCATGAGCAGGTGTGGTCCAAAGGGTTTCTGTGACAGACAGTATGGTTTCCTGAGCCATGGCTAAGCTGTGTTGCTTGAATATCCTTGTTGGGCCAGATTTCACTTCCTGCTCTATTTTAATGGAGGAAACTTTTGTGCCTTTGCTTTGGTGTGGGTTAGAGTTCCTGTGATAACAGCATAGATCCCAGATTCAGGGAAACTCTTCAAAAGCCAGGCCAAGGAAGGTACATTGTCTTTTAAGCTGTTTTAAATTTTTCCTATTAAAATTCAGTGGAAATAGGGTATATGATTACTGCCAACTGAGAAAATTATTCAGAGAAAGACAAAGGTGTATTTTAAATAAACTGAGTATCATATGTGTTTATATGCATGAGAATGTGCACAGATGATGAGGAGAGTAGAGAGCCATATGGCAGTAGGTTACGAATGGCTCTGCTGCTTAGGGAAATTAATAACTCTAAGCTTTGATATATATGAGCCTGCTGGGGTTCAGATGTTCTCATGCTGGTGCTTTAAGAAACCAGCTGAATCAATAAACAAACATTTGAAAGACAAAACACTCAGGCAGTATCCAGCTTAAAAATTCAGAGAAGACATCCTTAAAAAGGATGTCCTTAGAAAAACGTTGGGGCTTATTCTATGAGTAAAATACACATAAGATTAAAATGAGCTTGTTTATTTTTATATATTGTGCTGTTCTGTAGCTAGTTTTAAGTATGTTTCCTGCTGTTTGCAGGTTTTTTTGTCTTAGCCTCAAAATATTGTATTAACATCAATATTAACTTCTTCAATTACTGAATCCGAGTAATTAAAACAATCCTTTAGAGACACCAATCACTTTTAGTCAAAATATAGGCTTTCCACTTTAATAAAGATAAAATTTTGTACACAAGATGCCTTCCTTTCCTCTGTGTCTTTGTCAGAAGACCAAACATTTATAAGCAAAGACAGGCACTGGAAACTGCACAAAGGTAAACTCTCCACAGCAGAACATAAACAGCCCAGCAAAGCTGCTCAGTAGTGGTTTCTTTGCACTTCAGCTCAGACTTTGCAAGGCCTGTGTGCCCTAACCCATGTGAGTGGAACTTCTTAATGTTGTGCTTTCCTAGGAAAGAAAGGGAACAGACATGGTAAACAGTAATAGTGCATCACACTGTGTAGATTTACTCTGAAGGAATATCAAAAATCACATCATATTCACGTGAGACTGGAGAGTGGTATTGCTAAACTTATAAGGAAGTGTAATCAGATATTAATTAACGGACAACCAGCAGCATTCAATGTCTGCATTAACCTGAAGAAATCCAAGCCATGAGCAGCCAGCTTTTCCAGGGGAGTGCTATTGGAAGCGGTGTCAAAGGCTTTCCTAAAGTCCAGGCAGACAACATCCACAGCCTTTCCCTCATCTGCCAAGCAGGTCACCTTGTCATAGGAGATCAGATCAGCCAAGCAGGACCTGCCTCTCACAAACCCACACTGGCTGAGTGTGATCCCCTGGTTGCTCTGTTGTGCTGTGTGATGGCACTCAAGATGATCTGCTCCACGACTTTCTCTGGCACTGAGCTCAGGCTGACGGGCCTGTAGTTCCCTGGATCCTCTTTCCCACCATTTTTGTCCCTGGATGCCACATTTTCTGACCTCTAGTCAACTGGAACCTCCTGGATTAGTCACCACTGCTGGTAAATGATGGAAAGTGTCTTGCTGAGCATTTCTGCCAGCTCCAGCTTGGCCCCAATAGAGCTGTGTGTGTCTAAGTGGTGAACGTGAAGAATGTGCTCTAGTCTCAACACATTGCTCAAACCCATTGCTGATGTGACTGTCAGCAACTTGTCTTGACAAGCATTTTTTTATATATGTACATCATCTGGCATTTTAATGCTTTT
Source organism: Cnemophilus loriae (assembly GCA_013397755.1). Lineage (NCBI taxonomy): Eukaryota > Metazoa > Chordata > Aves > Passeriformes > Corvidae > Cnemophilus > Cnemophilus loriae. Next base: position 401,662 of record VZTF01008415.1, read on the forward strand.
GTTTCTCTTGGGAAGAGGATAGGAGATACATTTACCTTTAGATTAAATAACTGCATACCCATCATGACTTCCCTTTCTACCTGCATTCTTTTACATCAAGTTCTGAGTTGTCCTGTTTGCAAAGACATACTCTGCAGTCATCCTGTTCAGATGCCATCTCCTGTTTTTCTTTTGTTGTTATGTTATGTTATGTTATGTTATGTTATGTTATGTTATGTTATGTTATGTTATGTTATGTTGTATTTCTTTTTTTACCGTTCCAGCTGCTTGGTAACCTGTGGCAAGCTAAGGAGTTCTTAGTCAGGCTGAATATCGCAGCATGGATCTATACCACCTTCTGAATTTCACTGTAATCAAGAGAGAAGAATGTGTCTGGCTTCACCTGAAAGGCAGCCACGTATTGTAAATCATCAAACAGGGACTGCAGTAAGTTGGAGGAAAAAAGCACAAGATGGGATGCCCTCAAAATTCACCCTTTGGTCAGTCAATAAAAATTTGAATGGGAGCAGAGATACTGAAATAGGTTCTTTGTTTCTTCAACTTTGGTTTTTCTTCCCATGACATTACTTTTAAAGAGATTATCTTCTGAGCTGCTTTTTTGATACTGAATCCCAGCAATTTATGAACACAATTATTTCCTCAACCAACTAAACACTCAAAATCCATTAGAAATCTTCATGTTAAGAGTGTGAAAACATAGGTGAAGATTCAATATGGGTAGAAAGCTGTGGCTTGTAAAGATATTACAGAAATCATCAACTACTTGGTTCAATTCATATTCTCTATATGGATCTCACTTCTTTTTGCTGCTAGGGCTTTTGTCTGGCTTTTATTTGCATGCCAGGAAGTAAATATTGGCAAGTTCAGGCACTCACATCATCAGCTGTTTGGGATCCATGTATTTGTAAAGTACTCTAGCTCTATATACAAATGGAAATTATTTAGCTACCACTTATTATGGATTAATACCTAGGATGAATTATATTTTCACACTGCTTTCCAATTGGCTGCTTAAACTAGAGGATTTAGTGATCCCTATTTATGTAGAGCCATTTATTTATGGTGCTTGTTGATAAATATGAAACTGGTGTCTCACTTGGCAGAGCTTGTTTGGTTCTTCTCATTTTTAGGTTTTAAACACTGGTATGTGTATATTTCTCTGCTGGCAGGGGTGGCTCAGGTGGCACCTGTTTGGCCACAGCTCTCATGCTAAATTGTATTGGGCCGGATTTTCCCTTGTGCTCAAATGCTATTGATGTAGGGTTGGAAAGTGATCCCAAAGGAAAATGCTGTCTTGATTTTTTCAGTCTGATCTGGCATTGACTGAGATGAGCAATGTGTAAGTGCTTGTGAGTCAGCTGGAGAAATGAATGCAAGGGTTGCCTTTTCCCTGGCATGTGCTGGCTCAGACACACCTAGCACAGGGTCATATCCCAGATTACAGCACTTTGCAGCTGCTGAGTTTCTCTTTCCTGGAGAGGATTCAGACTTGCTCACTTACAGACACACTTAGCCTTTCTAGGAAGAGGCCAAAGGAGAACTAAGGAACTGCCTATAGGTCAGTTAACAGCTGAGTTCTGGAGTTTATCTCTGCAGCTGTATATGAAAGAAAGAGGAAGGGCTGTTTGACAAAAGCCATGAGAGATAAAGCTTTCTGCTTTCTCAATAAATTACATTTTAAAAGCCTTCGATTTACAGTATTAAACATTTCTTAGTGAAGCAGTTGCTCTTGTGAAGAATACCCAAATCCACCATAAATGAAGTTGTGCTAAAATTTATGCTATGAATGGAGGCTGGAGAACTTTCATCCCACCTGGTTCTGCTGTTGGGGTTTAAGTGTTTCTTTATGATCGCTCCTCAGTTAAGTAGCTGAAAAGAGATGGTGGTATTCTCCTAGAAAGCCCTGGAAGCTCACAGGAAAGGTTTGTTGTGAGAGGACTTAAACAGCACATTTAGAACTTTTGGGATTTTTTAGTGTTTTATTTGAAACCTGAAAACACAGTTATTCTGGAAAGCTCTCCTTTTCTGACCTGAAATCTTTGCATTCTGACCTGTCCCTGCTGCTGTTTGCTGTGGAGCCAGGGAAGTTCCTCCCAGCTCTGTCCTGCCCTCTCAGACCCTCACTCAGAGACCACCAGATGTGGATTCATTCCAAAGGATAATTCTCTGGTAGGAGAGAATTTTGCTTTTCTGCTGCCGGAGTAGAACAAAATACTGAAGACAGTCAAAACTGAGACATAATTTTTGCGGTTTTCATGTGCCTTTATGGGCAGCAAACCAGCCTATGACAGGTTGCTTTTTGTCTGCCTGAGGAGGTTTGTACCTGCAGTGAGTTACTAGAAAGACTTCAGGGGAGAAGGGAAAAAAGATCAGTCTGAACCTGAGAAGAAGCACAAAGGAGAAGAGGTCTTTTATTCTTAGAAGTATCACCTCTGTAGGAATAAAACCTATTACCTTTCTTTCTGTGACTCTTGGAGAGACTCCAGTTGACAGGGTTTTGAGTTGGATTTTTTGGGGTTGTTTTTGGTTTGGTTTTTTTGGAGGGTTTTTTTGCTACATCAAAAAAGATGGATCTTGACAGCCTGGTTTATCCTCTCTCTTTTTTTCATTTTTTTGTCCACAAAAGGAAATTGATGTGTTTTCTGTGGTATGCTCAGTGACACCACAAAAGACTACGTCTAGTATGTTGCACACCAGCCATTCATTCTCTATGAGAGAAATCTTTGATCCTTTGATATGCCATGGCATTCAAGTGACATTTACAATTTTTATTCACTGAATTTTTGGAAGATATGTATTTTTTCACAAAGTGTAAAGAATGCTCTCATCTTGATTATGCTCTCAACTAAATTAAAAAACATACATTCTTACTAAGTGAAAAACTAGTTTTTGCTTGGTTTTCTATGTTGATGGATTTCTACCCAGTTCAGCAGTGACATGAAGAACACTACAAAGTATGTTTTCTATAAATAAAAGTACCCCCACATGTACCAGGCATTGGATGACAAAAATTACCAAGCCCTCTATTACTCTAATACTTACTGTGACTGAAGCAGGTGCACCTAATTGTGTGGATTTATTTTTAATCATTCCTAGTTGAAACAGATGGAATCTCTGAGACAGCCACTGTCTAAGAGACATCTTCCCCCAACTTTGATTACTCTGAAAAGCTAAACTTCCACTGGCAAAAAACAAATCCTAATTCAAAGCCTAGATACTTAGAGGGCTCTTCAGTTCTTTCTCTCTAGCTCGACAGAGGATTCAAGCTGCTAATACTAAAATATTTTGCAAATTAGGCCTTGAGTATCTCATTTTGCACAGGAAAACATTCCATTTTAATTATTCGGCTGAACATGAAAGCGTGTCTAGCTCTGAGCAATGAGGCAGTTTGCAGCTCTGATTAGCCACCCAAAAATAAGCATTTTGCACTTTGATTACTCATCCAATTAGGAATAGTTTAGTTTTAATACAGAAAGATTATATTTGCAGAAATCTTATCAGAAATTTTCTTTGAAAACAACTAGCCTATGTATAATCAAGGATATTCCTTGACCAGTCCTCATGCTGATTTATTCAAGAAGCAGCAGCAGCTGAAGGGAGTGAAATGGAGCTGGAAGTGGTACATGTTTGATGGACTCTGGTATCTTTAAGGCACTGGGGAGTGAGGTTCAGAGACTCGTCTCCTCAATTTGCAAGTTCCAAACCATGTTCTTGATATAAAATTCAGATTAAAAAATATTTCTTACCAAGCTTTATCCTCCAATTTCATGTGGCATTATTAAAGGAAATACAGTGTAGTGCAATCCTGTGGTTTTCCTTGGCCCAACACTGCAATTCCGAAACTACTCATCCTGAAAGGGAAATTCTGTGCTACACAAGCTTTTTACTGCTTTCTTTCATTTCTACTACCAGCTGGATCAACAGTAGAAGTAATTACTCTATGCATAAGTAATTAGTACTCTATATTTCAACCAACTTGAAAAAATCTCAAACCAATTTTTGATCTATTTCTGTTTATTGATGAGATTGATGGTAACAGATGAAGAAGCAGAAGGTGTTTTTGCCTTGTCCTTCCATTCCTGATCAGTAAAACATGACTGTAATTTTCAATTAATTTTAATTAATTTTCCTTTAATTTCCTCAAATGAGGGACTATGAAAAATGACATTCTGAATATTGGAGCAATGATGGATTAGTTTGGTACAACTCCTAGTCATGCTGACAGGGAATGATTCATGTGACATTCTCTCTTCATGTCACAAAAATTAGGTTTCGAACCCTTTAGTCATCCTGTAAAAGACACCACAGTAACACACCACTTCAACCTTACAGTGGTTTATAATTTAATTAAAGAGAAAATTTCCCCTTTCTCCTCAGAACTTGTTTCTCTTTTACAGAGTTACCTGGGGAAAATAAGCAGGTGGATCTGAACATCACTTCTATTAATCTTTTGCCAAACGAACTTTGCGAACGTTAGGCACTCAAACCTCATAAAGACACAGTCCTGGTAATGCAAAGCACCTGTTGCTTAGCCACACATTTTGCAATTCATACATTAGCCTGTTCCAGACACATTATTGGGGAAACAACAATTAAACAACTGAAATAAATAGGTTAAATAGAACCCAGAACCTAAGGAAATGTTCTACACAGCTTCTCCAGGTAGTGGAAACTTTCCTGAAAATGAATGAACAAACTGGGAGAAATTTTCTGTTGGAAACAATCCAAAGATATCAAGAAAATTGGAAATTTTAATGGCAAGAATTTGTGTTCCAATACAACTGCCTCATCTGGCATCAGGAAAATTCTCCAAGAAGTTGGTTTCTTCAGTATCTTTGCACAACAGGGCTCCCCTCACTTACCCCGCCGTGGGGACCTGTGTCAATGCCTCAGCAGCAGACTCTGCCCTGCAGCACAGGTCTGAGGGACGTGGGCAGCCTGGTCCCTGCAGCCTTCCCTGTGGCTGATCCAATCTGGGCTGGGGATGGATGCAGGAAGCTGCCTGTGGGTCTGTGCCTGGCAGCCACGAGGGCCAAACGTGTCCTGGGGCATCAGGCACAGCATCACCAGATGGGCAAGGGAGAGATTGCCCCACTCTGCTCTGCACTGGGGCAGCCTCGCCTCGAGTGCTGGGGGCAGTTTTGGGTGCCACAATATAAGAAAGACATTAAACCATTAGAGAGTATCCAAAGGAGGGCAACAAAGATGGTGAAGGGCCTTGAGGGGAAGCTGTGTGAGGAGAGGCTGAGGTCACTTGGTCTGTTCAGCCTGGAGAAGAGGAGACTGAGGGGAGACCTCACTGCAGTTACAACTTCCTCACGAGGGGAAGAGGAGGGGCAGGCACTGATCTCTCTCTGTGGTGAGCAGTGACAGGACTCGAAGGAATGGCCTCAGGTTGTGTCAGGAGTGCTTTAGGTTGGATATCAGAAAAAGGTTCTTCACTCAGAGAGTGGTTGGGCACTGGAACAGCTCCCCAGGGAAGTGATCACAGCTACAATTGTGACAGAGTTCAAGAAGCGTTTGGACAATGCTCTTGGGCACGTGATGTGACTCTTGGGGATGGTCCTGTGCAGGGCTGGGAGTTGGACTCAATGGTCCTTGTGGGTTCCTTCCAACTCAGCTTATTCTGTGATTCTGTGTTTATAAATGTGTTGTGCCTTCATCATGGGCACAGTCTCAGCCCCTCTCTGCCTGTGCTGTGGCAGTAAGTGCAGCCAAGAAGACCATGAGCTTCCCAGAGACTGTGATAACCAGATTGCAAAACATCAGAGTGGCACTCATGGAAATAAATGCTCAAAGACATTTTTGCATGGGCATTGCCATCAAGACTCACTGATTCTTACAACCCTTATGGTGGAGAGCACTGACTGCAGGATAATGCCCCTGCGATGTCCTCACCAATGCCAGAATTCAGGGGGTAGCATCTTTCATGAAACTGAGGCATAGGATTTACCAGAGACGTACCTGTCAAGTCTAAGCCTTGTACAAAGTCAGTCCGCAAAGTCAGCTCTGCAAAGAGGATGTTCTGGAGAGCAGAAAGGACACTTGGCTTGTGGGGACTTGTGCTAGTTTTAATGTGTTCCAAGAGTTTCAATATTTTGTCTCAGTGAACAAAGGCAACCAACTGAAGTCAGAAATCAAACTTCGACTTCCTCCCAGCCAAAAAACATCAAATGAGATTTGCAGCATGAACAGAATAATTAGGGATAATAAATGGCCTAGAGCAAAAGGGAAAGGATGCAGGAGACAGTATCCTTTGGAGGAAAAATAAAAAATAAATCCTTCTGAACAGACTAGAGAGAAAAATATCTTTACTCAGAAGTCTGGAGATTGAATCCCTGCTGCAGAGCTCGGAGATTATCTGTTTTTCATTTCTCTTACTGATGTCAGTGTATGTGGATTACACCCACTGTTAATAAACACAGGTTTTAGTTGTTAGTCTTATGAGATATACATTCTAAATTTACATTTAGCTGCCTTGCTCATGGCAGCTGTCCTACATATCCACAGTGTTCACTTGGGTTTACTGAGGGATATCCCTTCAAAAAGTGTCTTTTGAGTATTGAAGTAGAAAGAATTAAAAGAATGTGTTTCCCATTTGAGGTATTTTTCGATGCAGTCTTTTATTCCCCATTGTCCATTTAATATGCTCATGTAGACTTGCTGCTTCTGGCACAGTCTTAGAGATTAGATTTCTGAAATACTGACAGAAGTCCAGCTATTTTGCTGAAATCATAATCAGAAAAATCTGACTTTAGACAGCTCTCATTAAGTGGGAAAAGAAAATCCATTCCAGTGTCTTTTCTTACTGTGATAGTTGTCCCCAGGATGAGATTAGTGTTTAGGACTAAGATTCCACCAGGCTTGAAAAGTTTGCCATGTCTTGTTAGTGGGGTAAGGATAAAAAATACACCACTTCCCCCCATTCAGATTTAGTCTTACGTTTTAACAAAATACAGAGTTCATCTCTTGTTTGCTATAGGCATCTGACAAATGGTGCTGGCCTTTTTGGTAGCACCACAACTCCTGTTTTATCCAGGTACCCTCCAGGGTACTCATGACATCCAGCACGGGAGGGTGGGAGGAAGGGGGATGCGCTCCCTGCGAAGGCGCTGTCTCCGTGTGGGCAGTGGTGATGCTTCCCTGTGCAGTGAGGGCTCTCAGCAAGGGGTCATGATGTCCAGAGCTGATGTGCATGGTCAGGGTGGAGCTGTGCAGTGCTCTCCTTGGCAGAAAACACGGCACCAGCAGAAGGCTTTTTGTGCCAGAGGCAGCAACTGGAGTTGTGTGCTTGACCTATGGGGTGGAAAGGGAAGAGGATTTATCTCACTGAAATAAGAGTGCTTTCTTATTTAAAAATAAATTTGTCATTAATTAGCCAATGCTGTTCTGCAAAGCTTTTAAGCACACAGAGGTCACCAAGAGTGTGTTTGATGAATTTGGTGGTAGAGAGAAATTTAATAGCACTTCAGCACAAAGTCAGAATCTTTGAGACAGGCACTTACAAAACTGTAATTATTTAGTGCTGTAATTAGATGGCATTTACCCCTTCTATCCTGTTTTTTAACCATGTCCAGTTGGTCTTTCTTTGCATTGTAAAACTAATTTCTCTTGTCCTTTCATTAGCCTCTGGTGAACAACAACACCATCTGCAAACACTATAAAACACTTCTTCTGTAAAAAACATATTTCCATATTATAGTAAAGTTTATTTTCTTATTCTTGTTTATAATAGAAGAATAATACTTCTAGGGAGAAATAGTATCTTTAATTAGTCCATCTACTATTGTTCCAGACAGGATACTCTTTCCAGTGCACAAGTCAGTTTCAGATCTAGATGTGAAGAAGGAAATTGCTGGCAGAGAACAAAACAACTGCTCTGAGTTTAACTTCATTATGGAGACTGGGTAGAAACCTTCGGAGAAGAGGAGTAATAAATAAAGGATAGTAAAGTCATTTAGTTCCCATGAGGAAGAGTGGCTGTGCCTCTGGTAACACTCAAACTAGACCACCATCTGTTTGCCAGCTTCAGACCCAACAGGCACCACATGCTCTATGTCTGTATCATATAAATTCCTTTACCCTCACAGAGAGGGTGGCAACACCCAAAGTGCTTATTTGGAATACTGCCAGGCCAGGCTATCTCCCGTCCCTTCCCTGTTAGAGTGTCACTTTGCTGGGGGCTAGATGTGCTCCAGGGACTGCACAACAGCTTGACAGTGTCAGTGGCAGCAGAACAGTGCCCAGCCTGAGCTGCTGCTTCATTCACTACTATTCACAACAGGCAATTACCACCTGCAGAATAGTATTCCTTAGCACCAAAATATTTATTTTAAGGAGTCAAAAGAGAAGTAGCCTATTGAACTTCAGCCTGACATTCCAGAATGTCATAGCACTGGGAAAAAGAAACTAGAGTTTGTAATTTAGAAAAATTATGTCTTATTATGCAAGCTCAGTCCGTGGTCCCTTATGTTTTCTAGTACATCAGACACAACAGTCTCTTTCAAGCATCTTGTCACATGTTATTTTAGTGTAACAGCAACAGCTTGTGAAGTTTCTTTGATGTGCAACTTGTTACTAGACAAGATCTCTAAAAAATTAGACTAACCTGTTCTCACTGCAGTAGACACGGCCATCTGCCTCTCCCACACATCCACAGTGTCCTATCACAGCCTTGCTCACTCTTTTAATTGTTCTGCATAAACAGGGTAGGAGACAGTATAACATTTTAAAATGTCATGTTTACATTACAGTCATTTTTTGAAGAGGCTTCCTCTCATCAGAGCTGTCATTTCCTATTTCCTTCCTGAATTTGTGTCCTATGTGCTAAATAACTTATTAACCCTTTGTAATTTCTGCTTATTGTTCTCCTGAATGACAATGTCTGCCTGAACACAATACAGCCTGCCTTTCAAGATACCCTGGATCTTTCCATAATTTCCTTCTAAATGTGCTCTGCTGTATTTCAGATATAAATCAGTGGCATATGAGACAAATCTGTTATCCCAATTTGCTGTCTATACTTTCCCGAGACACTTGGCAGCTGCATCGTGTTATTATTTGTTTTCTTTCATATAGTTATTGCCTAGAACTTGAAAGAAAAACCTGTTTGTGATCACCAGGGATTTGACCCATCGTTGCAGGACCTCTTTCTGCTGTGGAGCTGGCAGTAGACTAGCATAATTACATTCCGAAATTAATATAAACTCAAGGTATGCCCATCACAGAGAGAGCTCTTATCTCAAAAATCATACTTGTTGGATGGGTGCTACTTATTTTAGACACTACCTGTTTTCTGTGCTTTATTTTATTACAAGCTCTGAGTTAAGTGAAGATTTTGGGTGAAAGTCTACTATTATAATCTTATTTTCATTATTCCACATTTGTATATATCCAAGCTATAGGATATAAATGGTTGTTAACAATGAGAAGGAGCATTCACCTCCCCTAAACAAAACAGAAGTTTATCATATGAGATGGTTATTATTTTCCATGGTTTCTTGTACTCTGTTTTTTGTCCCATGCTTTGGCCTTGGCAGACCAAGAGCTTTTCTCTTCTGCCTGTTTGGACCCAAAACGTGTGCATGGCAGAAATACCTCTCTGTCTGATGGAATACCATGGACTCAGGCTACAGCTCTCTCAGCACCGATGCAGCTTTGTTTTCCATTAATTTTGCCCCACTGAAATCAAGTGCTGAGAGAGATTCCAATTGCCACTATAAGCTTGAGGAGGCCTGAGGAGTTCTGATGAAAGAGGAATGATCCATGTGGCAGGTGTAATATGTGTTTGTCAGTGCTGCCCCGCTCCATTTCTGTAGAGTGGTGGGTGTTGTATTATATCCCAGTGTTGCTTTTGGAAACAGCATCCAGGGGCAGGTGTAAGCACACGTATTTCAGAAGGGAGGTTCAGCAAGCTGTAGTAAGACTTGGAGTCCCACATGGCTGAAGGATGCTGAGGCCCTCTGTGCCCTGCTTTGGGCTGATGCTCTGCCAGACACCAGTGCCCTGCCCCATGAGCATTTCCTCCCAGCCCAGCACCTCGGCTGAGACCAGGATGTGCCCACCGCAGTGCTCTGCTTAACTCTGTACATCAAACCCTCAGGAAGAGCACACATATTTTAAATGTCATAAAAACTCTGGAAACAAGCAGAACAATTAACGCTTTCACTTGCAGTAAAACAGAAATGCAGGAGGAATAGGACAATTATGCATCCTCACCAAACAAACAGTTCATCTTGGTGGTAGAAAATAAACACTCAGTTGACATAATCTAGAACTGTTAGGGAAAGCTGAAAGAGTGAAGTTTATAGGGAGGAACTTAAGCTTGACTTGATACATCTCTGGGACATCTACTCCAGTGTTTGACCACACTCACAGTAAAAGGCTTTTTCCTAATGTTTAAGTGAAATTTGCTGTATTTCAATTTGTGCCCATTGCCTCTTGCCCTGTCACGGAATATAACTGAAAAGAGCCTTGGAGCTTCTCTCTATCAGGTATTTATGCATACTGGTAAGATTCCCTGAACCTGCTCTTCTCCAGGTTGAAAAATCCCAACTCTCTCAGCCTCTTCTCATATGTCAGATGCTGCAGTTCCTTCATCACCTCTGTGGACCTGCACTGGACTCATCCCAGTGTGTCCACGTCTCTCAGGTACTGAGAGGCCCCAGCACAGTACCCCAGATGTATTTCACAAGGGCTGAGCAGAGGGGAAGGATCCTCTTTCTCGGCCTGCTGACAATGTCCTGTCCAGCGTAGCCCAGGAGGTTCCTGGCCATCTTTGCTGCAGGTGGTTTTTGCTGCCCTGTGGTCGATCTGTTCACCAGGATCCACGGTGCCTCACGTCCACAGAGCTGCTCTGAGGTCAGCCCCCACCACCTACCAGTGTATGGGCTTATCCAGCCCCATGCAGACAACTTGAGCCGGGTACAAATGAAAACATTAAGAAACCTACTACCTGGGATTCACAAAAGTCAGCAAGATCTGACTGGAGATTGAGCCCTCTGTCTGCAGGACTAGTGGTAGAGCATTTACCTAAGAAATGAGAGGCATGAATTGGGCTTTAGTCTAGCTCTAGGGAGTTTAGTCTTTGCGCATATCCTGATCCTCAGGAGACTGAGTTTCCTCTGCATTACCTTGAGGAAAATCAGAGCAGATCAAGTAATTCCACTTATCCTCTTGAGGCTGGGTTCAAGCACAAGTGGCTGACATCACCAGAAAAGCCAAGCAGTACCCATGGAGTACAGGAACCAACTATGCTGATTGTAGTGACCAAAGAACAAAGTGGCTTCTGGTCTCTGCCCCTGCTCCCAAGATGTGGGGGTTTTGCTCCTTTTCTATTTGTTTTTTTATTTTGTTTAATGCTGTCCAATGTAAAATACATAAATAATCCTTGTAACAGGGACAAGGATTCATATGAATCCCATCCCATTTAAGCACTGTAACTACTGCTAGACTACTGGCACACTGCTCTACCTTCAGGAAAAATAGATTGCATTTTTTGGGATCTCTTTCTGCTACAGATGAAAAAGGATGTTGTTATATTTTCTGTCCATTGCCAAGGACAGCAAGACAAAAGGTGTGTATTCAAGTTGTTGTTAAAAAATTTAAATTACAGTATAATTATCTTGCTCAACATTTTATTAGAGTAGCAACAAAAATCCATTACAAATTAATCCCCACAGTAGCATGCATCCAAGAATTACAAAATGCTTCTTTTGAACAAAAATTGTTCTGCATTTATCAGTAGTACATTTCTCTGAACAATTCCACAATATTTATAATAAACAAATATATAAACCACATAAAGTGACAGAATGAAACTGGAATTACTCTGGGTAGATGAAGAAGAAATTCCCTCTAAACCAGTTGTTCTTACTTAGTTTGTTAGAATCCAAATTCTAAGATTCAGCTCCCAAATTAATGAATTCAGGAGTCCAAATCACTTTGGCTGAGCCAATTCACTGGCGTTTGCTGTATCACTGTATCCCAGTAGTAATGAAAGAGTCATGAGAAAACAAACTCTCATTGAAAAGAACAAAAGAGCAAATAAACAATTCTGTCTGAAGAAGATATAAAATACAGAAAGATCATTTTCAAATTTCACTGCAATTTGTAGCAAAAGAAACAACTGTACACACACATAGTGGAGAAATAAATAAACACAGGCCACAGGCAGCACTGTTGAAAGAACAATTAATCTTTTCACATGCTTGAAATTATGGTTTTTTCCATGGTGACAGTGCTCAGATCTGAGGGGCGTGGGGGGTGCATTTGAATTATTTATTTATTTATTTTTAGAGCAGCTTTTTAAAAACAAACAAAACTGTCAACTTCCAAAGTGACTGTTCCAAGCCTTCACTGTGTAGCTGGGAAGATACTGCAGCAGCTCCTGAAGGAGCATCAGTCCTTCAGTCCACTTTGTTGGATAATTGTTTTTGAAGAGATGGTAGTGAGACCTTTATCATTTGACTCGTGTCATTCATTTCCACAGGAGCATCATAAACCCTTTTACAACACATTGGAGCTTCTCTGATGTATCCTTAACTCTGAACTCAGGGTGGGCATGCGATAATTTGAACCACAGTGTGTTACCAATACACCTGCCCTTTCTCAGCTGCACAATTGACCTTCACTGAAGCTTCTGAAATCTCAGCATTTCAGAAAGGAAGCAGCATAGCTCCCCAGGCCAGATGCGAAAGCAGCACCTCTTCTGTGACATTCTGGATAAACTTCTAACTAAAAGTCCAATAAGAATGCAATCTCTTACATCAAAGATGTTAAATAAGGATATAGGCATGGATTTCAATATTGCTACCAATCAGACAATTCTTTCAGACTAAATGTTGCAAAGGAGTTTGCTATCCACAAAATAAATATATAAAGATAGTTATATTACTGCAGTCAGTAGTTGACATCCAGCTACTTTCACTTCTAGCAAAAAAAAAAAAAATTATATAATTATCGATAAATTTAAAACCACATAATTTTTTAAAAAAATACATGCTCACATATATAATTTACAACATCTAGGTACAAGAATAAAGGTTGACTGCTATTCTAAACAGAAGGGCAAACACAGAAATAGTCACATTAGCATGACATCTGACAAAGTTTTGTAGTGTTAGCTGTATATCAGTACAAAATTAGCATGGATTTCACAACTAACATCTATAAAGATACATCACATTATCAGTTAAAATCACACCTTAGCTTAAATATGCAATTTTAAATATTGCATTTTTGCACACAATTTTGCAATCGTAGTCATTTCTGTTAGCACAAATAAATATCAGAAAGAAATAATTTCACTTTTGTTATTCCCGGTGATGGTGGATACAAAGTCACTTACACAGATTTTAGCCCTTGATGAAGCATTACAAAGAATATGGGCTTAAATACCTCACCTGAGGATCTGGTGGAGCAGAGGCTGAGAAAGCAGATAGCTATTTTTTTTGAGCAAAAAGGCAAATAAAGGAGAGAATTCATTTCTGGTACTGTTGGTCTATAAAAGCTGTAATTCAGTCTGTGCTCTGAAAGCAGCAAGATAAAAGTTTAAGTTGGTGTTACTGTTGTTACACAAATACTGAGCTCAGTTTTTACCCAGCCAGTTGTGCTCCTCACCAGACAGCCAGGTTTCCATGGAATGCAATCTTTGCCTGCTGCTAGTCCTGCACATCTTGCTTTTTAAGTTAGACAAGCAACTAGTTCTAGCACCTCTTGAGAAATTCTGGAAAGCAGGGCCTGCTCTGAAAGCACTGAATAAGTGCCTGACTGAAAACAGCATGTGAAGAGCAAAAGAATTTCCAGGCGTCGGCTCCGCAGCCTCTCCCTCCAGCTCAGACGGGGAATCAGCTCGTATCAGCTGGAAGCAGTGCTGGCTCATGGACACAAAAACTTTGCTCAGTCAGACACAGGAACTTGCTTTTACTTTGAATGTCTCTTGGCTAAGCAACCATTAATTCCTGTGTAAAGTTCACAGATAATTTAATTTCTCTGTGACAGGTGCTTTGGAAGAAATGTTAAACAGGTTGTGGTATCTCTCCTTGACTTCCCCTTATCATGCCAAACTGTAGCTTTAAGCAAGTGTAAGCAGTAAAATGCCATAGAACTCTGTATTTTCACACCAAGCTCTACAAAGGAAAGGTTTGCCCAAAGTGTATGTCACAGCTACAGAACTGTATTTATGAGATTAATTGCTAGGTACTAATTTGAGAATACATTGCTATCCTTCTCTCTGACTCTTGAACCCTAGACAATTTTGCTTACTTGGCTGACACTTGACTTACTTCGTCATTTTAATTCTTCCTTATTATTTTAAAAGCAGTCTGGACATCCCACTTCCACTCCTGTGGGGGTTCAGACATCTGCACAGTAATAGACCCCACTGCATGTGCCTGCCTGGTGGCCTGTGCTGCTCAGGCAGACAACCTGGCAAGCTGGGAAATGCAGAAGGGAAGATTGCAACATGGCCTGCACGGGTCCCGCTGCTGGCTCTGCCAGCGACTGGAATTTTGTCACACCTACACTGCTGGTTAAAGCCTCCTTGCTGTTGGTCCCTTCCATGCCCTGGCATCACTCTGCCAAGCTGGAAAGTGCCTGTGGAGCTCTGCAAAGGTCAAACAGGAGTTAAAGCAAGGATGCAGACCAAGCAGGATACAGACTGTTTGCAAAATCACAGAATCACAGAGTGGGTAAGGCTGGAAGGGACCACAGTGGGTCATCTGGTCCAACCTCTGCTCAAGCAGGGTCATCCCAGAGCACATGGCATAGGACTGAGTCCAAATGGGTCCTGAATATGTCCAGTGAGGGAGACTCCACAAGCTCTCTGGGCAATCTGTTTGCTTCCTCCTTGCCATGTAGAGAATGCCCAATAGAGTCCTTTGCATGCAGCAGACGCAGGTTCATGGTTCGTGGTTTTAACATTCAAATCTGAGGCCTGTCAGGGTATTTTTAGTTCTCTTTAAGTTTGCAAATATAGTTGAATGTCAGTGAAAGTGGCTTGAATTGGGGAAGTGGTTGTGTATGCAAAAGAATACTTGATAGGAAAGTCTTGAAATGCTGTGGAGGCTACCTCTTTCACCCACACTGGACAGGTTTGTGACTCTTGGGGATGGGGCTGTGCAGGGCCAGGAGTTGGACTCGATGATCCTTGTGGGTCCCTTCCAACTCAGCCTACCCTGTGATTCTGTGAATTAGGTTTTTTATAGGTTTTTAAATGTCATGTACAAAAGCTGTGCAAAATGTTCATGACAAACAGGAATACACAGGCACTTTCCAGAGCTTCTGCTGCACGGAAGCGAAAAAATGTACTTCTAGCAAGAACAACAGCTGGTCTAGAGCAAAGCCAAAGCAATACATGATATTTTGTCTGCAGCTACATCAGGGAGACTATGGCCCCAGGCTGCTTATCATGGGCCTGTGTGGGAAGAGCAGGGAAGGGGCTATGCTGGCAAGGGAAAAGCCATGATGACTTCTCTTCTGACAACACTTTATGTCGTAAAGTATTCTAATAGATAAACTTCAAGACAAAACATTTAAAAAGCGTCATTTTTCACTGAATTTTCCTCTTTTCCCCAGACATTATTGATATTAAAGCTCTAAACCCCCTCTAGCGCTCTTAGACACAATTGGTATTGAACCAAGATAAAAGGAGCTGGTAAAAGCCTGTTGCATACTCTTCAATACCTGTCAAGTTCCAACAGGATTCAGTAATAGCTGAGACTTACATTTAAAGTGGTATATCTATAAACCTGATTGATGAAAAAAATAAGATCTTTTAAATGCTTCCTACTGACTTTTTAATTTGTTCGTTCCCTGCTGCAAATTCATTGAATGGTCTTCCTGTTTCATGCTCAAGGTAAAAATAAACCAAAGAAAAGAAAGACTTTGTGCTCTTTGCCATCAGATACCTGTTTATTGAAGCATGCTCTGATGGCTGCAATGAGATTTGCACTGATGTGGGATCAGGGAGTCACTGGCAGCTAATTGCTGCTATCAGCAGCAGTTTTGGCTGCTGTTGAAAGTTCCCGTGGGTACTGCCCAGTGCAGCCACACATTAGAGCAGCTCCTCTCCTCACCTCTCACCTTCACTGGGAGTATCATCCACTGCCCCACTCTGCGTCCATGGACTTGTCCTGGCAAGCCTTGCTCGTTCTGAGATCACAGACCACTCTTCTGCCAGTTAATGGGAAGAAGGATTTAGGTATTCTACTGATGCCAACTCACCTGCCTGAAGTTAGGTTGTGTTAATTACTTCATTCAGTTAGCCTCAATAATATACTCTTTTCATGCCCCAAGATGCTGCATTTTCTTGTAGGGCAGAGGCAGGTATATAAAGATTTATGGTAGCTTCTGCAATTCTGTGAGCAGAAATGTCCTTACAATTCATACAAGTTGGTGGGAACAGGGCATCGAAATGTCTTCTATGGCTGCGTACTCAGAACAAGATGGGCCTCAGGCCTGAAAACAAGGAGAGAAGAAGCAAACTGAGAAAAAAATATTTTACACTCTCATATCATCTGCAAAAGCAAATAAAAACTGAAGCTTCTTTGTAGATCATCTATATTTTTAAGATCTAAAACATATGGGTTTACAAACAGCATTTAGGTAGTACTGTGTAAAAAAAGCATCATGAAAACAGTGACATGCAGCAACAAGAGAACTGGGTTAAAGAGGTGTGCTACACACAGGGATGCTTGCACATAGCACAGAAATGCTTTCAGCAGTCCCAGAACCAGAGTGCTGGTGTGTGGGAGAGCCTCCCTTTAGCACCAGCTCTGTGGTGGCACCGGGCTAGTTAACCCTCAGCTGGAGTCAGGGGGGAAGGCACAAGAAAATGCCCCATTGCCCTCCCTGCAGCCAGCCAGGCACGCCCAGAGGAATCACTGAGCTCAGACACCAACATCACCCTCCTGCCAGTGTACGTGAGGCACCATGCCTGAGCACCACCTTCTGATGCTCCACTAGAGCCCTCCGTTCCTCAGAAAATGAGGCTTAATTTGTTTGTTTCTCCTCAACGTTCCCCATGCTGCAGATCCTCCAAGTCCCATCACGCTTGGCAAAAGGCACTTTGAAAACATTACCCTCCAGAGGCGGGCAGCTGTCCCTGCCCCACCATGCCCTGTTTGGTGCGTGGCCTGTCACCGTCAGCCTCTCCCGGCCCTCTGTGGTGCTGCCCAGCTGAAAGCTACCCCAGCACAGCCCCATGCCCAGCAACATGCTCTGCTTCTGGAGGACGCCACAGCAGACACTGAAATGTACCAACCATTACCTTGGACGACAAACACGTATCACCAACGGACAATTTCGCAGAGGACAGGTAGGTATTGGTAATATCTTCCAGCTCAGTGCTGAAGTGATCGGAATCCTTGATGACATTGTAATTTAGGGCCATGCTGGAGCTGGCAGGTTTCTTCTCCTGTTTCTGCTGGTAGTTGCAGAGCTTCCTGAAGGCTGCTCTGAATTTCTGGGACATGAGATTATAAATTACAGGATTGATGGCACTATTTAAATAAATACAGATTCTGCAAAACAGCAGGAACCAGTTTTCTTGGAAGGGCCTGGAGAGAAAGGAATTGACCACAACCAGGGTGCGGTAGGGCATCCACAGGAATGCAAACAGGATCACAACCACGGCCAGCATCTTGGTAACCTGACGGAACACAGAGGTAGACAGAAGAGGGGCAGAAGGTTAGCACTCCACTTGGAATGAACATGTGCATTCTTATACCTCTAGGGCCTAACCAAAACTATGGACAGATCCTTCAGCAAGAATTTCTGACAAATATTTGATTCAGAAATGTCTTCTACAGTAGGAAGTACAAAAAACCTTGGCTCCAAATTCTTCCTAGTTTTTGTTAAATTACCCTTTCCAGATGATACCCCAGTAAGCTAACTGTTGTAGACCTTAGATTTTTCCACTTCTCATGCTGGAAGGGGGTGTTGATTCAAACAGGAAAAAAAGGATATAAAGTAATTTTTTCCCAAACACATTAGATCTCCTTTAGACTAGTATAGCCTGTAGAGTAATTGAACATGAAGCCTTTTTAGGTTATCTAGTTTAACAGTCAGCCTAAAACAATTTCCCAAAGCCAAAAATAAGGGAAAAAAAGAGAACAATTAGATTAATTTCTATTCCTCAAATCCTCAATTTTTAATTAGATCTTCATTATTTGATGTTTACTCTGAAAAGTCAAATAAAGTTTAGAGAGCCAGGAAAAAAAGGATTATCAATAAAAGTTGATTGTTATAAGAACTTTATTCTATTGTGTAATTTTGTTTTGAAAAATGAACAATCTTTGTGAATACCCAGGATAGCTGAAGTGAAGTGAGCAAGAAATAATAAAAAATTATTGAAACCTCCTTTAAAAAGAGTCTTTCTTTTGTAAATAATTTAATTCTAGTGTAGACAGTATTCATTAGTCTCCACATTAAAGAAAGTTGGAAAGATGTTAATAGACAAAGTAGAAAGTACAGGGAAGTGTAACGTGGGACAATACGGTGGCACAGCCTCATGGAAGTCAGGAGATGACTTGGTTAACTGTGTGAAATGGAAAGCATTGGCACATATTTTGGTGAGCTACAACTGCTTCTTTTGATTGTAAATTGATAAGAGTTTCAAGAGGAGATAACTCCACTGAGATCACTCACAAACACAAAACACTAGTTTTAGAAGTGGGTTTTAGTTTGAAGTTATGAGAGAGCATATAATTCTCTTGTCTTCTTATCAGATAAGCTCATTATACAGAAACCTGCCATTGCATTGCCTAATGAATGTATTTTCTCCTATCTATCTAGAAAGACACACTTCTAAGCCGATTTGTTTGGTTTGTTATAGGTATTATAATAAAGAATGTGATGAAGATCAAAGTTACTCTACAAATTGATGTATCTTTATCTATTTATCTGTCTTTAAATATACATATTCAAAGGCTGCAGTTTTATCTTATAGTTCTCCTCCCCTCATCCTTACTTTTGATTTCTCTGCAGCTGTGTTCAGTAGAAGTAAAAAATAAGACTGAGAAATACTATCTCCTTTTTTGTCACTTGACTGATACATTTCATTATGACTTCTAGACTGGTTTTTTTCTAATTTTCTGTGCACAGTCATTGTAATAAAGCAAAATACAAATGTAAATGTGCCAGGTAACTCAAAGGATGATCCCTCCTTATCTCCAAACCACTTCTAAAAGGGCCATTCCTGTGAACATGGTGGCAAGGAGAGAGCTGACCCAATACTGACTCACTCTGGCTCAGGAGGACTCAGGACTCCTCACCTCTGCCTCTCATCCCTCCAGCTCAGCTCCAGCTTGTGCCTCCAAACTGAGCAAATCCATTCAGTGGAGAACAATCATTCACTGTAGAAAATAATCCACATTTAAAGGAAGAAAGCTACCAGTTGTGGAGCCTGGATGAACAATGGGACAGAGCCAAACCAACAGATGTATTCCATCAGCTCAGGCATTCAATGCATAACAGCCTACACAGGCATCAGAGTACTTGGCTACCAGAAGCTCAGCAGGGCACTCTATTATGGTACCTACCAGTCACTGGCAATTTACATTTCTTCTGAGCATGTCTTTCAGGAAAAATTGCTCAGAGGATCATTTGCAGTGTTGCAGCTATCAGCTTGAATCTGGACTAGAAGTAAATTATTCCTACTGTCAAGGAGAGGGTAATTCACAGTCACAAAATTAACACTGTAGAGCAAGGAAAAAAGAATATATATATATATGTATGTACGTGTATATATATATGTACATATGTATGTTTGTATGTATGTATGTAGTGTGCAAATTATTAGCTGAATTTGTGTATATTGGCATCTTGATGAGCACTTTCTGTCTAACACCATAAGCTTCTACTGCTGGAAACTAAGCACTCTGTAGAGCTGGTTTTCATTTTGCTCAGGTCAGTGAACCAACTCATGTACTCATATGCTGCCACAGAGTCTGCATTCAGTGCAAGAGAAGAGGCAGAACCCATGGGTGGCATTTCTTTGGTGGCATCTCTTGGTGGTTCAGTCCGTACAGGACAATGAGGAGAATTCACTATAATTTTAAACTGTCTGCTTAAAATTATGTCCTTCCAAAACTGCTAAAAATAACAAACCTCTCACAAGATCTCTATCGCAGGGCAGAAACTTAGTTTCCTGATCCATCTGACCAGCTGTGGTTGTGTCTCTGAGACACACGATGAGGCCCTGAGTTCAGGTAGTTAGTTATTTGCTCATTGGTAAATCCTCCCTAAGCTGGCTCTGGAGTCGTTCTTCCTGCTCAGCTACCTCAGATCATGACCTTTGTGCAAATGACAGCAGCTCCGAGGAGGTGCCCTGGCAAGGCTTGCTTTGTCCCAGCATGGGGGTTGTCACTCCACTGCAGGCTGAGGCACCACCCAGGGATTCTGACACAAATTTACCTCAATTTCCTTTATAGGTGAATCCAGTATCTAAATACATGACTGAGGCCAAAGCTGCATTCTTATCCACACTAAAAGTCTTTATTGCTGAACATAAATGGTTTAGAGGAAGGTTTGGTCCTCTTTGTTGAAGTAAAATGCCATATCCTTTTTCAAATCACTTCATATGAAACAGAACTAAACATATATTGGGAGGAGGCTAATTATTTGACATCAGTGGACTGCTAAGAGGACAAATTTTAAAAGAACATGCTTTATATTACCTGTAAGCACACACTGAAGCTCCCTGAAAGCAGCAGCACTACATCCTCAATTCACTGCACGGATGAAGGCAAGCATACACTGATCGCTCTTTTCTTGTGGATGTGCACTGTATGTCCTATGCTCAGGGTACAAATTATTCTTAGTTAGGGAGACTGAAAACATTATAAAAAGACTGAGCAATTTCAGCTTAGTCCAAATTTCAAGTGTAGTTTGAATGATAACAAAGTGCTTGAGATTGAATATAGTCCTGCTGCATACAAACATTCTTCAAGCCCTATCTTTTTATTGCTGAGGATGTCCTAAAAAATATTTAAAATATATTTTACTAAGCAGAGTCCCAGTATTTTAATTTTGAACTAGTATCCTCCTTTTCCTTCCTGCTCCAAAAGCTTGTCATTCTAAGAAAGTGTTTTTATCAAACATTTTCATTATCCTGGTACAAACGGTTTGGAATTTGCTTCCTTCTCCGTTGAGTACTAATCTTTCTTACACTGACAGGTAAAAGCAATAGT
Organism: Cnemophilus loriae; assembly: GCA_013397755.1. Taxonomy (NCBI): domain Eukaryota; kingdom Metazoa; phylum Chordata; class Aves; order Passeriformes; family Corvidae; genus Cnemophilus; species Cnemophilus loriae. Next base: position 422,853 of record VZTF01008415.1, read on the forward strand.
CACTCCAGTGTTTTAAAGCCACGTAATAACATTTTTCTTCTTGTGCCTGGTGGTGTTCATTGCAACACACAGAGACTGTATATCCCAGTCCATGATTTCATAATCAAAAAGAAGTTGTACAATGAGGAGGAGGATTAAATAAATAGAAGGATTAAAGTCTTGATAGACTAACACCACAAGTGAAACCAAGCGATAAGATTGAGGATTTCATGTAAGCCGTGCAAAACTTATCTTGCACTGCAAGCTGGAATCTGTGCTTGCTCTGCTGTGAGAGAACAGAGGGATTTCTCTGGTGAGCAGGTCATCACAGACACCGTCCAAGAGAGGACTTTCTCTAGAGGACTATCTACCTGTTATAACTGACCATGATGGCCATGATGACCTTAGATGATCTGACTGGACTAATCAACTACCTTTGTGAGATACACATACTGGTAAGTGAGCTGCATTCCGTCTCAGGTATAAACCAACGTGATTGCTGTGTAGGGCTGCATTTATTTTTCTCCGTCCCCTTGATATCTGAGGAAAGTAGGAATTCCTTTGGGGAAAGTATGGAACCTACATGCAAATATGTAAATCAGTATTCATATTACGAATGGACAAGAAAAGAAATCTGGGATCTGTGGGCTGCAGGACCCACACTGAAACAGAGGAAAAGGGTAAGAAGGAAGGAGTGTCAAGAGACCATCCTCTGCAACCTGACTGCAACGCTCTCTGTCCCCACACTGCTGGCTGCCACAGGGAAGGGATTGAGTGCAACTTGTGGCTACAACAATGGGCAATAAATTGGCAATATTAATTTTCCCCAAGTCGAGTGTGCACTGCCCATGACAATAGCTCATAATTTGTCTGCCTGTCCTTATCTTGGATCATGAAGAATAGGGGCACTTCCCATTTTCTCCCCATTCTCAGCAGGAGTCAACCCCCCTACAGAAACATGCATAAATTTAATTTTATAGAAATGTTCTTGGATAAATATGAGAACTGCTACAGAAGTAGGACGTGTACACCAAATTTTCAGTCACCTTTTCTAGAGATCACATGCTGGATGTTGTACACTACTCAATCCCTGTAATGCAAACTCAGTTTCTGAGAAGACACAGAGTTTCACATTTCAGAAGGACTCACTGTCAGGCCAGACTGTATTGTCAGCTATACATATCCTTGTCAGCATGGCAGCAAATTTTCCCTTGTGTGTCTTGCTAACTGTTGAGATTCTAGATTTTTTTGAATATGTACTTGTTTTTTCTCATTTTACACTACTGCGTATCTTTTGCATGCTGCTATTACATAAAAAAATATTACTAATAATGCCATGCTATCCTTGCTTTGCTTCCTGTGTTGTACTATGCAAATTCTAGCTTTACTTAAAATGAGGCTGCTTTAAGTAATCAGGTTGCTTAGGCTTTTAGAGAAAGTCTTGCTGTCTTTACAGACATAAAAGATATCACATTATAATCTAAGAACTTGAAGAGCAGATTATCTTCTTCTACTAATTAATGGACAAAGAAAAACAACATTAAACACTTCCTATCTGACTATTAACTATAATCGGCAACATAATTAAATATAACCTAGCCCACATACGTCTGTTGTGTGTTTACAAGCACAGCTCTAGTGCCCTCTGAGGGCTCAGTGCTCTAGAAGGCAGCTCAGTTAACTTTTGAGGTCTGTGCCATCTCTGTGATAAGAGAATATGGTCCCTCTCATAAACAGTAGCAACTGATGCGAAATAAGAAGAACATAAAGAATAAGAAGAATACTCCCAGAACCAGCCACAAAGGATGCACCCTGTGTTTCCCATCACTGCACCAGCTGTGCTACCTGCTGCACACCATGTGGTTTACTGCAAATAGCCAGCAATTAATCTACTAATTGTATTCTACTGGTATTATCACACACAGCAGCATACATATTCAACAATATAAAAAGAAGCTAGTCAAACCTATGCCTCAGTTTTGAGTCATCAATACAAAAAAATATTTTACAAGAGACAGAGTAACAAAGATATTTAGCATTTGCAAAGCAATTCATATACAGACTTCCTTGAACAGAATTTTCACAGGAGAGTTAGAGACACGAAAATTTACAACTTGACTGCATTTGCTGAGTGACATAGTGCCTTAGCTGGGACGCAATCTCAAGTCTCCCCAACTCCCGCTAGTTCCTTCTCTTCAAATCTCAAAAATAAGTCAAGAGTCACTTTGTATATTTATAAAGATTACTAACAGGCTGTAATATAAAGAAACTATAGTTAAAAACGTTTCATTCGTAACTGACACTTCCTAATTGCTTTTTGATATTGGAAATAAAATACTGTTTCTTTTAATGGTCCTTGCCGTAGGTAATCATGTACAGGCAAGAAAAAATACATATTTATATGTATATGTGTATCACAGAATTTAAACTTGACTACTTAGAAGAAAGGAAGAATATATTTTACCTCTTTCCACAGCTTCAGACAAGTGAGCTTTAAAACAAGTGGTTTAGGTTTCAGAAAGCCATTTCAAATAGGTGTTCCTACCTGCCTTCGAGAAGCAATAGTGCTATTGAAACTCCTGTTAGTCATCTTGGAATTCACAGGCTTGCTTTGGTGAGCCACATCATTCCTCCAGGTCTTGGAGTTTTCTTTTGGGTCTGAAGGGATAGGGTTCAGGAACAGTATTCTAGCAATCAGGCCATAGAGGACAGTCGCCAATACCATTGGCACAACATAAAATATACCAAAGTCCATCATGTAGATAGGAGAGTAATAACTCCTGGACACCTTGTAGCCACAGGACACAACAGTAGTCTCTTTGTAGGCTACTGTATTAAGATCTAGCAAGAAAAACCAGAGCATACAGTATATGGAGGTGAAAGCCCAAACAAAAATAATGATCTTTTTGGCTCTTGAAAAAGTGCATAGGAATTGAGCTTTGATTGGGTGGCAGATGGCTATGTACCTCTCAATGGTGAAAGCAGCGATGGAAAAAGAAGAAGCGTTGATTCCCAGGTACTGGAGATAAGTGATGCAGAGACACCCAACATAGCCATACACCCAGGATCTATACAGGCTCTCTGTGATATTGGGTAGCCCTGCAGCCACAAGCACCATGAGATCTGCCACGGCCAGGCTCACCAGGTAGCAGTTAGTGGGAGTTCTCATGTGCTTGGTTCTGAGGACCACCAAAACCACCATGATGTTGCCCACGATGCCCAGCCCACAGATGAGGAGGACCAAGAGGATGGTAACCACTTGGTATTCAGCTGTAATGATCTCCTGGCTTGACAGCGGCAGCGCAGTCTGGTTCTGCTGGTGTCCTGTGCCATTCTCCATCTTCACCAGCCCACTGCTGCTTCTGCCCAGCACTCGATCTCAGCACCGCTTCTCCATGGTCCCCTGCAAAAGGGTCAGTGGAGCAGAGTGTGGGCGAGCTGCGGCCCCAGAGCGCGTTCTCCATGCAGTTACAGTCCCATTCCTGTACCGTCCTCCAGTCCCCCTAAAGCACCTGGACTTTCAGTCTCTGTAAATTCAACTATCGGATGGGTTAATCCCTCTAAGACTCCAGCTCACTTGCTCAGGCTAAAAGGCTCTGTTCTCACAGCTGGTTTGAGGCATCCACGAAAGCCCAGTCTGTGGAGGTGGGAGTTTCCTGCCTGCAGCGGCAGGGAAAGCAGAGCCGTCCCGCACTGCCAGCTGCTGAGCACCGCCCGGGCTGAGCTGATCCAGCCCAGCAGACTCCGGCTGCACCGCTTGCCAGGAGGAGCCACAACGCGCCGAGGGTGGAGACAGCAGCAGGAGGTGAAAGGAGAGGGATTTGTGAAGTTTTTCTGTTTCACGCTGCTCTCTCTCTCTGCTCTCAGACAGCTATCATGACAGTATCGATCATATTGATCCATACTGGCAAACAAAGGAGAGATGACTGGCAACAAAACTATACTGATTTTTAAAGTTGAGCCTGCCACCATGGCCGTGTCCTTGTGAAAGTAACGGCGATTTACACTTGCCTCCTGGTTTGCAAGGAGCTGTAATAGTCCCTTCAGGGCTTTACAGAAAGAAATGCACCCCAGCTTTTGAAAATAGCAGGAAAAAATGTAGGGGTTTTTTTTTACTTAATAGAAAATTCTGTTCAAAACCTCTATAGCTACAGCTGTCATCACTCCTGAGCCCTTTCAGCTCTTTTTTTGAATTGCAGCAGAGCAACAATAAAATGATTACAGCACACGTCGCTTCCTAACGAGATCAGTCACACACATGTGCACGTGTGCATGCACACAACACACACAATGTCACTAATCTGCCACTCTTTCCTCATTGTAGATTCTCCTCTGGTTGAATAAACACCTCCATGGTCAGTCAGGTTGTGTAAAACCACAGACAAATCAAAGACTGTGGAAATAACTGTTTCGAGCAGTGCAGATGAAGCCCTACCAATTCAGCAGCCCGGCTGCACCTAGAGACTGCGCTTTCCTGTCTCAATTGCTGGCAGTCTAAATGCCTTAGTGAGAGAAACAATAGCAAACCCTTCTCAAAGGCTCTGTGAAAGTGCCCTTGTCAACTCCCCATCACAGTCCCTCAGCCCACAGTTTCTCCTTATACTATTGTGTGAAATGTTTGAAGAGCAAATTTGTCTTAAAATCCCTTATTTTTCTGCATTTAGGGCAATTGGTTTTGCTCTTTGCTCGGGAAGGGTTCAACAAAATAAAACGTTGCAGAACTAAGGAGAGGCATCTTGGATTTCAAAACAGATTGTAGTGTTTAGCAGCGGCACATGGGATAATGTTTGCAAAACTAGGATTTTAAATAGATTTAAACAACAAGTGGTGACAAAAAGAGACAATCACCTGAATCAGAGCTGGAAATCAGACTCAATTCCAGAGGTTTGAAGCCACTCAGTTAAGCTTTCCAGGCATTTTTTCCATTTGACTTTTCACATTTCTGTTGTGATCACATACTTTTTATCTGTAGATCCAAAAATACTTAATGAAGTAAAGCAAATATCATTTTTCCTGTTTAACAGATTAAGAAACAGAGGTGAAAAGAATTAGATTGTTTTGCCAGTGGTCTTGCAGTGGCCTGTGGGAAAATGCAAGTTGCTGATTACTTGGCCAACAGTATATCAGCAGAAACATATAATCTTGATTGTCTTCCATACCATCTGCAGATCCTGTTATTTTGGACACAGCTGAAAGAGGAAGAAGGTCAGCACTAGTGTAATGCCTGGGTATAAAAAAGATTCCTTCCAGCCCCTTTACACTCCACAACATTTTGTCCTTCAAAACGGACAGATTTCCTCTTAGGAATCCATGCTTTTAAAGCTGTGTGATTATAGTCGGGGTAGCCCCAGATGTTTAACCCCAGAGCATAAAATGCACCACGAGGGAGCCCAGGACTGAGAGATCGCAGAGTCAGTGTCAGCACTCAGGGACCCGGCAGGGATCAAATCCAGCAGGGCACTGAGTCAAAGTTCAAACCAGGAAACTGAGTGAGATGGCACTGTGGATAAACTCCTCAGTCCTCAGGGACCTCAGCTGAATTAAAAGTTTTTGGCACCTCCATAGACTGATTTCTCTTTAAGGGGTGACTGATGCCTTTCTGCCGCACAGTCACACCATGAAGTCTTGTTGCTCGTGTTTCTGTGTATCCTGCTAGCTTGTGTAGGCAACATGTATGGTCTGATTTGGGCTGAGAATCAGCACATCTGAGAGCATGTAAGTGTTTGCAGTGCAGGAAGTAATGGCTGAGGACATGGCATGCAGAGAAGCTGTGGAATATTTAAAAGGCCAGAACTTTGAAGTAAATATTGGAGCTCTGGAAGATGTGTAAGACATGTATTACCTGATGCTTGCCTCATTCCTCTGCATCTGCTACTGGTCTGTGTCAGAGATAGGACAGACTGTCTTGTCTCAGTCACTTTTTATGAGCTTTTATCAAGTGTTGCATTCTGGTAGTGAAAAAGGTATAGAGTTGCCACTGTATGGCTACAGGTAAGAATATCTACAGTAGGCATTCAGAGGATTTTATCAAAATTTTAAGTATTTTATCAAAAAGTAAGTATTTTATGAAAATACTATCAGTATTAACATCCTATATGAAACATTTCCCTTTTCTTTTCATAAAGTACTTCCACAACCTACAATGTTTCTGTAAAACCTGCAGTAATTGCAGAAGGAATTTAGAGACTAGAAATATATATTCTGTGTAATTAGAGCATCTGGTGCTGTGGATTTCACTGAAACTTCACATGATGCACTTTGCCTGATACATTCAAATTATCCTTTCAACATGACTATCAGTTAGAGACCAGATACTGAATCTGGGAATCAGTAAAAGACCAATCTTTTCTCCCAGCTGATGCTGTGTTAATGCAATTCTCAAAATACACTGGCTAGTTTCAAAAGCAGTTCAGCATGAATACATGCAGGCCCAGCAGCTGTGCCAGGGAAATATTGATAGCAGATGGACCAGAGATCACCGTGAAACTTTTACTGCATATCTGTTACTCCATTTTATACCTGTACCTGCTGGTCCAGCATTAGTTGACATTGCATGTGGAAATGAGGACAGACGCAGTTTGCAAGTCAACAACAACAAGTAGAAAAACAAGCCCTGTAAATGTGCTCACTTTTGCCAATGCATTTCTGTTAGTACAACTGTTGGGGTAGGAGGGAGAGGGAAGGCATCATGTTGACACCACCTGTGCTACGTACACTTAGCCAACAGTATTCTTGTCCAAATTTTTTTCCCATTTGTCTCAATTAAAATGTGTCTCTGCTCACTTGAGTCACAACAAACCCATAACAAACTGTCTGATAATGTTAAGTGCACGCTGAGATGGAACAGTGAATCATTATAAACAGTTTACTCCACTAGTTGTAAATTAATCCTAATTCTGTTTCTCTAACTCAGATTGCTTCCCCAGTGGGCCTTTTCTGTTTTGATAAATGACTCCAAAAAAATGGCAATTTCATAGTCTATTACCTCCTGTACCCAGAGTTCATAAAAAATCACAGCTAAGTTGGATTCTTTGCTCTGCATCCACCTCTGATGGAGCACAGAGCACTTACTGCTGTACGCATGCTTCCAAGGCTGCATTTTTTGGAGAACAGAAGCCACCATTGGTAATTGCTTTATTACCATCCAGAGGCTGGCTTTTAAAGTTCGTAACTATCTACTGGCATGATCAGCTCCAAACATGTTTGTGAGATTTACACCTGACATGGTTTAATATTGTAGCAACTGTGGTCAACTAGAATTTATTGTCCTGTACCTGCTGTGCCACATAGCTCTGTTTTTGTGCTGATGTAGTGAACCCGTGGATAAGTGTTTGGTTTGTGGGAGAAATCTGCACCTGGAAAAGCCTTTTGTACGTAAAGATTGTGAGGGGACCAAACATATTTTCTGTGAGATAAATCTCATTACCCAAGGCAGAGATCCTTCTTTCTAACTTATTTTTTGTTGCCTGTCAATGGCGAACGCTGAACTACTGCTGAAATCCTGGGTGGGTTTTCCAGACATGCCTAAGTGGTTTAGGACTTATGATGAGTTGGAAATCATAACCACATCTGACAAATGGTATTTGATTTACGGGCTTTTAATCTTCACGAGAGTCTAAATTGTGTTTCAAAGGTGAGGGTTTTTGATTTGTATTTCTTTTCTTTTAGTCTTCATCTTGGACTGGTATTGGCTTAAGGCAAGTGATAAGGAATCTTTCATTTCTTTGTTCTGAAAAAACAATTGTCACAAAAATTATGAAAAATAGATTTAAGCAATCAGCTGGCTCATGTGGGAAATTTGGTTTATCTCTTGCCTGTCAACAAGGTCACAGGATAGTGTGGTTTCTTGAGACAGATCTGGGATCATGTGGCAAAGGAGGCTGGAAGAACTTTAAGAGGGCTGCTCTTTTTTTTTCACTAATTTCTATCAACCTGGGTGGAGATACAGGTGTACAAGAGCTTTAGGAAGGAGCAGGAAATTTGCCAGAATAAATATAGAAAGATCACCCAAAACAAAAATAAAAAATGGGTGAGGGAAACTGCGTTTTTTTTTTCTTTTATTGCTTAATTATTTGCATTCACTCGAACTTTGCTTCTTCAGTGACTATCAGCTAAGTCATAATTATCACAGAAAGGTGATCTGAAGAAAGAGGGGATGCAGTTCAACAGGGAAAAACACAAAGTGGTACATTTTGGCAGGAGCAAGCGGGTACCCAATGCTGTAGAAGCTGGGCATTCATCTAGCTTATATTATGTCTTTTCATCCTTTAAACACAACTATTAATGCTATTTGATAATGAATAATTTCAAAGAAAACTTATACTATCAAAGTCTGCTTTATTTCATATATGTACTTTGGGTTAAAATTGTTGCCCCTATTTTAAAAAAACACAATGGAAAGTCTTCTGTGATTATGGGCAAAATGGAGATTAAAATTCCAAATTCCTAATAAAAATAAAATTATTTTTAAATTATGCTGGAATCTCATTCGTTAAGGTTCAGATTCTAAGAGTACACAGGTATGTTGTAGGCATTAACCCCAATTGTCTAGACAAGAGATCCAGTATTTGAAACAAATGAAAAACATAACTGCCTAAAAGATCAAAGCAGAGCTTTTGTCTTTGGTGGTTATGAGTTTTAGATCTCACAGATCCCATAGTTTTACTTCAAGGACAGAAATTCCTTGTTTCTATGTAAAACCAATTTTCTGTCATCTGTTTGTGTCTCTAGAGAGCCTCAAGACAGAAGAATAAATACTAATTCTAGCATGACTCTGAATAGAGCTTTTTCATAAAGAATATAGTTGCTTGTCTATTATTCTAGGGGATAAAGTAGTGAATGATCAGACAGAATTTAAAGATATTCATTTAAATTTGTAGTAGAAACACTTGTCATAATTTAGCACAATACCAGCTTTTTATGCTCGGAAGAAATGCAACACAAGGATATTAATTCACTTGTTAAAATACTATATTTTTTGTAATGTTTAATGCAAATTCTTCCTAGCTGTGAAAATTACTCATCTCACCTTGAGTACCTTGATCACCAACAGGCAGTTTGGCATATCTGTAATGAGATTCTCAGTGGGTTCAGCATGATATTCTGGGAGCTGGGAAGGAGGTTGACTCACTTGGTCTTGCAAAGCAATTGACAGCTAAGCACTTTTTTCCTTGATGAATTAATAACTCAACAAAATCTTAGAACAAGGTAATAGAAAAAGAGTGTCAACGACAACAACTCTTAGCTCATGTATTATCAGGATGGGCCTGGACAAAGAACAGTCCAGCAGCTCCCCAGGAATGGAGGGAGAACATCAGATCAGTTTGAGCCTTCTGGGTCCAGATCCCTAATTGATGTAAAGCTCGGTAACTTCTTCGTCACCAACAATGAAAAACTGAAATACATCAAAAAACATGTAAGCATCTGGTGTTTGACTAACCAGATGTGCTCAGCTATTCGCTGTTGATCCCTGTAACCATGGTAGAAGATGTGTTCCACAAGCTCCCCGTGTGGAAGATGGGAGCTGTGATCCCAGCAGTGTCTGTACTAGAGCACGGCAAAAAGCCTTAGGAAAAGGTTTCTGTCAGTCTGAGATGGTCGGTCGTGGTGGCTTGTTGTTCGAATACAACATGGAGCAGACTGAAAGCTGTTAGTACAAACATAAGAATACAATTAGTTTTACATCCTTGGCTCCCTGTTGTGTGCCCTGTTATGCAAAGGCAGTGGAAAATTGCTTTATACCATGACTGCTTGCACACACTACTCCCATCATTAGATGGGAGCATTGCTGGAAGGGCACAGAACTACTGCTATAGCTGAGTAAAGTGATGTCTAGGAATGTTTTGTGTAGAAACAAATACAACCAGGATGACTGAAACAACTTCCAAATTTTTTTCAATCTTAGTAAAGTACTTATTTTGGGAAGAAAAAAAAATCAGCAGTTGCATATTGTCATTTCAAAATGTTGAAGAGTTTTTAGTAATTCAGAAAAGAATCATGTTCCGTGGTTGAAAATGTAAATCTATTTGTTCATAACTTCTGAGCTTCATAATAGTTTTGAAAACAGCTGGTTTTATTTCACTTCAGTTAATCTTTCTGGTCATGTTTGCTCTCTAATGCAAACAGTGAATCACAAAATCACTTACTCATTTATATTTAAAAGTAGAACAAACAGTAGCATTGGAAATGCAGTAGAGCCAGAGAGTAGTTGTTGTTAGAATTAGGATGAGTCCATGGCAAAAGATGCAGGAATGCCTTCTCTTGGGCCTGTACCAAATTAGAATCTAGCCCGCTGATTTTCATTCTGGTATGAGAAAGGAGTGAGGCTTGTGCCTCTTCTGTTGCTTTGTTCAACCTCAGTAATTCTCAGAGGCGTTAATGAACTTCTGATACATTTGACAGACAGGTTATCAGTCTCAAATACATGAAGGCTGGCAAATATTACAAGTATGTACATAAAGGACAGAAGGTTACAGATGTGTCTGGAATGGAGTAAGTTTGGAACAAGGGCATCAGAAAACAAATACAGGGAAAAACCATTACACAAACCATAAAATAGAGGAGAAACTTGGATCAAAATTCGTGCCTTGTTAGACACCAGAGAATTCAACCAAAAGATGCATTTCTGCAAAGAGCCAGCTACTTTTTTCTGCTGTTCTGACGATTGCTACCTTGATTTTGTAAGTGTAGGTTTGATAAATATAATGAGATGTGCAATCTTAAGGGCAATGCAGTGACTTATCCATGTGAAACAGCTAATTAAAACCACCACAATGATGTCAGACGATCAGAGGAAAAAATGACTGAAGTTATTAATTAGAGATGAGCAAAGAGGTCTGAATCAAAACCTACTCAAGCTGTAATTCTGTGGGACAAAGCCAAAAAAATGCTGTTTCCTTCCTGGAGAATTGATTTTGTTCTCTTTTAATCTTTTATTGCTTATAATGCAGCAGTGCAAAAACTGGAAGGTTTGGTGCTTTTGGACTTCATTCATTTCTGCTGTAATTGTATTGGGAATGTAGTATTGGTGAACGTGTAGCTAACATATGAAAATAGCTTTAATTCATTGTATTACACCACTGCTATAATAATGTCCTTTATGCAAAGTAAATATCTTCATTGGGAGAATGCAAGACCACAGGTTTTGGATGTATTGGATATATTTATATACATTATTAAGAAGTAATAATTAAGAGTTGATGCATTAGTTTACCAGACTGTAATGGATAGCATCGTTTGAAAGACAGTTTCCTAGCACACACAGCTCTTTCCCTCTGCTCCCCCTCTCTCTCATCCTTCTTTCTCCATAAACCCCTTTATGCCCGTGTGTGGTGCAACACAGACACTTCCATGAGGTCCCCTTGCCCTTATCTCCATAGGCCTGTTACATTTTGTGAACATTTTTCATAATGACCTTAGCAGGGAGGATCAGAGGCTGCACCGCCAGAGACGCGTTCCCAGCTGGAGGCCTGTCCCTCTCCTCCGGCTGCTCTCAGCTCAGCAGGTTGGAGCAGGAAGGGAGAAGTCTGGCATGGCTTCACCCCACACCCACTCCATCAACCCCCCGATGTGACAGGTCGAAGCTGTGACGGGCACTTGGGGTTCTTACCTATTCAGCTGAAAAGCTGAAGGCAGAGAAAACAGTGGGCAGAAATACCTGCGGAGTTGACTTCAGCCTGGTATCACCCCCTGAGGAGGTTTAGCTGACTGTAGTGCCGTACCTTTTGTTTCCAAAGTGATCCGTTGCACAGCGGGGTGTTGGTGGCTCAGGTGTAGCTTAAACCCACCAACAGAGAAGGTAAATACAAGGCAGCAAAACATTTCAAATGGGACAGAAAGTGAAAAAGGGCTGATCCAGAGCTCAGCCACTGAAATGAATGAGCATCACTGCAATCCCTAGCAGCCATTCCAGTAATTTCATAATGTATGGAGATTTAAGAGTTCAGTGGAGCTGCTCCTCATTTGTTTCTTGTTATCTTTCGGTTTTATCTTCAAGCTGAACTGCCAGACTCAGCTGTCGTGTGTTAGTAACAAGCTGTTACCAGAAAAATTTATGTTAGAACCACAGACTAAAATCAACTCTCCATAAATACAGAGTGGTAACAGGGAACTATAGACTCTCTCCCTGATGCTGCTTTGTATTTGCACAGTGTGCACGTTTGATGGATGAGGTCATGAGAGCACGTAAACAGCAGTTCCTGCTATTTGCCAGTATCTTGGGAGAAAAAATGGCTTTACTGAGAGAAAACAACCACCAAGAACAGGTTCAGAATGTATGACAGAATATCACATCACAGAATCATATCACAGAAGGGATGCTTCACACTGCAGATTGTTATTTCACGTGTGGAGTCTAAAAGGGTTAATGCTGTGCCTGAGGACAGAGAGAAAAATGGGAGTGGAATAAAACAAGGAAGAAGGACACAAAAAACAGTGAGTGAGGACACAAGTAGCAGTGATAATGGATGTAATAGTCTGAAAGAAATGTTAATCCTGTGCCTGGCTGATCATTATCATCTAAATTGCTGGCAGAGCACCAGCACAGGATTTTACTGTAGAGCCCGGTGTGAAGCCCAGCAGAAGCCCTTGGAGCAGGGCTGGGAAGGATCCTGATCTCCCCATCATGCCAGAGAGTCCTGTTCTCTCGTGCTTATATATAATCCAGCTCTTCACCTCCTGCTGCTTTTCCTGTCGCTGGCCCTCGAGGAAATCTGGAAATGCTTTACAGAAGGGAAAGGACTGCAGGAGGAGTCGCTTTGCTCCACAGCCTGCTCATGCCTTCCTGCTCCGGGCTGCATGCTGGCAGTGCAGGACACAGTGAGGGACACAGTGTGGGACACAGTGTGAGACACAGTGCGGGATACAGTGCGGGACACAGTGTGGGACACAGTGCAGGACACAGTGCAGGACACAGTGTGGGACACAGTGAGGGACACAGTGAGGGACACAGCGTGCAGCTGCCCCACAGGTGCAGCCCAGAAGTGTCCACCCCTCACCTGGCTCCCCCACGGACACTGTCAGTCTGACATCAGCTACCAAGGCAAAGTTAAGAAGCAGCCTGCCTGCTCGGGGGATCCTCACTGCCTTCTGCAGAAGGCTTTGAACCAGCAGCAGAAGGGGATGCTAAATAAGGAAAGGGGATGCTAAGGAAAGCTGAGAGGAAAAGATGTGGGGGATAAGCAGGAGGGAAGGAAATATAGCTGAAGGCTATTTTTTAAGAGACACAGGATAGTTAAGAAGGACACATAACTCAAAAAATAAAAGAAACTGGGAAAAGAAAAAAACAAAACAAAACCACCACCACCACCCCTGCCACACACACATGAAAACACACACACACATACATGTAAAAAAAAGAAAAACAAATCCAAAAAACCAAAAAAACAACCAAAAACCAAAAAAAACCCAACCCCCCAAAAAAACAAGCAAAAAAAAGAAAAACACCACAAAAAACCCACAACAAAACAAACAAACAAACAAACAAAACCAGAAAAGTACAAAAGGCTAACTTGGCTTAGGAATGGGTTTTGACAGCAGAACTGGAAGGAGACCAAGCTGTGGGTGAACTGAAGGAGAGAGCACCTTCTTGATGATTTGCTGTACAGGACAAAGCCACCAAGACCTCCCATGGGTCTCCCAAGGGCTGGGGACTGTTTCCTCCCCCTCACTCACCCCATCCACATTTGCAGGCCCAGCCCCATCACAGAGGATGATGGAGAAAGATCTGGAAGGCTGAACAGCCTTGAGAAACACAGCCCACTGCCATATGGAGGTCAATCCTCAGCATTCCACCTGAAACAAAGGGATGGAAGTTTTGCTCCTCAAAATCAGTAGTGAGTCAGTGGTTCTGGATGAGGTTGGGCTATTTAGCCACAGTAACGCTGCTCTGCAGGTTCCATGGAAAACTGCTTGGATGACTGATTTGGAGACTAAAGCTGGAGGTTTCCAGAACTTGCCTAGGCAAGGCTCTGAGCAGCCTGATCCACCTGTGAATGCTTTGCTCAGGAGGCTGGACTAGATGATCTCCAGAGGTGGCTTCCCACCTGCATGTTTCCATGACTCTCAAGGCAGATGCTGTGGTGAAAGACTCTGCTGTATTCCTGGCACCCAGGGCCTGGGAGGCTGTGCCAGGACCTTTGTCTGCAGAGCAGATTGGAGCAGGGAAGGATCTGACTCCATTACATGTATAGTGGGAAGTCTGACACAGTAGAGCAGCACAAGCAGACTGGTAAGGTTAGGTTTTTTATAAATCTGGATGGATAAAATTCTGGGGTTTTGTCAGGCTCTTATTATTTTTCATGTAATTGCCAAGGAACAGTTAAGTCACAGCTTGGTGACAGTGCTTGGTCATTTTTTAAAAACACATGCTACCTTAGCAAGTCAGTTAAGTGACATCCCTGTTCACACACACACACACACAAGATGAAAGCACCATGGAAAATGGCATTCAACAAGAAAAAATACCTTTACCTAACACAAACCACAAAATGTGAAATATAGGTCATATAAACAAGCAGTTCAGAAGCCCAGAACTTAAACTAAACAAGGACAAAATGTCTCAGTATAAGCACTGCTAAGAGAAGGTGAGAATTTGTGACTCTTGGCCCCAACAGTCATTGCTTGCACAGCTTACCCCTGAGATGAAGCAGCACAAATGTTGAGGTGGAATGTGAGTTGTATATTTTTATGTCTTCATTTAACACTCCAAGAAACAAAGCTCTTTTAGCCAATTTCCAACAGCTCTTGTGAATCTTATCGTCACTTCACAAAACTGGACAACACAGAGACTCAAGCCCTAAAACAGTTTTTTTTTTCTTTAGCATGGACTAAAATAGTATTTTTTTTTCAAGTTGCCACATATTCAGTTTTTCAACCAGCTTGTTGGTTGCCATGGCCATTTGCAATCATAGAAGTTTTTGGTCTTCCTTTGCATTTCGCACCATTGCAAAGGTTAATAAGGAAAAATAGATAGTCCTTTAATTCACTGTAATACTTTTTGATGGGATCAGCTCATAAAGGTGGTAGGAAACCTTGGAATGGCTGCACAGGACCGAGCATTGCATGTGAGTTTGAGGAGAGGTGATATATACACACCTTTTGTTAAAATGGTGTCCAGGGGAGGGGTCATACAGCACCAAAGCACATGACTCCAAACAATGTAAAACAGAGAAAGAATGTAAAAGCAGTATCAAATCAACACCTAAGGTCCTGGAGCCCCAAATATTTAAAATTAAGTTTAAAAATTAGGATGGTTGAATATATACCTTCAGCTGGATCAGTACTTGGCTGCATGTTTGCAATGAAGATACACCAAGTCAGACTTAACAGCATTCTAAGGCTTGTGATTTTTAATTCAATGCTCTGCTCATCCCTTTGTGCACTGAGGACAAGAGGTCTCATTTTTTAACTGCTTTTGAAAAAAGCGAGGAGGGAGGAAGCTTCCATCCTTACAAATATCTCTGAAAAAGGTACAGCTACCCTAGCAACAGGCACTTCATGAACTGTTCCAAAGCATATAAGCTACTTGTCTGGTACATATGCATCAGAAGATGTCTGGAAACATGATGAATTCAGAAAAGAAGAATGGGCATTCATAACACACACTGAACAAAATGTTTCTTCATGTCTCCGTGCCTGGGTGAGCACATGCTGAGTGTCATTTGGGATTCACTATTATTTGATGTCTTATCATTACAAATAGGTGTCCAAACTGCATAAAAGAAAAATATAACACAGACTAAATCAGATAAAATCGATCTCATTTTACATCCATTTACAGCTCACATTTTCCTGGGGCGATTACAGTTAGCTCAAATCCTGTGCAAAGGACTTGTAGTTGAAAAAAATAGCATTGGAAATTATTAACTGCAAATATCTTAGAATATCAACACTTTAAAATAAAGCCTTAATTTTTTAAAAAAAGCTTATTTTTTTACTGCCTTGCTGAAAGAAAGGTGGAAAACTAATTCAGTGATTCACCCTGACGCTTGAAGCCTGGGCATGCTCTGTGGATGGAAAGCACATAACAAAGCTGACAGTTGATCTCAGCATGTATTCCCAACGCAGCAGGTTGTACGGGTACATCTCTTGTTGAGCATTCCAGCTCTGACACCACAGTTTTAAGTCATGATCTTTTATAGGATGGCAATTTTTATGTATGCTGAGTAACTGGGTAAATGCATTTTGAATTGCATGTCTTGTCACAGCTTTGTTACACAAGGAGACATGCAGCCACAGCCCGTTGTGTTGACAAGTGCCCATAAAGTCCAATTCAGCTGGTGATGTTTAGTCTTGATAAAGTAACAAAATGGTGACTTTTTCAAAAAGTGGGACAGCTGGATGGTAGCGTTTGGAGAGCTCTAATACAGTTGCTAATCGTTTCAGTTAGTTTTATTTAATGCCAGGGGAAATTCTTTCTTTCAAAATGAAGGCCTGGCTCTGCTTCAGAGGTTGTGACTTGTTTTCCTGTTTCACCTGCCTGCAACGACTGTTTACAATCTAGATATGTCAGTCCACAATTTCTGTGGGAAAACCAGTGTCTCAAACTGGTTTTGCATTTCCTTATACATCAGGGGAAGCACAGAGTGGCTAACCATGTCAGAACAGTGGCTACTGCAGGGCAGAGCTGGGATATTTCCAGACTCACTTTACCTTTCCTTTCCACAATTTGTTATAAAGCCTCAACATGGATAAGTTACGCTGAGAGCATGTACGGCCTGTTCTTTTTACAGATTTTAAAGACATTCCTTCATGGATGGCTCTTCTTTATTATACTTTTTGGTCATGATTCTGTTTCTACACAGACTGGGCCCAAAATGAGGGAGCTTTCCTCGCTGATTCAAGCAGACATCAAATCAGATCCTGACTGTGCAAAGAGACAAAGAAAGACTTTCTATCCTGTTATTCTTAGGCATCAGAAATATTTTCTTTCTAACTGGACTGCTCTTATAACACATCATTCTCATAAATTCACTTATGTTGCTACTGCAGTAATTTGCAGTCACAATTTGTTTCCCATCTTCTGCTCCCTGACAGTCATAAAAAAACCTAGAACACTTGGTCACATACCTTCCCTAGGTGGTCAAACCCCACCCAGTTTGGGCACTGTAAAACTCTGACTAGGATAATTGATTTTCATGAAGATAGAAAGAAGGAATTAATGTGTACTGCTTTTTGTACAGCATCAATGATTATGCATGGATGCTCTTTTAAAATTAATTGTTTATCCTGAGCTTTTTGCTTTCCACACAGTGAACTCCCTCTGAGAGAGGTCAAATAATCTCCTTGACAACATAGCATTAATGGCCGGATCATTTTATCACAGCTGAAATTATGTTAAATAGTGAAATACATACAGCGAAGGCACATGGAGGCTCTGTGGATTTTCTAAGTACTTGTAATACATTGAAGCCTGCATCCTCTGCAATTTGTACAGGCTGAAGATGGCAGGTTCCAGAAGCTTTAATCTTGCTTCACAAGGCATTTTCACAACAGCAGAACCAAAAAATCCAGGGGCTTTGAGGCAGCATATTCAAGGTTGAGACAGAACTGGATGTGAACAGAGATAAAATAGTTTTAGGCATCACATCTCTTATCTTCCAAAAATAAAAGTGCAGCATCTATCTGTCAGACTTCTCCTCTCTGTTCAGATGGTGGTGCAGATCAAGGACATCTTACTTGGCCCTGCAGAGCTGGGAAGCTCTCCTCATTCACAGTGAATCAGTCTGTTTGAAAAAGGCATTGTCTCTTTCAGGAAGTGTCACTCAGTTTTCTGAGCCCCCAGACAAAAGAAACAGACGTTTTTCTTAACATCAAGATTTTATTATGACTGAAGTTATAGCAAGAACTGGAGGCATTCTCATTTAACCATTGTTTGAACACCAGACAAACAGTAGCTAAAAATCTATGGGAGCTACCAAAAGGATTCAAAATAAAGATGAACTCTGTGCAGATGTGTAACTGGGCACAGCGCTGCTGTGACACGACTGTTTGAAAGTTGCTCGGAGCTGGAGCAGAGCCAGCAACCTTCATACATCTGAATCTCTGTGAATCTTTACCTTTGCTGGGAGTCTGTAGTGATGAAATAAGCAAAGCACTTGGGCTTTTTTCCCTTGTCACATTTCCATGCAAGGTTGGTCCAAAATATGATGAGCTTGTGGTGGATAGGAAGGCTGACATCGTGAAGGCTCTAGCAAGCAGTGTGTGTGGTCCCTTTCAGCAACTGTACTCCTCCAGAAGTCCTTGTCCCAAAACCATGGTGAACACCCCAAGACCAGTCTTGGTAGTAGAGGCAAGGAACCTGAAGAGACCATTGATCCTGTCACAGGACTCCTCACTCTCTTCCCCTGCTCCAGCATGAAGTTCCTCCGACAGGAAATGGTCCACCACAAGCTTCTCCAACATGAATCCTCCCACAGACTGCAGTTCTTCACAAACTGCTCCAGCGTGGGTCCCTTCCATGGGATGCAGTCCTTCAGGAACAGGCTGCTCCAGCATGTGTTACCCACGGGGTCACAAGTCCTGCCAGCAAACCTGCTCCAGCCTGGGCTTCTCTCTCCGCAGAGCCACAGGTCCTTCCAGGAGCCTGCTCCAGCATGAGCTACTCACAGGGTCAAAGTCTCCTTCAGGCATCCACCTGCTCCAACCTGGGGTCGTCCACGGACCGCAGGTGGATCTCTGCTCTACTGTGCACCTCCATGGGCTGCAGGGGCACAGCTGCTTCACCATGGTCTGCACCACAGGCTGCAGGGGAATCTCTGCTCTGGTGCCTGGAGTCCCTCCTCCACCTTCTTCTTCCCTGAATCACGTCTGCAGGTTTCTTTCAAGTATTCTCACTCCTCGCTTTCAGTTATTGTTGCACCACTTTCTTTCATCCATTAAATATGTTACCCCAGAGGTGCTACCACCAACACCCACGGGGTCAGCCTGCAGCGGCTCTGTCTTGGAGCCGGCTGGCACTGGCTCTGTCAGACGTGGGGGAAGCTTCCAACACCTCCCACAGAAGCCACTCTTGTAGTTCCTTCCACTGTCAAAAAGCCCCCATTTTTACAAAAATACTGCCTCGCAAAGCCAATACTCTGTCCTGGTTCCACCCAGGACAGAGGTATTTATTTTGCAAGTAGTCATGAGTAGGTGGAGCCCAGACCCGTGTGTGCATGCCCAGGATGTTATTCTATACCACTCACATAATTTCCAGGGCAGGAGTTAAGGGACTGTCTGGCTTCTGAGAAGAAAATTGTGGCTTTTGATGGAGAAAAAGGTGGTGGGAGGGGGGAAGCTGTTCACCATTTATTCATTGTCTTGGGGTTCGTGGTGAGCATTTTTGTATGGGAATCACTCTCTCTTTTGTATACTTTTGTTACTAATATTGTTGCTGTTACTGTTTGTTTTCTTCTCTCATTGCTGTTTGCAGTAAATTGTTCTTACATCAGCCCGTGATCTCTGCCTTTTGTGCCTCCCATTGGAGGGGGGTTGCGAGTGGCGGTGTGTTTTTAGCAGGAGCACTAAGCTGGAGAACACCATTCCTAAATCACACCATTCCTAAATCACCACATTCGCTAACTTAGAACTGCAAATATCATCGCTTGCATGGGAAGAGGGATAAACCTAGATGAAGCTCTCTGAGCAGGTCATGACTGCACCAATGGGATTTCCAGAAGGCTCTAGAAATTGCTCCATGGCATGTCTGACATATTTGCATAGGCTGCAGCTTCATTCTGCTGACAAGAATAAGGACATTAAGCATAGGGGACTCAACACTCATTTAGCAAGCCAGTTACGGTAAACATATCATTACTTTCACAGAATAAATGATCTGAGAAGGGTAATTTCAGACCGAAGTGATAAAATAGTTTCAGAGGAATTTAAATGACTACTAAAAATCCTCAGCAGAGGCTGTTTCATGCTGCTTATCATGCAAAAATAAGTGGATTAGGATAGTGCTTTGTTTGAGTACCAAAAGGAGGTATCAGAATTAACTGACAGTAACTCCAGAGAAGTCTCCAGAAAATTTGTAGACTTGCTTTCATCAGTCTGCTTCAACATGTCTTACCTAGGAAATGCAGGTACTTCTGATTCTCTCAAAGCAAATAAGGAAAAGACAAAAGGCAATGTAAGGTTCTACAGCAGACATCCTCCATGGCATCGCACTGAAGATTTCAGTCCAAAAATGCAGGAGAGGAAAGAGGCAGAGTGGTTGAATAGACAGCAGTTCCCACATCAAGGCAAAATACCCCACCCGAACAACAAAACAAAGTTTCATGGTATTATAGGAGAAAAAAAAAAAACCCAAAGTAGTTCTGAAAAGGAAAAAAGCCTTGGAGCTGTGAAAGGGAAACAGAATATTTTATCAGCCTCAAGTCAATGAAGATACTAATGTGCAGAATGAGTCACAAATGAAGAGATGTCCTTCTAAAACACCTCTTCTTTTGTGGGAGAAGCACAGCCTGCCAGAAAAATAAGAAACCTGTCAAAATGCAAGCAGTAGCTGTTGTGACTTTTTTTGCTGTGTATTAAAGGGTTTGGAAACATTTCAATGACACATCTATCGGTCAAAAAAATGCTTATTTATTCTAAATAAAAAATAATGTGAAAATGTGCTGGAAGAGTGTGGCGAGGGGTCATGTTGGAGAGCTGGACTGATCCTCCTCACAGAGATTTGAATTTCTCCATGTACCTTCTATTTATGTGGGCTGCAGAAGTTCATAGTAAAAAACAGCCCCAGGGAGACAGACCCACCAGTTTTCTGCTTACTTACACTAACTGTAACACTAGGTCCTGCCTTTTCCCTAAAATCCAAAGATTTTAGTCCCTCCTCCACTTGACTTTGAGGAGAAGTGGGTTTTGCTGTCAGCAGTCTACTTATGAGGCAAAATGGAAGTAACAAGAGGAATCTCTAAATTTTTAACTGGAGTTAAACAATATTTTTGTGCAGTTCTATCATGTATCACCCCTTAACCGAGGGAAATAGCTGCTTCTTGCTCTAGTGGAAGCTGTAATTTCTATATCCAAACCTAATGGTATTCAGCTGTCATCAACTATTGATGAAATCCATTGATCCTGATCTTGTAAGGATCAGGACACCTTTAAAGTAGAGTCAGTGCTGACAGTTCTGAGTTTGTTATTTTTGTAAAACAGAATAGAGGTCTTTTGGTTGAAAAGTGCAATAATATCAGACTTGATGTTTATGCATCCAAAAACCTCAGATAAGTAAAATATCTCTCAAAGCAAAATGTGAATGACACACAATTTTCAAAGGAGAATAAGGAATAGCACATGATTTCAAGCTAATGTTGATATTTTTCCATGTGGTGTGTCAGTTTGATGAAAGGAAGGAATGACTTTCTCAATCCTTTGCCCAAAACAAAACAGTTTTACATGTAGGTTCTGCATTCTGATTTCCTTTGTGGAAGAAATATCTTGTGGAAGATTTGAAATTTACTCAAATATTATGACCTAGACCTCTTTTGTTGTGGGATTTTGTTGTTGTTGCTGTTTTCTTTTATTTTTTGGAAAACAGAACTACAGCATTTATTTTTAAACTAAACAGTATTTTTAAAAAATAATTTATAAGATAGGTTTGAAAGAAATGGAAGGATGGTTCCATTTGCAACAGTTCCTGTAACAAGGGAAATCACTCATGCTGTGTGACCAGAAATTGACAAAGGGATACAGCCTTTGTGATTGTAAACACATTGTTACCTTATAACTTCAAGTTTCCTGGAAATATTAGTACAAATCAATGTATTTCATGAAAATGAAAACTGGTTTTGTTTGTTTGTTTGTTTGTTTTAATACAATCATTTGTTTTAATTCTTTCTCCTTTCCTACCTACATAATTTTCCCTATGCATTATAAAACAAGCATCCAATAGAATAGTTTGTGTTGGAAGGGACCTTTAAAGGTCATCTAGTCCAGCTCCCCTGCAGTGAGCTGGGACATCTTTGACTAGATCAGGCTGTTCAGAACCCTGACCTACTTGACCCTGAATGTTTCCAGGGATGGGGCATCCGCCACCTCTCTGGGCAAGCTGTGCCAGTGTCTCACCACTCTAAAAAAAAAATTCTTCATTATATCTAGTCTAAATGTACCCTCTTTTTAGTTTAAAATCACTACCCCTTACCTCTGAAGACTCTGTTAAAAAGTCTGTCTCTTTCCTGTAGGCCCGCTTTAAATACTGGAAAGCCACAATAAGTTGTGCTTGGAGCCTTCTCTTCTCCAGGCTGAGCAGCACCAACTCAGCCTTTCCTCATAGCAGAGGTGCTCCAGCCCTCTGACCATCTCCATGTCCCTCCTCTGGACTTGCTCCAGCAGGTCCATGTCCTTCTTCTGCTGGGGACCCCAGAGCCGGACACAGAACCCCAGATGGGGTCATACCAGAGCTGAGGGGCAGAATCCCCTCCCTCGCCCTGCTGGCCAAGCTGCTTTTGATGCAGCCCCAGGACACGGTTGGATTTCTGTTTGATTTACAGCATCTTTACCTTATTGGAAAATATTTCCTCCTGATACACTTTAAAAGTTGAAATTGGGCTTGGATGTTTTATGTTGCAATAGGTTGTAATATAAGACAGTCATACTAGATCAGACCATCATGAAAAGAAGTATGTCCACATGCTTGTTTTTAATTTTCCAACTTGCTTCATCTGATCCTCTTGTCTTTGCAGGAGAGGCACTGAACAACTATTCCTTTTCCTCTTGTCTTCTGTTAGCCATCTGACAGACTTTTAGCATCCTTTTAGCTTTTTTAGTTGTTGAAATATATTAGTCTATTTATAGCTAATATCTATATTAGCTATATATTAGCTCCTTGTACCTTAGATTCTTCTTTCATCTGGTTAACTCTTCCTGACCACTGAAACAAAACATAAAATGATCTGTTATACTTCCCAAATCTGCCTCATGAATATGAGCAGCCAGTTCAGAGCCTTGAAACTTGGATTCCCTTCCTGCTAACTTGATAATGTGCATAATTGAAAAGAGCCTGAAAGAACACATAACACACATTATTTTTTTTCTTTCTTATGGCAGACCTCAATTATTTAATGACCCATGTATGAAAACAAGTTTGAGTCTGCACCCACATATTCATAATTTATTTAATTGTCTACCATAGAACTACAGAAAAAATGATATATTAAATAAGTTGGAACTCATTTAAGGTATTTCACCTGCTTCTGGCTCTACTGCCAATGTCACGATTTTAGAGACACATTTTTTGCTGATTTGGTGGTAATGTTTTTAACTTGTGAATACACCAGAGAGTCAAACAGATAGAATGTACCCTCAGCAAGTCTGCTGATGTTATGAAACTGGGGCTGATACACCTGAAGGTTGTGCTGCCATTCAGTGAGACCTTGATTTTTTATAATTCATCAAAAAACAACAGACTTTGCTAAACTTCTCAGCTTCCAGCCAGGAAAGTCAGAGGTGGTGACAAATTTCAAGTACTTCATCTTGGTCATATTTATTTATTTCAAGTATTGACTCGTCAGCATTCAACTCAGTATCAGAGGAAGCACTGATAAACACATTGGAAAGAAGGAAAAAGTAAGAAAAAAATGCCAAAGAGAAAAAAAATTTTCACAAATAAATTGTGCTTTCCTTCTTCTCTTACTGTGCTTTCTTATGTAACTCAGAAGCGACTGTGAACACTGGTTTTGAATCTTTAAATAGCTTTGGCTATTTTAATTTTCTTTTGCCTTAGTAAGATACTTTTGAAAACCCACCTAAGTAATAATTTATTTTTTCTAAAAAGCACTACTTTTTTTTTTTTTTATAGACACTATATGTCCCTGTTTTATATAATACTGATTTTTCACAGGCTAAGACAGACACATTCATTATAATGTTCTACTTCCCAGAAAAGAATGGCTGTGGCTGAAATACTTTTCCTTGCTTTAAGGAGAATGGTGCTAATCATAAAAGCAGTTTTTATAATAATATCTGACAAATATATGACTGCTCAGGACTATGTCCCATTGCAACATGCCAACAGAAAAAAATGATCTGGTAACAATGATACTTCTGGTCCCAAATCTTATAATTAAATCTCACTTGTTCATCATACTGAATTAATCTAAAAAGACCATTTTTGTCAATTTGTACATAAGGCCAACATATAAAGCACTGGACTAAGGGTTGAACCAGATCAAGAAACATTAATCCACACCAATCATGACCTGAGTAAATGACTTAGCTGTTCTGTGCCTTGGTACCCAGCTATAACTGAGGATATTATGTCCTACTTTTAGTCTCTGTTGTCTCTTTAGACCACTGTCTGGCAGGTATTCACCCTTATTGTAAGCTTGTATAGCACCAAGAACCAAGAGGGGTTGCTCTAAGAGTTAGTCTAATGAATGGAAAATAAAAGTGCAAGAAATTTGCTAATTAAACGAACCATGTTTTGGAAAGTGGAAAGGACCACATCTTCATCTTAAAAATGTGAAAATGTAAAGCTGTTCTGTTCCCCTCTCTTGGAAAAGCAATCAATTCTTTCCATCTCAAAGACCTGACACTTACTAATGTAAGAAATTTGCATAGCAGCTATTGTGATACAGACAGTCATTTCCAGTCCAGCTCAGTGAAACCGTTGCCAATTCTTGGATTCGCTTGCAATGAAAGGATTTTTCATGAGGTCAAGGTAGAGACTCATGCCAGGATGTGCACCTTCTACAGTGGGTTCCTCCACCATATCATTGCACTGCCAGTTTTGAAAGCTTCAGGGAGTTTTCTCTCCTTTAAGCTACAGCTGTGTGGGACCGATAACAACACATTCTTTCAAAATAATTTTATACTGCTGGCTTGTTTAGCAAGTGAAAAAAAAAGGACAAGAACATTTCTGCTTTGCAGATGGAGCAATTGCTTGTTAGTTCACTTGTCTGCAAAAATTCTTAGTGTTTCTGAGTCTCACCTTCATTCCAGCGACCCCTTAGGGTGCAGCAAACCATGCAGGTGTGGTGCACGCTTGGGCACACATCAGGCACAGTAAACTGCAGGTTAAGCAGCCTCCTGTTTCCACTGTCAGAAGAGAAGCTGGCTGGCTGCTTTTGGAAACCACTTTCCCTACTGTTTTTCTGCATGGAGAAGAACACCAGGTCTGACCCCTGCCCTGCACCCTGTATCACACCTTTCCCTCCTGGGCCGCAAGAGTGTGGCAAGCAAAGTGCTCAGTTGCCATCCTGCTTCACAAAGTGCCTCCCAGTGCTGGATCTACCAGCTGCAGAGGAGGCTCAGCCATACACGGTGGCCTTCACCTGCTGGTGCTCCTCCCTCCTGGCTGCCAGGGCAAGTGGAAGTCCACAAGCTCCTCCTTCACAGTAGGTTGCTAAAGATGAGAGAACCTGGAAAAGTGGGTGGCCATCTATTGGTGAAGACCAAATCCCTACAGACATATTCAACAGTCTGCCCTGACCAGTGGGTCTTATTCTTCAGAAAAGCAGCTTTCATCCTTTTCAGTTTCCCTTTTCTTGGATATGTTATCACCAGCTATTGTGGCCAGTAGAAGTGGGCAATTCAGCCCTCTTCTCCTACCAAATTTGGTCATTCTCTTGAAAGCACATCCTTGCATACCTCACCACCCGAGCATGGTGAAACGGCAGTCTCTTCTAGCTCCCAAATGTCCTCTCAGTATCCCTGCAACCAAGACTGGAAGTGAAGATGGGGAAACTCCTTTTTCCTGAGGGTAAGGAATAAGATAAAATGACAGATAACTACAACCACCAAAAGGAAACGGGTAGTAAAAGGTTGAAGTAGGAGATAATGAACTGCAAAGTACAGCAAATTCCCAAAAGCGACATGGCTGTGCTCTGAGATGTGAAATGTTTATGTCTGTGACAGATGGTCTTCTTCCACT
The DNA here is from genome assembly GCA_013397755.1 of Cnemophilus loriae. Taxonomy (NCBI): domain Eukaryota; kingdom Metazoa; phylum Chordata; class Aves; order Passeriformes; family Corvidae; genus Cnemophilus; species Cnemophilus loriae. The sequence goes on from VZTF01008415.1 coordinate 448,681, forward strand.
GCAAGGAACAAAGCAGAGGAGGAGTCAAACATGAACATGCAAGATGTAGGGAACCAGGAATCCATATGAAACAGATGCCTTTACAAACTCCTGGTACAGTCATGTATTTGTTCCCTTGTCTCTCAGTTTCCCAATACTAAAAGAAAAGAAAACCCCAAAATTTATTGAAATTATACTGTTTCATTAATGCACTCATTTTTAAATACTGATAAAATAAAGTTGACAGAGCTTTTTGCTATCCTGGATTAAACTGATCAGCTTCAGTTTTGTGTAAGGTCATCCTGGGTCCTTAGTTTATTTGGCATTTCTGTTGTCATTGCTTGCTTGACTCAGCTCTTACCATTTTTGGACAATTGGGGTAGAAATGTTTGGTGATATAATTTACCTGAACTCAGAGCCAAAGAAGGTCATCCATTCTAGTAGATAGTGCAGAGGGTTTTAAGCGTACTTGGAAAACAACAGGAGCCATTATGAAACAGTAACTGTTCTGTACAGGACAGCAAAACACTGGGTCATGAATTCATAATTATTACATTAATGGACTACACTTAAATCGATATATCTAGCCAGAGAGAGCTGAAAGCATCATTTGACCTAGCACTCACATTTCCCCAGGAATACAAAACACTGTAAAATATCCTCACATTCTGCACACCAAGGATTATTGTGGAGCCCTTGGAGGGAGGCAAAAGGCACAGAGGGTCAAGAGGATGATAAGCAATGCAGCCTGCCTGAATTCTGGGCTGCCAGACTCCAAACCTCAATAACAGCTAAAGTACAGAAGTGACCCCTCATGCAAACAGCCACAGACTCCAAGCAATTTAATGAAGCTCTTACTCATCATTCTCAGCCGTGGAGGCCAGAAAAGGCACACACAGGTGCGTCACAGGTTAGAAGCATTTCATTATGGTTTCAAGTTGCCATGAAAAGCAGAACTGTTTTTCCTTACATTTCAGATTATTCTTTCAATAAACTGAGCTTCAAGCTATCAACGGTGACAATTATACTTTGGAGAAAGTACAATGGAAAAATCACTGATATGTTGAACAGTTGTCTCTCTGGAGGAAACTCTATTGCTTCTTGTCTTCCAATACAGCCATGCAGTGTTTAAAAGTATAATGACAGACTACTCTCAATAAATTGAATTTCTCTGTGAACCTACTAGGCATTTAAATCATTCTGCTCTTTTCAAAGTATACCTGTAGTGTTTGAAGTAATGTTCTCTTCCACTGCTGACATTGGAGGTTAATCATATCCAACATAAAGAGATATTTCCCTTCATCTCTCTAAATGTTCAGGTCATCAATTTCATCATGTTTTGGCGAATGCAGGGGAGGCAAGTAGGAGGTGAGAAACAAATCCATCATTTAGGACACGAGAAATATTTAACAACAACTTAAAGATTCAGGAAAACTCAGTATTCTGTAACCTTGTTGGCTTGGTTCAAAAAATGAATGAAATAATTTCAGACAAAATGTGGCAACAGGAGGTGTTTCTGTGAGCTGGAAGCACATTTCCTCTGCAACAGGAACATGTATGCTACCTAAACATGCTATGCAGTACTTACGTGCTGGACATGGAGCTTCCCTGTAAAGAACATACACTTTCACATTTGCTCACTAAAGCAAGTCCCAAGCAAAGCCTTTTGCAAACAACAGTTAGAGAGCATTGCAAGAGGAAACCGAGAGCAGAGAGCGTGAACGAACACAACTTTTGATCATTTGAGACGACAGTTGATCTGACTCAGCAGTCTGGCCAGCCTGCTGGCAGCCCGGGGACAAATGAAAGTCGTTGTTAAAGAAAATGACACATTTTGTTTGCAGGACTTCAACATGATCAAGAAATTCCCTTCTCTCTTCCCCTATTTGTCTTTTTTAACCAGTAGATGATCAACCTCCACTGCTTTTCATGTGCTTTGAGAGGGATGCTGCACAACTTGCCAAAAGCCCTTTGACTAATGGCACACCTGACAGTTAGCTTGCAGGTGGTGGAGTTTGCTTCCTTCAAAGTAAGAAAAGTCTCTTGAGACTGTAAAACCAAAAAAAATTAATATTTCATTTTACCAGCTGGCAGGTTTGCCTGTAGTGTAGAACTGCAATAGCTCATTTATTGCACAAAGATAGGATAAGCTGACATACCTTATTATTGCAAAAAAAAACATAAAAAAGATTTTTGAGTAGTGAAAACAGCTCATTAAGGGATTGCCATGTTTTGCAGCCAACACATTCTCCTCCTTGCCTTTTGGGACTTGAATTATCTGTAATTAAAAATAGGACTGCTTTTAACTTAAAAAAAAAAAATAGATAAAATTCTAATAAATTAGAATACCAATCTAGTTTATTTGGGATTTTAAATACAGAACAGAATGAAAACATGACATCATTATTCATTTTGCTAGCCAAACATGGGTGTGAGAGTCAGACACACCACCTGCAAAGCTGTGCTGGTTTCAGGCAGTTCAGCACTGGGGTTTTCAATGCCCCTCTGCTGCAGGTCACTCATACCTCTGACCTGGTGGCGAGACATCCATGTGATGGGAACATATCCCGCTCAGCTGAGGGCACACTGCACTAGCCACTCTGCTGGGTGAGTCAGCAACACTTCCATTTGCCCCTGTTTTCCATGCTTTGGGAATGTTTTTGGAGTGCTGAGTTCTTTCTGTGTGAAACTGATTCCATCTGGATGAAATGAAAGCTGAGCCACACTCCAGGAGTGCAGCTACCGCTCTCCAGCTGCCTGTGGGCGTTCGAAGCACAAGGTCCAGCCAGGCACACACTGAGGCAAAGCCTCCTGACAGTCTCCTGTAAAATTAGGATGATGTCAGTAATATCCACAATTCTAGGCACTTAACAAACTGCTAATAAATACATGAATGTCAGCAGCCTGTGTTTTCAGGCTTGCATGCTGCAGGTATGCATTGTCCAGAGTGCTGCTGTCCTCTCCCTTGCCAGCTGGACACAGGCACACCCCAGTACCCTCGGGAATGATGCTCTGTCTGGCCTGGGCAGAGGTGGTGCTGTTGGTGGGGCAGCTTCTGGCTGTGTCAAACCCAGCTCTGTCACAACTTTTCTACGAGCCTTTCATATTTTTTTCCGTGTGACTCCTTTGTGTCAAAAGTCATGCACAATTCCCTGGTTGCTGCTTAATCTGATTGATGGCCATCTCACACTTCAACACCATCAGCTGGGGCCTGATGGCATCATCCTCTTTCATGTGATCAATTTTGGGCAAATGCCCTCAGGGCAGTGCTGTGTATTTGTTGCACACACACGCTGCATTTGCTCACATTTTATCCTAATGTGTGGTGTTTTCCAGGCCACTGCTGAGCATCTCCCAAGGTGCTCAGGCAATAGGCACAAGGCACAATACACAGGGGAACCAAACACACGGGAACACTGTAAAAGGAAATGTGCAGGGATAGTGCTGCGAAAAGAGCAGCAGAGAGCAACACACCCTTGAAGACAAAACTGCTCACCATTTCACAGCCATCTTGAGGTCTAGAAAATAAAATGCATTCCACTGTGAGACACTGCAGTTCTGCTTTAAGACTTCATCTTCTTTCTATTCCAATACCTAGAAAGACAAGTTAAAGTAATCAAAGCATTTCACTGGAAAAAGGAAAAGCAATGGAAATTAAACCTGGAGGGCCAATCTCTGAACACCATGTTAACTGCAGTAGGTCTTCCAAGCATTCAGCTCCCTGACTGTCTGCAAAAGAACTATCCACACACAGCAAGAGCCACAAAGAGGTCCCAGACTCCCTGCCGTCAAGTTTAGGACACTGACTCCAAATGTCACTGATCATATTCTAGTATTTCTACCAATAACTTCTCAGCCAGGAAAGCTGGAACACAGTAGTCCTCAGGTCTATCATGGGAGCTAGTGCATTTCCAATCAGGCCGAAACCCACCTACATTTCACCAGAAATAAGAGGAAAGAGATATTTCCATGAACCATTTCACCTTGGATCTATCTCTCACCCAAAGCAGTACTTTCCAACAAAATCCAGTTTTCCTATTCCAATGCAGGCCAGCTCCTAACATGTATTAGCAATTTGTGTGTCAATCTCGTGTCTGAGAGTAAAAGGCAACAGGAACACAATCATAACTAACTCCCCTAATTAACTTGACCTGTCCAGTGGTTTGCTTTTTATTTATTTTATTATCTGGCTCTTACAATATGCATCCTTCCTCAGACCAAAAAACCCCCAGAAAACAAGTGGTTTTACTTTGTAAATTAAACACTTTGTCTGAAAGATAAACCTGCTCTAACCTCAAGTTCTGCTGTCTTCAATCTCCTGCATATCTGGCTTATTTGAGATGTCAATAGCTGCAGAGGTCTCTTGTTGATACATTTTTCAGAGATGAAACATATCCCTCATATTTCGGATTTCAATGGTTTTTGCATTATTATCTATGCAATAAGATCAAGGAGAGAAGGGATATCAGAGGTAAGAGTCCCATCTATTGGCCAGAGGAGGAACATGATAACCAAAGGCTTTCTGAATTTCAAAAATTTTCTACTATGAAAAATTAAAAGCAAAGAAAAGTAACCAGGAAAAATGAATCATCTAAATGCTAATAACGGATATTAGTGAAGGCAAAAAATAAATTATTTTAGAATTCATTTTCTTCTTTTAGAGAGGAAAGAAAAGGAAAACAACTTATTATTTAGGACAAGGAGGAGGGAATTTTTGTTGTCATTATTTTGTGCGTGCAGTTGGGATTGTTTCTCAGGAAACTCTTTCTAGAGCACAGTCATTTTTAAGTAACTCCTATTGTTTTCCTTGAGTTTCAATTCAGGAAACTTTAGTCAAAGCAGAGCATGGTTTGTTGCATAAACAACAGTCCTAGCACCATCTCATCACTCTTACACTTAGGAGAGTTGCTTCCGATAGCTTGTTAAGTTACACAACCAAAATCTGTTAGTCCATACTTTCTGAAGCTTGACACAGAGACAAATGTTAGTTTTACATGAAAATGCCTTAATTTGGGAATGTGTAAAATTGTTTTTCTTAAGCAGACCACTGCTGGCTTTGGATTTGAGCAAGAATTTTCAGGGGTGGTTTTCTTTTTAGTGTGTGTGTTGAACACCACCATCATCACACAACACAGCAACTTCTTAATTCTGAGCCAAACCACACAGTGCCTGGAAACCTGGACTTGTGCAAAGCATTTGATACTGTCCTGCACAGTCTCTAAAACGAAAATAGATTTGACAGGTGGACCACCTGGTGGATAAGGAATTGGTGGGAGGTCCCACTCATAGAGTGCCAGTCAATGGCTCACTGTCTGTGTGGAGACCAGTGATGAGTGGTGTCCCTCAGGGGCTGTTCCTGGAACCAGTATTATTCAACCTCTTTGTCAGGGACACGGACCGTGGGATTGAGTGGACACTCAGCAAGTTTGGGGATGACACCAAACTGAGAGGTGTGGATGCCATCCAGAGGGACCTTGGCAGGCTTGAGAGGTGGAGCTGGGTGAACCTCATAAAGTCCAGCAAGGCCGAGGGCAAGGTCTGGCACCTTGCTGGCAGCAGTCCCCAGTATCAGTACAAACCGAGGGACTCACTGACTGGGAGCAGCCCTGAGGAGGAAGTCTTAGGAGCGTTGGTTGCTGGGAAGCTCAACATGACCCATCAATGTGTGCTGCAGCCCAGAAAGCCAGCCATGTCCTGGGCTGCATCAAAAGCAGTGTGGGCACCAGGTCGAGGGAGGGGATTCTGTCCCTTTACTCTGCTCTTCTGAGACCCCACCTGGAGCTGTGTGTCCAATATGGGGTCCTTAGCACAGGGATGTGGTCCTGCTGGAGGAAATCCAGAGGAGGGTCACAAAGATGATCAGAGAGATGGAGCACCTCTCCTGTGAGGACAGGCTGAGAGATTGGGGTTGTTCAGCCTGGAGAAGAAATGGCTCCGGGGAAACCTTAAAACAGCCTTTCAGCACTTAAAGGGAGCCTATGGGAAAGGTTGGGATAGACTCTTCAGCAGGGAGTGTAGTGATAGGACAAGGGGTAATGATTTTAAATAGAAAGAGGGCAGGTTTAGATTAGGTATAACAAAGAAATTCTCTACTGTGAGTGTGGTGAGGCACTGGACAAGATTGCCCAGAGAAGCTGTAGATGCCCCATCTCTGGACATGTTCAAAGCCAGGCCAGATGGGGCTTTGAGCAGTCTGGTCTCAGGGAAGGTGTCCCTGCATGGAATTAGATGACCTTTAAAATCCCTTCCAACAAAAACAAATTCTGAGTCATGAAACTGTTTCCAACCACACTCCCTTATGATGGTTTAGGACACTGTGCTTCATGCTCCGGGCTAAAGTCCTTCCTCTGTCTTGGCATGGCTCTACAGATGGTTCTTAGTGCTAAGACATAAGAGCAAACATACTGAATCGATCTGAAGTCAGAAATGGGTGTCCAGGAAAAAGCACAAGAACAAGACTTATAGGTCTTCTCCAGTCATTTGCAGCTCATGAACTTCACAAGACTTGTGATTTGTGAGCATTTACGAAACCCCAAAGGATTTCTCTTCCATGAAGCTGTCAAATCGACCCTTAATCCACATAAACTCTTATCATCTGCAACAGCCTGTTACAAGAACTGCTCATAAAAATCTGCTTCCAGGGTGCTTTAAGAATATCTTACCTTTCCTGCAACTTTTGGTATTTTAGTGAAGAGGTTCAACTGTTTAGATATCTTGAAAGCAAAATACCTATATTCTAGAGTAGCTTGATATTCTACCGAAAATCCAGAGTAAGGGAGAGTTGCTTATTCTTAAAAAAGTTGGGGTTTTAAATTTCTTTTATGAAATGAGACTATACTGAATGGAAGCCGCTGAGCACACAATGGTGTGGACACAAAACCATTGCAGTGCCAGATAACTCAGTCCCACTCTCCTTACATCCCAGTGAAAGCCCTGAGGGTGAATTGCAGTTCACTGCAATTACCATGCTGTACTCTGGTATACCTTTTTACACTTTTCTGACCAAAAATAATTTGCAAAAAAGAAAATATGGAGCAAGTAAAACAAATAAAAACTGAGAATGCTGCATGTATTATGTGTGAGAATGGAAGCTGGAGGAGAAAACTGAAGTCACTGAAGATCCCTGCCTGGGCTGCCTCATGGACCAGCCCACACTGGGAACTGTCATGCCTATAGAGGAGAGAGATAAGATAAAAATTGCAGTCAAATGCACTGCATAAATACCATGGTGGTATTTGTTCTTATCTACTCATTAGAACCAGAGCAGGAAAAGGCAGAGACTAAGACTCACCTGAGAGTAAACTTGGTTACAAAAATGTAGTTGTAGTATTTTCCATCTTAAAAGCTGCTGATTTGCAAAAATATGAACGTTTCATCGTGACGATGAAAAAGGTCTCCAAACCCTAAAACACTTTGTTTTTCAAAAATTGTAAAACAGGGATAGCAGCAGCCTGTTTAGTACCATTTAGTACAGTGGCACTCAAAACAGGAGGTTTTGCATTATGGATCACTGGTATATTCCTAAGCAACAAGGAACAAAATGTTTTTAAAGATAATGTAACAGAAATGTGTATGCAGAATAATGCATTTAAAGGATTTAAATATGTATTTAAACTGTGGGTTGACCTCTGTTTTTCCATGAAAATTGACATATGTGTTTTCTCCAGAAGGCTTATTAAAATTGCATCTTTCTTGGAGAAAGATTACATTTGTTCTTATCCTGATCACATATCAAGTGATGTAAATTGATACAAAATCCAATGTTTGGATCAATACTGTGATAATAAAACTAAGAGAACTGAAAAAATGGATAAAAGCACCACTCTCCACAGAAACGTTGATTCACTGACCATCTGTCTTACTTCAGCTAAGTGCTTTACCGCTTTAGTTTGGCATTAGACAAGTCAGTCAATAAATTAAATAACTGAAGTCACACTATAATTCTTGGCTACTCTGCTCTATTTTTTAAGCTGTCAACATCTAAAATGTCACATATATTCCTTTTTTGGGCATATAATGAGCATGTGCCAAGTCCTGTCTACTCATCCTAAGCATGAACACACACAGGTAACTAGCAATTATAGTCTTGGTTTCTACTAGTCACCCAACTGCCATAAAAACTCTTCAGAGTGTAAATATGTGCCTTAAATATATTTCTAGTTATTTGCTTACCAACTTATATGAATGCAGTCTGACCAAACACATCTGCATTATACATACTGAGAAAACAAGGAACAAATTCACTCGGCGTGTTGAAGCGCTGTGCATATATTCTGCACTCAGACAGCAAGAGAAGCAAGAGAACACACTTAGGACTTTAAAATACCACAATAGAAGGTTCATTTTTGCAGGCCATTAGAATTCCATTAGTCTCATCTATTCATTTCCAGGCTGCCCTCAGACTGAAAAGTGAGTATCTAATAGGATGCTTTCATTAGATTAAAATGAACAACCCCCCTCTCTCCCTGCCCCCCCCAATCCAATACAATTTTAACAAAGAACAAGATGGGTGGCTGCTCATCCAACTGGAAGGCTGAGAACAAGTTCAGAATGATATTCATATATTTTTTTGGACAAATTTAAAGCATAAACTGCAGAGAGCGACATCTAGGATCAACAAATATTTCAGTGATGTGACAAAGGGTATATATTGATTTTAGAGTAACAGTAGCTGTCGACATATTTGATACCCTCATTGTCTGCATAAAGAAGCTATACGTAAATACAGGAGAAAAAAAGTTTACTTTATTTCCTAGATGACAACATTTCCCTGTTGATCACTTACATAACACCAGCAAATGGCCTAGATCAGATGCAGAAATAAAAGTTAAAAAGCTCACTGCTGGAGACACCAAAACCTGAGACTCCAGGACAGCAAAGAACATAAACAACTGATTAAGAAGGTGGTCAAGTTTAAACCTTCTCGTCTTTAATAAGACATTTGTGCCTGGTGCCTGGTGGGTTCTAAGTGTGCTCCTGCAGTTTATCTTGTGCTCAAAGAAGCTGGTAGTACCTGTGGCCGACAGGAACTCCTACAGCTGTATGAGTCCATGCAAAGGTGTTCTGGAAAGAAGAGCTGTTTTAGTGCCTAATCTTTCTCTTGTAAGGTGAGCATGACATCCTTTGGGTGGAACAAATTTCTCCCTCTAAACCAGCAGAAGTACCCACACCTCCTCTTGAGGCCCGAGGACCCTGCTGCTGCAGCAGCTCTGCTCACAGGCTGAGTCCTGTGTTCCTCAGCACAGGATAAACGCTGTGCTGGAGAAAACAAAAATGGGCCCAGAGAGGGAGCGCTGCTCTCCTCTGCAGAAAAGGTGCTTATAGGAGGAAGATTCTTTTCACTTTTTTAACATATCAATAGATGGGTAAAAATCTGTGAGCAAATAAACTTTCAAAATCATATTGCAAGATAACAGGGGAAAAAAATCCAGAAACTAACAGAGATTTTTGGAGGAAAAAAAATTATGATTCAGAATCAAGAGAAAAAAGCTTGGTGGCTTCCCAGTAAAAACACTTTAAATTCCACATTTAAATGATGCATTGTTTTTACATTTAACTGGTAAACACATTTTTGTTTCTACTTTGCTAACCATCATAATTCATATAAGGTTATTCCCATGTAAGAGGTTTCAGTGTTTAAGAAAGAATATTAAGTGCCTCAGTATTTATGCTACACCTGTGTCTAGAAAACAGCAGGTTTACAGAAAAGACTGCAAACAACTCCCCCTCGTCCATCAGCCCCCTCCACCACCGAACCCTCCACCATTCCCACTTCCCTCCCTTTTCCCCCCATGCCTTATTTCCAGCTGCAGCAGCTGCTGTGAAACCAGCACTGGCAGACTCTGACACCTGGTGGTAGCTCAGCAAGTCTCTGGCCTTATTTTCAATGAGATTTTTGACTTGATAAGCTTTGTTTTATTTTTGAGGAGTGCTTGGAACCAACATTGATGTAAGAAACAATATTTTTACTAGAAGTTTGAAAGTAGGAAGCCTTAACAGTACAAGGAAATTAAGTATACAGCTGAATGTCAGTCTGGAAAAGAAATCCCAGGTAACTTCTCCCATGCTTATAGATGCTGACAAAATATCTTTAAATGCACTGCAAAATACTTTAATCTTAACAAATTTTAAAATATCATGTATGCAGTTTTAATATTTCCTAAATCCACAGCTTTTGACCATAAAATCTATAGTCTGTGAGCAGGAGTCTGTATGATCCTTTCTGTGTTCAGAGCATGGTATTTTATTCCTGTAGACCTCCTGACTGCAAACACCATGTTGTATTTTGGGAGTTTTCCAACCATTTCCTACCCTTGTCTGCAGCATCTATCTGCAGCAGTTGCGATTACCAAACTTTTGGGGCAGACCCTGCCCAGTGCCAGCCACACAGCTCAGTGTATTTGCCCACTGGCTTCCCATAGGGACCAGCATAGCAACCATACACCATGCTTATTCATATCAGACCCTGCTTTTGGTTTTCTATGGATATATGTTACTCTCCATTGATACCAAGCCATTCTTCTGCCTGCTACCACCCAAATTTAATCCCCTGCTCTGCTTTAAATTTGTTCTTAAGTACTGTAGAGAATTAGAACTTTGTATTTCTTGCTTTTGAAAATGCAAAGAGAACATAAGTAATTATTGCTGTCAGTACAGCATAAGCATATTTGTTCACAATTCCTTTAATTTCTGCGAGATTTTCAGTTTTCATTACTATTCATTGTCTCAGTTTTGTCTTTATTAGGCATTCATAAAAAATACTTCATTATCATCTGTAAAGCACAGTTCATTAGCACGACCGCTCTGTGAAGACAATTGTTTCTTCATTAGCCCCAGCTCCTCAGAAATTCGGGCCTTTGATGCTTGTTTGAATTACTTGTATCTTTTCATTTCCTCAGTTGTGTTTCTGAAAGATTTCTTTTTTTTCTACAGCTATTTACATTTATGAATATCCTTGTAAGCCCTGCACTTCTAATTTGTGATGTATTTTGCTTGCAACTACATTAGTTGTTCATACAAATGCATTGGCATAGAGTTTATTCATAGGCTTCATCCTGCATTTGTGAGTGCTGATCTATTAACTCTCTTTATTCCTTTAGGCAGGAATGAAAACATTTGTCCCTGAGCATGCTCCAGAGTAGGAGGCATACTTTTGAAAGCCCCACACTTCCACTGCCTTTCACTTGGATGCTTGGCAAAACCTATATCAAGAACTACATATATATAGGTGGTGTGAGACACAGAGATTGCATTTTATAAATACAATAAAATTAATCAAATCAAAAGGCTGCAGAATGATCAAAAGTTTATTTTTCTTTGCTTAAGTGTCACCTTTCACCTTGCTAAAAGGTGACCCCACACACTTTCCCTGCTAGGCCACAGCCCTTCCCACTGGCCTCTGGGGTCGGGGTGCTCCTCCTGCTTTGCGGGCAGTAGGAGCTGGAGATGACCTCTGGTGCCAAAGAGGACACTCAGCATGATCTGCTGCACCACCAAACTACCTTAGCCCCTGCTCTGTCCAGCCTCAGCCTTGCTCTCCAACTTGCCAGCCACCTTTCTATCTTAATAAACCATTTGGTTGCGAATAGAACAAATATTTTTTCTGATTGGAAATCCCTGATCTGACACTGACTGGAAACAGGTTCCTTTCAAGAGCTGCCAAACTCAGGAAAATGGCCTAAGAAATGTTTCTGAGTGTATTTTTTGTTTCCAAGTGTATTTTTCTTTTTATTCCACCAGTCTTTTGGTATTTTTAAAGGTTTGTTTCTGAAATGGAGAACATTTCTTCGGGACAGATGGTTCAAAAATTTTAGAATTACATAAACCAGGGAGGACAGATTTGTCGAACCTTCTCTCTATATGCATCTCACTTTTTATGAAGAACCTAGGCATAGTTACAACTCCCCACATGCACCCTTGAGTGTGAGATTGCTCCTCTTTTCTCTACTACAGTGGTACGCAAAATACATGCTTGAAGCCAAGGACAGCCAAGGCTGAAAGATGCTGCCTTTGTCCTTGGCTTATTACAAATATTTAATATAAGGTAATATGCCTACGTTCATTACAATGCAGCCAACCTCCACATAAACAGTTAAAAAGGAATACAAGCCTTCTACTTTCACCACAAACTCAGGCCAAGGTAAAAAACCCGAAGCCAGCTGGCCAGCTTTCAAGAAGAGCTCACTTGCTGGATGGAAAGAGAGAAACCTTGTTGACATGGAAACCTATAATTTCAATGTATCTCTATAATTAACAGATAAAATAGCAAGACGAGAGAGAGCTCAAAAAGCCATGATAAACTATAGTTGTGAGAGAATTTTTAATACCCAAGTATGAGAGGTGAAAATGTTAAAACAGCAACAAGGAAGGTGTTAAAACATATTGTTGTTCCAGGCAATTGTTAGAGGGCTCAATAGGAATGTGAGAAATGAAACAATAGTATTCTCATGCTGGAGCATGTCTCTGTATTTGTGTTCTATTGCTGCTATAAAAAAAAGGACCTTCTTATGGATTTCATCTATGCATATTCAAATGAGAGCTGCTGTCCTAAAAATTTCAATCAGAATAGATGGCAGAGAAAGAAAGAGGGTGGAACATTCAGAGAGGTAAAAGATGAAGCCTTGATACAAATACAGAGGATGCACATCCATGGTCATATCTGATGACACAGGAAGACACTGAAATTCCAAATTGGGAACAACCCTTGGGACAGCATGATGGTAACAACCCTTTACTCATCAGACAAATCCATACCAGAGATGATCTGGACTAGGTGGTGGGAATGAAACTTTCTGGACATTGCTGTATGTGGTAGGAAGAATTCTTCCACTCTGGATTTATTTTTTTTTCTCTTTCTGGGGAATTTCAAGGCTACCAAACCCCAGTTAATTGTACAGGATGGTTAGACACATTGTGTGCCTTATTAGTTCAGGTTTTAATCAGCAGTAGATCTTATTTCCTTGTAGAGAAACCTCTGAATAAGTACATGGCCCATGCATCAGTCCAAAAAAGAAGGGCACAAATCAGTAGAGCAAGTTAACATTTTCATATTCAGAAGTGACAGTTCATTTCCCTCTGAAGAGAAAATATTTGTTACACTATTATCTTTGCTTAATATAATTTCTTAAATTCTTAAAATAATTTCTGTTCTTGATTTTAGGTGTTCCACTAAAATATCTGGGCATGCATCATCCCTCACAGTTAGACAAGCACTGTTACAGGGAAGGGGGAGGAGATCTAATTAACTTTTCCATGTCCCATCTGAAATAAGAAGGTGGAGTTCACAGCAGGCTTCATTTATGGTAGAAAATATCTGTAGTGCAATGTCATTTGTATTTCTTCACTTGCCAAGTCTGAGGAGAGATGGTGACAAAAAAAAATAAAGAAGACAAGAAGCCATTAATTTGTATGTAAATAAAGCAAGCGTAACGAAGACTAGCTGAAGTTACCACCTGCTGCACAGCTTCTTCACACAGATATAGCAGACAAATGGGGGTAATGTAACTCATCTCTTGGTCTTTGATGGTTATTAGTCTCCTCATTTGTCCAAAAGGCATTGCAAGTTTGAGGCACTTTAAAAGTTGCAGCAATCATTTATTTTTTCCTATCCATTATGTAGATACTAGTGAGAGCCAAGGGAGAAGAAAAGATATATGTTCAAGATCATTCTAAGTATAATAAACCCCAGGAATTAAATTACAAGCTCTATTTTATTTTGCATCTTTTCATTTTTAACTGTGCCTTTTTAATATTCTTGCTCTTCTATTTGGTAAAATACAAAGGGCCAGAGGCTCCCTCACTGGAAGAAAAAACTAAGTCCATTGTAACTGGATTGCTGATCTCTCCATCATTATTTTTATGGGCCCTGGGAAATTGCAAGGAGATAAAATTGTGGGGGGAAAAAAACCTGCCTTCCTTACTCTCTGCGCAACTGCTGATCACCAGGAAAGAAAGGCACAATTTGCTGCATATCTTCTCCTGCTCCCCAGCTCATTACAGACCCTCAAGCTGTGAATCCCTGGGCCAAAATGCAGGCGATTTTCAGGTTTCTAAATGTGGAGGGTGTTTTTAATACAAGTCTTACATTAAGAGAAGTAAAACCTTGGGGCACAAATACATCTTTCTCTTTCACATCATTTTAGCTTGCTGAATGCTTCTTAGTGTTCAGTAAATATAAATGTATTTTGCCCCAGAGCCAGAACATGCTGCAAAGAAGTATTGTTCTGCTCAGGATGAAAACCTAGCATGGATTTCAAAGTCTTCCTTAGACAGACAGTCCGTTCAGTTGGCAGAATTTATAAGAAGCCTGGGCACTTTTCTGCCTTGTCATGTGCAAGTTTTCTAATTGTCCAGCTTTGGAGGCTGTCATCACTTCAACCACAAGTTCCACATACTACATAAAGGTTGTACTCCTTGAGCTGGGTCATGGAGGTGGTGATGGGATGAGGAGGAGAAGAGCACCGGAGCACTGGCCCCATGCACCATGCTGGGCTTCTTAACCTCTCATCATGGGCCTTTGTCCCCCTGCCTAGGCACCCCAACCAGCCTGAGCATCAAAAATGGCTCATCTGAGCTAAAGAGGTCTGAATTCGATGGGGCACATCCCAGGCTAAAACCTGAGATAGATACAGCTTCTTCTGTGGTCATTAACTGTATCTTCAGTTAATGAACCTTTGCTAATCATTGTGCCTTAGAAAGAGCAGGTGTTTTAAAGTGAATGTGGCAGCCGTGGGTGAGCACGAACAACATTGCATGACTTCTGCAAAAAACGAACTGTATTCACACATCACAAGCACAAAGGTGATCAAATCCTATCTTCTGTGTCGACTTCATCTCTTTTTTCACTAACATGACAGTGATTGGTTTGTTGTGCCATTGGGACTCCAACAACTGGAACAGGCATGGACAGTGAAGAATGTCAGGGTCTGAACTGCAGTGCATGGCTCAGACCATCTCTCTTAGAGGCAAATGAAGTGAAATACCATGTCCCTTTTCTTTCCTCATGTAAGACAAATGCTTCCTAATGAAAATGTTGAACTTCACTGTCTTTCAATCGGTACATCTGAAGCCACCCCCCTGCTGATTATATGGGTCTGAAAGGGTATTTTGGGGAGTTTGGTGAGTTTAGTCAGAGGGTGAAATATGCTGAAATCAATTTTCAAAAAAACTTCGTTCTTCAGGGCTAGTTTTTCTCTGTGCATATTTCAATATAATAAATACCTCAGAAAAACATCCTTTATATTTTCCCCTCTTATCAGAAACATTCCCTCTGGCCCTCACAGAAAATGTATTTAGAGCCTGATTACATTTTCTATCCCTTTTATACTCTTTTAATTAGCAAAAGTAGGATTGTAGATGCCTTAGGAGTTCGATTCTGCTTATTCTCACTAATTTCTGAGGCATATTACCGCATCACCTATTGATCCTGGGGACACCCCATACCATGTGCTGCACAGCCTATACCACAGTCCCTGGGTGGGGTGGCAATCCTTTCCTCTCGGAAGTCACTCCTTGCAGCAAGCCACAGATCATCCCCATGACAAGCAACTGAACTGAAAATACAAAACAGGACTATATCACCCAACCACGGTTTTTGCTTAGGCAAAAATACACTAACATCTTTCCCCGATCCATCCACTGCCATCCTTTCTGTCACAGGGTTTTTCACACACATTTTTAACTGTCAGCCTGGGTGCATATCAACAGGCTTTGATGCCAATCTCTTCCTTTAGAATCAGACAGAAAGAAGCTTTCCTCGAAGGGGTTATCTGAGGAGGCTTTGTGCTTAAATGTCCATCTTAGGAGCTGCTTCATAATAGGTTTTCATATATAGACTTGGAGTTTGATGAAATAATTTCTGAACTAGTTAGCAGATAGACATTTCTCCTTGCCATTTGAATTACATTTCCATCTCCTTATTTTTTCATTTTTTCATTTTTTCATGGAGCATTTCAGGACAATCAGTTTTATTTGTTTATTCATTTGTCTTTATGCTAGTTTGTACAGAATTCTCTAAGTCCTATTTTTGTTTTGGTGAAATATTGATCAGGTGCAGATGAGGTCCACCTGTGAAATGGTCATTTATATTGATTAGAGGGAGAGGAAGAGAGGAAAAATCGTACTATTTGTCTTCTTTTTAGGAGGAGGGGATAGATGGAATAAAGAAAAGGGAAGTTTCTGCTGCAGCTGGGACTGGAAGTCATGGATTTGGGCATGCGTCCTCCTGAACGTGTGACAGTCATGTTTTGACATTTTCTGATTTTGACAAAAAATGTCAAAACTTTGCTATTCTATGTGATCCTGCAGAGTGACAAAGAAAGACTGCATTGAAAACTGCATTGAAAATTCAGTTATTTCTAGTTGTCACAGAGAGTGGCTGTGCAGAGGGCTGAGCTCCCAAATAACTGTGTGCATTCAGAGAACTGCTTCTTTTCTGTGAAAAGCCCAAACCAGAAATGTGCCGCAAAGGCAGCTAAGGACAGTGTTCCCTAATGGTATGAGGCCAAATGTTCCTGCTGTAGGCCTTGTCAGGAAGCACATAGACAAAATTTGCAGCTCATTGTTCCTAGCAGGACTGTATATGCATGTTTTGCACATTTATCCCAGAACATATATTGAAGTGGGCTTGGTGCTTTGCTCATCTGCAACGGCTGCATCAGTTTATGATGTGAAGAATCACAACGGCACTCTAGCAGATGGGTCTAAGCATGTCCATGCCAGAAAATCAGCATGTGAAATAAGTTTGAATAAGACAAGTAGATAATTTGAAGGCCAATACAAGCCTCTTGGTATCCCCTGCTCAATTAGCTTTGAAAGTAAAAGCTGCTGCTAAGACATGGTCTGTCTCAGGTACCTCATGCAATTCAACCAGTTCCAGCGCTTCCAAGGTTTTCTGCAGCACAGAAAGATCTTGTCAATAAACTCCTCAGCTAAGCTATGTTTTTAACTTCAGTGGTGTTCAGTTAATTCAGCCACGCAACATCTGTGTAACTTGAGCAATTTAGTTAACTTTTAGCAATTGCTGGATGTTATTTTGGTTTTTGACTTGGCTCTTTGTATCTATCTCTTGATAGATTATTGCTGATGAAAGCAATATGATTGCTGATGAAAAAAAGTGTTAAAAATTTACCTTAAGAGAGAGTTTAAGTACCAGGTGGGTTCTCCGAAGAACCTAAAACCATCTGAAGGCTGTCACTTAGAAATGAATAAACAACTTACCCAGCTACAGAAAAAAAAATTTTAGCTGTGACAAATTTGTCTTCCTTTTTTTTTAACAAAAAGCCAAGTGTTATTTCACAATTTCCTATGATAAAAATGTTTCTCATCCCAAAAAACCTTTAACTTAGCTGTAGATTTTGCCCAAAGAAACATATGCATATATATGTATAATTTCAGCTGATTATACTCAGATCTTGATTTCATTGAAGGGGGGTTGGAATTTGATGACTTTTAAAAGTCCCTTCCAATTCAAACTATTCTATGATTCTCTATAGTCTTCTTTTTTTAAAAAAAAGAAGATTTTTATCTGGAAGTATCAAAAAGGCTGGAACTACTATCGATTCCCTTTTGCAATGACAGTAAAGTTTGCATTTGGACGCCATGTCACAAGTCTGAAGGTTTTCAGGAGAGAGGGAAAGAGTATTCTTTTGGCATTGGTGGCAGTACATATAAATCATGTCTCATATCTGATTCTAATAGAAGAATTTAATTACCAATTTATTCTTTTAAGGCACCTTTCCATTTTTTTTCAGTGAATTACCTATTACTCACTTGAAGTCATTACATTTTTCAGGGAAAATCTATTTATAAGTACTCATGAAGCAAACTAATTGAAAACATAATTAAAGAGGCCAGAATCTTAAACAAATCACAGATACTTTCTCCACAGATTAAACACACTAAGCAGGCAATGCTTCTTACATAACTTTTCCAAATAGTCCTGTATTACCATTTTACCCTGAACACTGACTACTGAAGCCTTGTCATCCTCTGAGAAAAAGTAGTATTTCAGTTCTGCTTGGGGGCAGGAGGAGAGCCCAACTCTACTGCAGCTGGTGCTGGCCCCTGGCCACTGTGGAGGTCTCAGGCAGTGCCAGTGGGGGCACTGGCCTGGTACCAGCTCACACAAGTCACTGCACAATTTTAGCATGCAGTGTTAAAAGACTCCACCCTTGGTTTTCATCTGGTTGTCGTCTGCTTAAAAGAGTTTTAAATGGCAGAGTGAACTCTCTGAAAGAACTCTCTAAAAGAAAACTCCTCCATCCCGGGGAGCAGGCTTGCCATGGTGGCACAGAGTCGGCACCAGATGGCACGCTGGGGTTGGCATGGCCCACAGGAGGAGCAGTGATTTAAGGAGATGATGGCTGGGAGTGACAGATCCCAGGCAATGACAGCTGAGGAAGTCCTTCCCTGCAGATAGAGTCCCGGGGTGGCACTGTGCAGGACCCTGCTCTCCTCACAGAGGCTTCCTGGACTGCGCAGCCCCAGCCTTCCCACTGCCATTCCAAGCTGGTCAGCCACAGTGCTGCCTAGGTCTGCCTGCCCACTGCTTTGGCAGTGTAAGGACCAGTATGTAGTATTTTCTAGAATAAAAACTTAAAAATATATAGTGTTTAGTAATAAACGTAAAATTTTAACTAATTAATAAGCTAACTGATTATTATTTTTACTTAATATATTAACTAAAAAAATGTAGTATTTTCAGCATTTATCTTTATTTGCTGCATTTCCCAATATTTTCATTGCCTCTACACATTGCCTGAACACTCAAGTAAATAACAAAGGCTATTTCAAACAGGGCTAGCTTTTTTAAACTAAAGCCTATCATTAGCATCCTCAACCTGATGCTTTTCAGGGGCACTGAGCCATGACAGCACCCATTAACTTCAGGCCTAAATGTGGTGGTACTGTCCAACATGCTGTATGTATCTCTCAAATGTCTGTTGAGAAAAACTTTTCCATAAATGACGTGGTGATGCTGCCTTACCAGCTACTCACTCCAGAGCTGGGCACTGCGTCCCTGTACACCAGATCTGCTGCTGCTGGCACCAGCAGCCATGTCCCTGCAGAACATTTGTGTGAAGATTACATGAGGCACCGTGCAGGAGCTGAAGAGTGACATGGTCATAACATCACCTCACACCAGTGTACGTGAATTTCTAAACAATGTCTCTTCTGAGGCTTGCACGAGTATATTCAAAAAGGCAGAAATAATTGTAGCATGTGTTCAAAATGGCACTGTCATCTAGAATGCCCTATATCTCCAGCTGTTCTATTATTTTGTGCTCCTTATAAACTTAGGCTAAACAATTCTCTTTCTCTCCAGTTAATCCAACATGAATTGTCTCCAGCCAGTGTTGAACAATATTGTGGCTTTCCTTTGCACCTCAAATTGTCCCTGCTCAGCACCACAGCTCCTCTGTACAGCTGCATGCGCTGCACCCCTTCCCCAGCACACAGCACAGGGTGCTCCTGGCAGAAGCTAAGGCACACAGGCACACAGTAAAATCAGAGTGGAGTCCACCAGGCACAAGAGGGACAGTGGAGATCAGATGAAGCCAGCTGAAACCCTACCAAAACACCAGTACCTACTGACTGGCTCTAAAAATGAGGAGGTACTTGCAGGCAGGGGGAAAAAGGCTCAGAGGCAGGACCTGAGCCTGTGTGTGCTCAGAATCTTCAAACCTTTAGAAGAAAGTCAGTCTCTGATGTCACTGTACAGAGATCTTAGGAACAGAGCCCATTTTCAGAATCCCTATGGAAAAAAAAGCTGCAAGCTTTAAAGTAGGCTATTAATACTCAAATGTGTTTGAGAAATTGAAAAATGAGCAGGTAGACCAAATAATCTCTTCACTTTGTCAAAGCAAGCTCTTACTGTCCTGTGATGCTTTGGGATTGCTTCACAGCACAAGACAACATCCCTAGAAAACTTCAAACGCAAGTCACCCTGTGACCAATAGGCAGATCATTCTCTGCACTTTGCATTAGCAAGGTTCCCAGTGGAGCAGTGTCCAGGCAATGAGGTGGATTTGGGGATTGGAAGTGTAGAAGTACCACTATTTTAATATTTCTATTGCTCAGAACGAATGTCAACAAGTGCATGTTCAGCTTTTCATTCTGGGCTCATTCAGAGCACCCAATAACTGCAAAATAAAATCTTCCACTGTGAAAAATGTACACTTGTCATTGATGAATTAGACGCTGGCAATAACAACATTAGCAGATGTTTGTTTTGGGGTTTTTTAAATTCCATTCTATCTTTTATCTGATTAATTTGCTACCTGAAAAAATGTCAACATGAAATTTTCTGGACTGGAAAAACCCTACCCACTGCAATACTAAATGGTAGTGATGACATTTCTTCAGTGGAATAACATTCTCTTACATGTTATAAGCATAAATGTCCTTATAAAGGCTTAATAAGGATGAGGACAAGCACATGAAAATCAAAACATGCTTGAATCATTGGCTATTCAACAAACAGTAAATACATAGATTTAGGCATATAACTCAATGGCTGCAGTGAAGTAACTCCGAATTTCTATTAATATAGACATGTTAGAATTGGAATCTAAATTTTCTGTTAGTCATTTGTTTGGGCTTTTCTATCCTGATTTGTCTTCATTAGACTAACTAAATTACAACCAGAAATCCACACAGTAGTATCACATAAAGATTACAAAAGCCAGTTTACTGTATCTAAATTGGTAGTGGCATTGGAATGACCAAATAACATTAAAATATGCATTCACATTTAATTCTGCCTTTTTAGAGGAGTAGAAAAGCAAAACAGGATGATCTTTTGTGAAACGCGCTAGTGATATCAGACACAGGCCTAAAGTCAAATGCAGAGAGAAATGAGGAAAACACGACGGTCTGAGTATGGGTGAAAAGACCACTCCTGTCTGCATCATATTGATCCCTTCAGGATTCACATGAATCCCTCTCCCCTTTTCCCCATTCCCCCCTTCTCCCATCATCTCATATCTGCCCAGCTGAGGTGCCTCCAGCTAACACAATCCCAGGCTATGCCCTGGGTCAACTTCTGGGCCATCAGTTAAGTTCCAGTGAGGTTTTCAAAGCCACAGATTTTGGATCACCACTGCCAAAGATCCACTGGCTTCTCTCTTTTCCTGGAAGCACACAGGGCTTCTCCTAGCCATGCAGACCCAGGGAAGGACATTTCTCTGCATCATGTAAAGGTGCTCTTGGCTATCCAGTGCATCTTCTCCAACAGGGATTTTTCCCCAGTCTTTTGCAACACTGATAATGTAAGGAGACCTTCACATCTGGCTTCTGCCTCACCTCAACATCACACACTGTCCTGGAGGGTTGTGCCTTGTTTTCAGTAAGAATGTATTGTTTTCTCACTTGGGATTTATCGTCTATTAGAAGATGGTAACAGTTAAGATGGATATTCTGCAAGAAATTTTTTCTTGCCTTAGCATAAGAGGCCAGCATGACACTTTGTGAGACGACTTACACTGCTTTTTCACATTTATTAAAAAATCACCTTGCTCCATCAAATAAGGTAGTGTTTACTTATTCTCATTTAAAAATTCCGTGCTGTAGGATATCCAGTGAGTGCTCCAACTGCCATTGACAAGACTTAAAAGCACAATAAAAAAAATTCATCCAAAAAAACCAGCAGCAGCAGAACTTTTCATACTTGTTCCAACTTTCAGCTAGATTAATTCCTCTCTCTTAGGCATGCTTTGGTCTTTCACTGTATCAGTCCACCAAGCTGCCCAACAATTTCTGAGCATGTTTTGTTTTCTCCCTGTCTTATAATATAATAATTTAGAATTCTTTAAGGAAAAAGAGATCTTTGCTCTGTGAGCAGAATATGAGCCTGTTCAGGCACTCAGTCACAATGGAAGGGGATGCTATCAAGGCCCCAGGCATGCCTTGCATCACTGGTTAAATTAATCTTTTGGTTTTGCAGCCTCCAAACTTTCTCCAGCTCTTCAGACAATGATAATCATTTTGACACATGATTACAAGAACTTGTTTTCACCTTGAGCAAAAGAGATCTCCAGTTTAAATGTGATCTTTTATCTACTTAAATCTGTTTTCTAAACTGGCATTGCACTTGTTTATCAAATCAAGGTAGGCTCTCTGGGTGTGATTCAGTTGCCAGACATGGATGTCTAGTGCCATTTTAGATGCTTTAGGGTGTTACACCTGGCTGTTATTTTAGACACTTGGGGTTTTGCTGTCATAACTGCTATTTGGTAGCTAAACCAACACTAGAAGTCTGTATTTAGATACCTGAATGAGTCATTCTGTCCTTTCCTTTAACATCATCTTCAGAGATATTTGAACATCACTGTGAAGCTATTTTAACCCTGTATCTCTGTATGGCTGTTCTCTTTCTTCTCTGTGCAGTATTGATCCACTTTACTTTCAGCATGCCTCTCTGTGAAAGGTAAAAACCTGGTTAGAGTTCTCAGTGGAACTCAAACTGGAGAATGGTTATAATTTCCCTCCCTTATAAAATATATTCTTCTTAACAACATTAAAACACCAGTGGCCCTTCATTAAACAAATGATGTATTATTAAACATCATAAAATTTATATAAAATAACTTTTTAACTAAGAGGCTTGAAAGAATCATAGTTTACCATCTACCTAAATATATGACGAATATTTCTGTAAGTTTCTGCTCAAAGTTATTTTCTGAGACCTCAATTATTCCTCCAAATTACATCTAATGCTTCTAGAGAAGCATCATCCAAAATGAAGAAATCAAGGACAGTGGCTTAATTTTATATTGCAGTTTTTCTGGGTTGTAATTTTAGAAATAAATTCCTACAATTTATAAAGACTGAGCACAACAGCAAACAGTATTCAAACGTCAAACAATATTCAAACAATATTCATCATATAATATTCAAATAACCTCATGGCCTCAAGATCAGCTTTATTTAACAGCATTTTTCCACAGTAGCAGATGACTTTATTCTTAAGTGAAGAATGGATAGACATTACACAGAGTAGAGTGGCAGAAGAAAATGATGTAACTACTTGCCTACCTCTACTTTCTAGTTATGAAGAATTATTGGCAAAGTTAAATTCAACATCTGAAAGTAAGGCTATTTTCTCCTGTGATTGGTGTTAGAATGGACCCTGCAGACAGAAGTTAAATCGAGCTGCTGTTTTGCTGCAGCCGAAGATACAAACAGCATGTATTGGAATGAGCAGGCATTTGGCATTACCTTCAGACTCATAGAAAATGGAGTTTTTGTATTTCCAGAAATGCATAAATCATCCTTGCAATACCTGCACGGAAGTGAATGCGGGTTTAAATGTACACTAATATTTATGATGTAACACCACTACTTTCATAATTCATACTTTCAAAGAATAATTTTAAACATTCTCTTACATATTTTTGCCCAACATAATCTGCAAGATGCTTGCATGTTTTCAATAAATCTAGATTAAATCACCCTTTGTCCATACATATAGAAAATTTCAGATCAAGCTTCAGTATGGCCTGGGTAGTAAGTACTGGGTAGTAAGTAAGTTTTATGTGGTGCTAGCCCATCAATATATATTCATAATTCAAAGTGGTATTTTAAAACTTTGGTTATGGGAAAAAAAAGCCAAAAAGCTAAAGTTGTAAGCAGAAAAAAATATTGTTAAACAGAAATGCAATTTAGTATAAGAAAATACATTTACTTTGAAATGTAATTTCTAGGCTCAGATCCAAAAGGCACTATAAACACATAAATAGAATAAGACTATACATATGCCGGCAACTATACATATGTTTTAACACCTTGTCTAATTGGCAACCTCCATTGTTTAATGCTCACATGTTTAAAATGGCATCTCTGCACCTGCCTACAAAATCCATTCACTCATTTTTGTTGTAATAGCAAATAATGTAAATTTACAGTCACATGTGACTTTGTGAGAGTATTGATCACATCCTTATTAGCTGCATCTATGCTCTGCAGGATAAGGATCAAATATGAGTGATGAATAAATATATATAGAGAGAGAGCAAAGCAGTCAGCTAATTTCCCTCTTTCATCCACCCACCAGTGTTTTAGAGGGGATGCGGATGATGAGGTGGATGAAGAACACAAACCCTACACTTGCCTTGAGGAATTTACAAACTCAACAGTGGAACAACAGGCAGTGAGTAGGATACAAGTCCTTGGTCAGTAAAATATATTCACTGCTGCAAAGCAGTGAAACTGCTATTTCTTATGCATAATTCTAGATTCTAGAGGAACTGCCATTTCCCCACTGAATCACAGAACCACAGAATGAATCACAGAGTATTAAAGGGTTGGAGTGGGCCTCAAAGATCATCTAGCCCCAACACTCCTTGCCATAGACAGGGACACCTCCCACTAGACCAGGTTGCTCAAGGCCTTATCCAACCTGGTTTTGAACAGTGACAGGATTGAGGCATCCACAACATCTCTGGGCAACCTGTTCCACTGTCTAACCACCCTCAAAATAAAACATTTCTTCCTAATATCTAACCTAAATTTCCCCTCTTTCAATTTGTACCCATTACTCCTTGTCCTATCACTATGGTTCCTAAACAAAGAGTCCCTCTCCAGCTCCCCTGTAGGCCCCCTGCAGATACTGGAAGGTGCTGTAAAATCCCCACACGACCTTTTCTTCTCTAGGCTAAACAGACCCAACTTTCTCAGCCTGTCTAAATAAGGGAGGTGCTCCAGTGTTCTAATCAGCTTCGTGGCCCTCCTCCGGGCTTGCTCCAAGAGTTCCAAGTCCTTCTTTGTTGGCGACACCAGAACTGTATGCAGTACTCCAGGTAGGGTTTCACAAGACCTGGTCTCTTACTCAAAGCAATGCTTCAGATATTGGCTCAAAATAGATTAAGTTCAGCAAAACATCTGTCATATAGTGATGGCTCATAGAGGTGAAAACATTCCCTTTTCTCTGTTGTAAAGTCATAGTCAACATATGAGGGAAACATAGAAGAAGCAGAGAGGAGAGCAACAGGGAAAACCCATGAGCCATGAGGAAGAGAAGACAAGCTATGAGAGAAACTGAAACTGCCTCACTCCAGATCAGGCATGGGGTTTGGGCAGCGTTACTGACAAGGAGGCAGGGCAGCATTTTTAAAATGAGATTTTTACCATAATCCCCTGAGAATTAATTATAACTACCCAATCATGGTGGGATTGATCTAAACGCATCTGTCTACAGTGAGAATGACAGCGTGAGACAGGGCAACGTGAGCAGCAATCACACTCAGTTAGGTGCACTATTCACCTAATTCTAAAGTAAGTGCCCACACTTGGTCAGATGAATCTCATCTTTAACTCTGTTGAATGTGTTGAGTTGATCTTCCCAGTTACAACCGTCATCAAGACAGCTGGTTCAAAAGTAGAAGTCTATGTTGCCCAGCTCCACATTTAGTTGGATGAATGCCAAACCTGACTTCTCTGGATTGAGATTTTTGATGTTGAGTAGTAGAGCAAGTCAGGGAAAAATCCACAGTTAAAAATACAGTCAGAAAATTTCAGCAGGAAACAGAAGACAGTCTTAGCTGTGTGCACAGAATAAAGATGCCTAAGGAGGTAGGAACATCTGGAGGCCACAGAACATCTTTCACTAATCCATAGACTCTATTTCATGGGTTTTAACATGCTAAATAAACACAACGTCATTTTAAAACTTGAATAATATTAGAAATAAAGTTAGATTTTTCTCCTGAACACTCATTGTCTTGGTGCTTTAAGTACATTTCCTAAATTCAGACTTTGCCATAGATGCTTGTGCTTATTAAGTAACTTAAAGAATAGTGTTAGTGCAGAGTAAAGAAGTATCTTCATAATAACCTAAATATCAGAGTCATAATCTTTTCTCCTTCTGCCTCAACTTCTGGTCGATTTGGGGAGTGATTCACTTTAAGTCGAGATGTTGCCTCATGCTGAAATCTTACCATCCTTTACTCATATTGAATCAGTTAACTCCTGCTCCCAACGGGAGACATATGTTCTCTCCGCCTTTGGGTTCACACTTGCAGAGTTACTGATTGCTTGTTTCTCCTCTAGCATAAAAAAATGTATCATTTCAGTTTAACTCTGAGTTGTAATGTTATTCCAAGATTTCAAAATCATTAAAACATTAATAAAATTGTTACAGGAAATTGTAAGGAAGGAAAAGGACAAGACAGATTTGTAGCAAGGCACAAAACCACTGAATTTTATTCCAGGATATAAAAACACCCTCTTAGATTGGAACTCATTAAATAAGTTTCAGGAGACAAGAAGGATATGTGGATATATAGGGATACAGAAGGATATATCTGTTCTGAGACAAATTGAATAAAATCTTTCATGGTCACAAGTACCCTTTGATTTCTCCTATCATCCAAAAATAGGGATTTAAATGCTACTGGTTTAAAAATATCACCAGAAAATCAGATGAAGAAGCAGATCAGTTGTTAAAAAGTGACAATATTTCTCAAAGATTGCAAAGCAATGTGATTTAAATAGTCTTCATGCACTTTGTATTTCAAAACTTCAGAAGACAGGCAGAAAACTCAGTCTCCAGTCTCTCCATGTTTTATTACCTTCTGATGCTCAGGTAGCAACAAGGGTGATTGCAATGTAAATGGACAGATAGCTAAACTCCTACTATGTGGCCCAAAACAGAGTGATACTCCTCTCTCTCTTTCCTCCTCTAACGTTATCATTATTATTTTATTAGGTGGAAAGAATCTTTCATTCAGAATACACACAATTGTATCTTCATCTACTTGTCATCACCCTTTCTTGCTATCTTTTCTTAAAGAAAACATAACTGTTCTAAATTAATAAAATTAATCAGTTAATAAAACTAACCATAAATGTTTAAAATATTTTTTTCTTAGTCTGATTTCATTTTTATAAACCCATGTCAGATGCTCTTTATTAATCCTTTGGAAATATAACCATGGGTATTTTTTTCCCTGCAGTATTATGTCTTTGAACATGAAGAAACTCTTAGTCCCTCTGTTAATTTTTCATTTTCCACATTAATTAAAAACTTGTCCAGATGGCACTGCACAAATATCTTTCATGCAGATTTCTGGCTTTGAAATGCAGCTACCCACCCCAAAACACATCATTTCCGTCTGCTTGGGAAAATAGCTCTCCATGGTTCATTTTATGTGTAATATCATGTGGGGGAGAGTGTGTCACTTGGAGTAAAAGGAGTGGAAATTCATTTCCAAATCTCCCACTTTCCATGAAAAAACTCCACATTGCTGTTTGTGAGTGCCGACATGTGTATACATGCATGGATGCCTCAGAAGTAAGATTAATCAAAGAATTCCTATTACCTCAATATAATGTGTACATATAATCCTCAGCTAGGTGGTTAATAAGAACAGAAACCAGTAGCATCAATGTATTTAACATCTCTTGAGGCAAATGATTAAACCAAGCTTAATCCCCACCCAAGAAGTGCCAGAAAACCACATGGCCTCATCAGGTCTGACTTACCTACTCAAGAGGACCCTCAGAAAATGTACAAACAAATAAATCTTTATTCAGAGAAAGACAAAACAGTAATACATTTAGCACACAGTAAGAACAAATCCTCCTTCCTTGCTCATCCACTTCCAGATGCCCATTGTCCAGGACAAGCTATCTGTCTGCAGGGATCTCTCTGCACCCACAAGCTGCTGGCTCAGCCTGATCAGGCACTTCCCTGTCCCCCATCAACCCTAGGGACTCCCCCAGGGGTGCCTGGATCACTACAGTCCTTTTCTGGGCTCCTCCACACCAGCACTCCTGTTCTGATTGCATTCAAGGAGGCCTCACACCAAGGCACTTCTCACCAGACACTCAGCTAAATGTCCCTGTCTTACACTGAAATAAATCCCATTGCAATGGAAAGAGCATTCAGGGCTGTTCCTGTTTCCTCAGGAACCAGGTCTTTGCCACAAGTTAAAAACGATCTTCCTCTTTTCAAGAGCCAACCTTCCTGGAAAACCTAACCTGTCTGTGCTGGCCCCCCAGACACTGCCAGAGGAAGACTTGGTAATTAGCCAATGTGAACTGAGGCCTCTATGGTCTTGCTTTCCGCTTTTCACCAACAGTGGGATAGAGGCATCTTTGTTTTCCTCAGTGGATAGATAGACTTGTGTATGTGTTTATTACAAAAAATATTGATTTCCCATAAATAATGTATTAGGAGCTCTTCAACTGCTCAAGTAAGCGACTGCCTTTTTTTCATACTGTGCCCGCAGTCCTGCCTGTATATCACAGATTTTACTATCATTGCAGTTCTGCTGCATGCATAACATAGTAACCAGATAAAAATGACTCTGATGTGTCAAGAACAGGAAAGTGTAAAACATTTTCTTTAGCAGCATGTGACTTTCTAAGACTTCTGTTTGTGAAGGAGCCAACACTGTGTGCTGTCATCACTTGAATATACAGCTTCAAAATACTGCAATTAAAAGCTTTCAGAGAGCTGGTTTAATATAGAGCATGACATCATATTTCCTTCCATGCCTCCTAACTAAAATAAAACCAAAGCCATCAAGACAGGTTTTACTTTCCACTATTGATTGCAGATACCTCTGTTAAACTCAGCCTTAAGAAGAGATCCTCCTCCTTCCAAGGCTATCAAAGGAGGAGCAAGTAGAACATCCTTAGGAATATGAACAGTGGCTACGTGACAAGAAAAAGCATGTTAAAAGCCTTAACCATATCTGATGAATTAAATGTTTATTAATCTGTAGGTGTTTGGTCTGCCATGCCTGCCACTGATATCAATGGAGGTCTTGTTTAAAAACCTCAAGTTGCATTCTCAAAATTCAGGGGACAGGCTGGACTTTAAAGGTTTGACTGTTTAAAAAGATCAAATATTTTTCCTTCCAGTTTCAGTCTGATCACACTCCCTCGGAAAGTAAACAGGATCAAATCACTGGATGTCAAAGAGGAAAATGCATAGATAAATGGTCTATCTCATTCACGTGTCCCTGTAGAAGGATTGCTTCTTGCAGTTTATTTTGTAGCACTTCGTTCACTGTTTTTCAATACTGTAGGAGAAATGTTGCCCTTTGGAAGAGTCTGGCAGATCTGTCAGAACCCGTATTAACTGTGATTAGTCTTACTTTTCCCATTTTGTTTATCTACCCCAGGTTTTAGTGTGCTGTATTCCACCAGGGTTTTTTACAACTCCTTGCAGACACTGTTCTAGAAGGAATCTCAATATTATTAGGAGATGAGGAAGGACAGTGAGAAATCCTGGCCTGTTTAAAGCTGATTGCAAAAATGCTGTAGTGATTGTGATAGGGCCAGGACTAGACACATGGGCAAGGCTTTCCTCCACACATACACTCAGCATGATAGCCAGCTTAAGGGACTGTGGCAGACAGGAAGAGAAGAGGGAGGAGAGCTCTGCCTTGAGCTCTCTTGAATATGGGCTGCTGTGGCTGCTAATTTAGATACAAATGCCACCACCAGCAATCTGCATGCACCCTAGCTCTGCTTCAAAACCCCACTGATACACCTTCCTGGCATATCTCTGATGCTATGATTTATGAGCTTAAAATAGTTCTACATCTCTCTTCCCTCATGCCAATGGTTCTCCCCATAGGTATGAAGAAATGAACTGAGTTCCCTCCTAAGTCACTGCTTGCCCATTGCTGTTGGCTAAAACAGGTGCAATGAGGAACAAGGCTCAAGGCCCAAGGCCCAATTCTTTCATCTTAATTTTGGTGCCTTGATTTTGGCTCTGTGTTGCCTGGATTGTAACAAATTACACAAGTTTCCCATGTTTCAGCTTCTTTGCCTTTAAAATGGGAATACTGATTTCAGCTTTTTAATGTACTTTATAGTAGGTGAACATAAAGCACTACCAAGAGAAGAAGGTTTTATTATGTTTTTATGTTTAGTTTATTTAATACAGGTTAATTCCATAAATTATCAGCATTACCTCTCTAACGTGTACACATCTTTGATGTTTCTGATGAAGAAACTCTTTAACACATGCTGATAATATAGAATCTCTGTGTACTATTCCTGATAATTTCTATAAAACCTCATTCTGTCACCAGCAATATATATATTACTGAAGACTGTGTGTCCTTGCCTTGTCAGAAACTGCAGCCTTCACTTTCTTCTTTCACCCATAGTTTTATGTATACTGCAACAGCTAAGAGTAATTTTTGTTTCCAGATTCAGTATAAACCTCCCTCCCCCAACTTTATGGGTCAAGCTATTATTTCCTCATTTTATGCTGCAGTCCCCTTTTATTTCTGCATTATTCTCTGTCTTTTAAATCCCTTGCTTAAAATCTCCCTGGTGATTTCTTTATTTTTCTCCTAAGTGGCCTCTGATTTTCAGCTGGGCTTCCCTCCAGGGTAGTCTATTATCTCACTTTCCCTTTAAATTCCTTTATTATATAATTAATATTTTTAAGTCTGTCTGTGCTGGCGGACTACATCTATGAGATCTAATGTGTGATTACTGAAGGTGATTCTGTCTTTGCATGCAAGTGTGCAGGAAAGTGAAGAGAATAACCACCCAGAAAAACACCTGAAAAAGGCAATGATAGGAGTCAATCATGTGCATGACACCTGGCACTCAGCAGCCACAGAGGGTTCAGGGCTGTAGTCTTCAATCTGTGGAGTGACCCAGGGACAAACATGTCCTTTATGCCTCAGGTATGACCATGGTGGGAAATAAATGGCAACTTTGGCTCTCACAGCATGCTGACAGCACAGTGCCGGTATTTCCCCATCAGTGGGCAGACACCTTTGAGGACATGTGGCAATCCCAGGCCCACAGTAAGGAGGAGCTGTTTGGGCTCTGTCAAGGCTCCTTCAGATCACACAGCTCAGTGCTCAGTGTTCCAGGGGCACACAAGGAGGCAGAAGGTGTCTCCTCCATGCCAGCATCCAAAGCTTAGGCACTTACAGTGGTGTCCAGGTACCTGGCACTCAGCACTCAGTCTGCTCTGGGCACAGCAGGGCCAGCTTGGCCATGTCCCACTGTGCCACCTGAGCCCAAACTGCTGAGAAAGAGCTGTGAGAAAACCAGCAGGACACTAGAACAATCAACGTACAGTCAAGGATAGGCCTGTTGACACAGGGGTGCTCAGCTGCTCGGGGTTCAGAAGAGAAAACAGCTGAGTATGAGCTCCTGAAGGGGGAAAGCAGGGAGGCTGGTCAGGATCAACAGCAAAACCTGTGGTAGCGGGGTTGGTCAGGTCGCCAGCTTGAGTCACTGGTGTGGGCACAGCAGGTGGGAAACAGCAGCCCTGGGACACCCAGACCTGGCCCTTTCCTTCCTGGTGAGTAAAGGTCCATAAACACAGCTGCTGTGCCAGTGAGCAGACCTCAGCCTGACAGCTCCTTAATTCCTGCCTGTCCTTCATTAGCTCCTGAGCTGGGCTACAACTACTGTGACTTCCAAGTGGTCAACAGGCCCTTTGCTCCTCCAGATGACTCTGTGCTCTAGGACCGAGATTGACTTTTTTTGTTCATTCTCAGGAGCTCTATTTACCCAAACCATGATTTCACGTGTTCAGACATGAGAAGCAGAGGGCTTTATCAATGATTTAATCTACTTGTGGCAATTCTGGAACATCATATCACACATCTATGGTTTCTTGTATCTCTATAAAATTATTTACTTATTGTGTCTTTTATTAATGCACAAGGGATGTGCATTAGTGAATCAACCAAAGCAGAATTAAATTGCTTTCCTGACTGTTTTTGCTTTATAAATCAATAGATCTGTGACAGTAATGTGTATTAAATGCACAGAAATGCTGGGTTTTTATTTTTATAGTGAGTTGTCCAAATATTTGCTTGCTAGCCTCAGAATACTTATATTCTTTAAGCCAAAAAAGAATTGTATCACTTTTTTCTTTTGCATTTTATATATAAACTTAGCTTTGCCTCTTCATTCCCCTCTATTACCTTTGCTATTTTTCACAGACCAGTACACAGGTCCATATATTTCTCTAATAGGTTTTAAATTTTTCTGCAGCCCCATGTTATTGGCTGCCTAGCCAATTTACTTTACTCAGCACTACGATCTATTCATGTGGAAATGGGAAGTTTATGCAATATTCTCTCTAGACTTCTCTGAATGTATTATTCTCTGAGCCACGCCGGCTGGAGTGCACCTTTATTTTAGAAGCTCTGCATTCTTGCAACACTTGCACAAGGACCACTGGAAACCCAAGGTCCTGTGACTGTGCGAGGTAAGGAATTGAAGATTCTGTGAAAACAAGATCATTGAAGAACTCTGTATACATGTTATAAGACAGAGAGGGAAAAAAAGAATAAAAATGTTTGGGGGGATACTTCACTGAAGATCCCATGTAGCACTGGAAAATTCCCTGAACTGGTGATGGCAAGTAGAATATTTCAAAACCCATCCTCTACCAGACCATGATAGGATGCACCATTTGGAAAACTTGTTCCAGTTTTGCCTGGTTCCTCTGAAGCCTTCAGGTCTGGTCAGGTCTTCAGTGAGGCTTCAAATAGAAAGTGTGAAATAACTTTTAGTTCCTCACAAGCCTCCTCCCAGTTTTATACTGAGCCTAGGTTACAGAGAACAGAAAAAACATGTACATCTAGTTCACATACTCATTTATAGTTGGGTCAACTTGAAGTTGGGTCAAGCTGGTCCAAAGCATGGTTTAAATTTAATGGCATGTACCTCAACTGAGACACCTTTATCAGCCTATGGTCAGATTCCATATTATCACTGTGTTGCTACCATAGCCCTGCTCAGTGTCTGAAAGGGCTGTATGATGTGGTAGGCTGGAGCAGAGAGAACAAGGCTCATCAACCCTGACAGTCTACTCCAGTCTTTTATTCCTGTCCCATTGTGTGTCCATCACTCTGGTTTTTAGCTCTATATAGCCACTTTTTTTTCTGTGACAAATATTCTTACTCCCTGCTCTTACTTGATTAATCTTTTCACCAGCTGTACTTGTGTTTGCAGAGTATGTGTTGCTATGCATTCATTTCACCACCTCCACACCTCAGAGCATTGGCAACAATCACATTTGTTAAAAGAAAATCCTGTTAACTCGTTGCATCCAAAGTTAAGGAAATGAAATGTCAGTATTATGAATTGTGACTAGACAATGATTTCACCCTAAGAGTGTGTGAACTGTACTAGGCAAAGGAGACAAAGCACCACATGGGAAGGCACATAACAATAGACAACACTTGGTTTGACAGAATTGTGGTTCCCTCTGTTTGCTCCATAGTTTGTGGGATGCAATTATCAGCAACAAATTAATATACTTGCCCAACACATGCTGGCACAAAATGGGGAGGAGAGTGGGCGGCAGAGCAGCAAGACAGTTGTGTGGTTAAATAACAAGTAACTAAAGCTCTAGGAAGTGCTCAAGAGTACATGCTGTAGCTCCTGGGTTTTGAAAGAATGACAACATGGCCATTTGTTGTGTGCAGACAATTTCCTGCCTTTGTATCAGCTGTCAGAAGGACAAGGCCCACCCAAGGCCTTGGCAGGCTCTGCTGGGGCCTAGGAAAGGTGTTTGCATTCTTCCAGGCTGCATTGCCAGGGTTGAGCACCATATTTTTTCCTGTTGGTCACTTAATGAAGACTTGTCTATTGGATGCGGCAGGTGCAGCTTGCAGTGTCAGTGCTCAACATCTGTATGTTCCTATCCTGCTAATTCCCAAATGGAAATGTACAATAGCCTTAAAGAGAGTTTGTTTCTGTCTTTACTTTTACTTGAAACTATTTGAACAATTTACAGATACGCTTTTTTGTTTCTTTGATTAGGTTTTATTTGCTCCTTTATACTTATCTCAAAGAGGGCACTGTTATAAAAAGCTCCAAGGACAGCCTGCACCATTTTGCCAACTCCACAATTTTCTCCTTATAATTTTTCTTCAAAGAGTGAATAATACACTATTCAATGCATTGAAACTGCTCTTTGCTAATAGAAACGCTGCCTGGAGCTGCTTTGAAATGGTATCCAAAGCAGCCTGGAGCGCTGAGCGATCTGTGAGATGGGCACTGCGAGTGCCCTACTGTTGCTGTGTCCTGGCAAGTAATTTTGACATTCATGGGAGTTATTTCCACAAAGATTTGAATCTTCTGTGTTAGGTGTTTTGGGTGTCAGCAGGATATGTCTTTAAAACTGATTTGATTGCCTAATGCATCGCTTCAGAACTGGCAGAGTCCTTACACAGAATCACCTCGTTCTCTGATGTTAGGACAACTCCTTCAGACAGTCTGTGATTGTCTCTTCTGGTTCCTTCCCAGCTTGCTTTCCATCTTAAGCCTTTGCTTTCCTGCCCAGCAGCCATGTAAGGCAGGTGCTGCTCTTTTCTAATTCCTGTGTGCATCCTCATTTCAGCTCCAAGACAAAGGTCCCTCTGCCCATGCTTTTTGTCTCTCCAGAGCCTGGTCCTTCCACAACAGCACAATATTCAGCTCTGATAAACCTTCAGTTCAGACTACTCCATACTTTATTTTCATATTCTAGTTTATTGCTAACACTGGCAAAGGAAAAGCACTGGCAAGAAAACTCAGTGAAGGTTCATACTGAAAATGAAATGGTCATTCATTTATTATGTATTTTTTGGCAACAGTCTTTTTTTTAATAGTCATTTATGCCGGCCAGAGGAAGTGCGTGGACAGTCTGCCAACACGGGTGAGCTCCTGAGATTTTCCAGCCAGTCTTGCGCAGTGAGTACGTCCCTTGACGTCTCAGCTCCAGCAGTTCTGGTATCATTTGAGAATCTGATTTTATTCTTCCCTGGAGTAAGTCATGAGCTCCCATGACTGTTGAAAACAACTCTGGGTGATGACTGAGCTAGACCCACGCATAAGGCTGCACGGAAGCTCCTCTCCGAACCCGTGCCAGGACGCGGGGACTCGGAGGGGACCGTCCCGTGACTGGAGCCCTGGCACCGCGACCCGCACGCCGCAGCCGAGCCCGCGGGGGGCCGCGGGGCGGGC
>VZTF01008415.1:483637-531286 GCA_013397755.1 Cnemophilus loriae
GGGTGTGTGTGCGGGGGCCAGCGCCGTGCCGGGCAGGTGAGAGCCCCGCGGGGAGGAGGAGCAGCAGCAGGAGGAGGCGGCGTGCTCCTGCCTGCTGGAGATGCGTGTGTGCCTGTGCGTGTCTGCGCGCCGCTCACCTCGGGATCGGTCGGGTCACTCGCTGGCGGGTGGGTCCAGCTACTCCCGGCGCCGGCGGGGATCGCTTTTCCCAGCGCGGCCGGTTCTCGCTGAGGTCCCGAGAAGAGCGTGAGTGAGCAGCGGCTGTGAGCGATCACGTATGTGCTATAGGCGCACATGTGTCTCCTACGCATGCAACACATTTGTCGGGCTGCAGGCTTCGCCCCGTGACACCGGGCGGCCTCGAGGGGGATGGGGCCCAGGCGAAAGGGGTAATAACGAATTAATTGCAGATGAGAAGTAATATCCGTCTTTGAGTCATCAGTCTTTGAGGCATAATTTCATTCCAAAAGCTCTTAGATGAATGGTAGATCTTGTGTAGGAAAGCACTGCTTTTCCCATAGGATTATCAGATTTCCACCGGAGAATACAGATCCTGGATTATTGAGCTACATGGGATTTGCGTGTTTCTTTCTAATTAGTCTGTGAATCTGAGTGTAAAATTCATTATTTGGAAGGGGGGGATGGGAGTTTCATGCTTCTAAAAGAACAGACATATCTTTTCTCTGACATTTTACACAGTTTTTCTGGTTATTCTGTGCTCTGTGGATACTTACTGCCTTAATTGGATAGTGGTGTCAAAGGTTGATTAGATTCCCTAATAGATTTTGGATCTGCAAGAGGATTGCAGTTTTAAATGCGTGGTTAAAACAATCGTGTTTGCCGTCTCCCCTCGAACAGTTGAGAGGAGGGCTGATGTATTACATTTGCGTTATCTTCCCCTTGGTTTATTAATGTATCATCCTGAGGTTGTCGGGTTCGGTTTTGTTGTTGTTGTTTTTTTTCCCCCTCTGCTATTTCATTTGCAGACCAAAAAGAAATGAATGTCAGAGAGGATTTGTTTAATCATTTAACAGCTGACACAAGCCATGTCCCTAACAAAACGTTGGTGAAAAAGTAGAAGATTTCTGGGATACAGCAGCGCCAGCACTGTGAAGCCGCTTCTGCAGGTCAGGAGCAGCATTTGCTGGAGGATGCCGTAGCCCAGGAGGCGAGGCTCGTGGGGACGAGGTCGATGGCTTGCATGGAGCTTCTCTACCTGGCCGAGGAGAGCAGACAGGTGCCCCTGGGCACTGCAACCAGCTGGAGCCTGCCCTCCCATCCCTTTGAGCAGCAGCAGCTTGAGGGGGGTGAGGTGGACCCCAGAGCAGCCACTGCCGTGGCAGCCCTGCACTGTGAACGGCACTGCAAGCCCTTGCAGAGGGGCCCTGTGGCTGAGCCCCCCCTGGCACCCCAGCCCTCTTCCCTGGGCACCTTGCCCCAGGAACACCCTGTACCCTCCAGCACCTCCCAGCCCTGCCACCCAGCCGAGCGCTTGCCCAGGGAAGAGGATGGAGGGAAGAAGAAAGCCTGCTGCTGTGCCCAGGAACTTGAGACATCGTTCACCTATGTGGATGAAAATGTAAATCTGGAGCATGCAAGAAGTCCCCCCACTCCTACAGATGGCCAGGATGCCCCTCTGCAGCAGCATTCCTGCAGGGAGCTGCCACCTGAATGGGTGCATGATTCTCCTTCCTTGGTCTCTGAGGAGGACGATGCTACCTCGGAGGCAGCAGCCGGGAAATCTGTTGACTATGGGTTTATTAGTGCCATTTTGTTCCTGGTTAGTGGCATTTTGCTGGTGATAATTTCCTATGTGGTACCCAGAGATGTGACTGTGGATCCCAACACTGTGGCTGCCCGGGAGATGGAGAGGCTGGAGAACGAGAGCGCAAGGATCGGTGCTCACTTGGACCGCTGTGTTATCGCTGGGCTGTGTCTCTTAACCCTGGGGGGAGTGGTGCTCTCCAGCCTGCTGATGATGTCCATGTGGAAAGGAGAGCTGTACCGGAGGAGCAGGTTTGCCTCCTCCAAGGAGTCTGCAAAGCTGTATGGATCTTTCAATTTTAGAATGAAGTCTGGAGCAAATGATAATATGCTCGAGCTGTCGTTAGTTGAGGAAGATGTGCTTGCCATAGATAATTAGTGTGGTTGTGATTTTTAAGGCAGCATTTCTACAGGAAAATATGCTTCATTAAAGAAAGCAGATGCAGCTAAAGATAGCTGGTGATGCAGTTTATTTGTCTGACAAGAATGGTGTTATCTTAAGCTCTATAATCAAATGTTTCCAATATATGAGTACTTGTTGTAAAGGGGAAATGTGCCAGATGAAATGCAAATAATATAAAATAATGAAAACCACTGAATAAAAAGAGATTTGTGATAAGTAGGTTCCTCAGATACTTGTTTATCCTAATATAAAACATTCCACTGGTGTCTTGCCTATATAATTTTCTCATTACTCCCATATGGAACAAGAATGACCTTGACACTTTGGAAGCTGTTAATTTTTGAAGCCTGCAGGATTATTAACAGTCTACTTGATAAAATGTTAAGAAGCAGGACCAATAATCAAATAGCAGTGCTAATACTTCATTAAGAGATGCTTTTTTATTCTTTAATTTAAGCAGATCCCTTCTCTTCAATTGAGTGACAGCTGTGGGAAGAAAGAACACCACTTGGTCATGACTGGCCACAAACCACCCATATTTTCAAACAATTGTACAATTAGTGATGATTATTTAAAATATAAAATAAGAGGCAAAGGGCAGGAAACCATATGGCTCATGGTACTGGTAGGAGACAAAAGGCTCTTTCAGCTTGAGGTCAGTGGCTCCATTTCAGTTCAGATTAGCAATGATTGATAGTCATTAACTTCTGATAGCTATAGTGACCCATAGAAAAGAAGTTTAGTTCCTGGTGGACAGATGTCTTTGTATGAAAACTGCCATAACATGAGTTAACAGACCTCTTGTTTGGAGTCTCAAAAGACCCAAAGACTGAAAAAGCATGGGGATGCTGAGACTGGACACTTCTCCTTCAGTACAGATGCTAGAAGAAAGCCCTTCAGCTGCAGGGCTTTGCTTATACTGGGGCTGTCTGCATCTTATTAGTCCTTTTTGAAATTTCAGTTTTATGTCGCTAGGCTGTCAACCTTCTCATAACCAGCAAGGAAAGGTCAGGAAGGAGCTCTCTGAGGCTCGTTCAATAAAACCCAATTTATTTGTAAAGAATAAATCATCAGGAAATACAGAGCTTAAGTAACAGGCAGTTTACTGGCTGACATGAGACTCACTTAACATAGGGGATGATCAAGGGTACATGTTGCTATTAATCTCAGTTCTGTGGCACTG
This sequence comes from Cnemophilus loriae, assembly GCA_013397755.1. Classification (NCBI taxonomy): domain Eukaryota; kingdom Metazoa; phylum Chordata; class Aves; order Passeriformes; family Corvidae; genus Cnemophilus; species Cnemophilus loriae. Next base: position 486,988 of record VZTF01008415.1, read on the forward strand.
TAGCCCGAAACCTGTACCACTGATGCTATTCACTTTATTATCAGCCAGTTTCTGGGGAACATTGACATGTTCTTGCAGTGCTGGGAAAACCAACAAAAATTGTTCAGTGCACCGCTGCCAGTTCTTACTGAGCAATGGTTAATACATATATATATATATATATATATGTCTTATTAATACGTGTATGTATGTTATATATGTATGTGTGCCTGACAAAGCCAAACATGGGTGAAGAGCTCTGTCTGTGCAGTCTCTGACTGCAGTCATAGAAGAAACATGTGCTTCACTATGACAGCCTTCTCAGTTGTGAGTTAACTCTAAAATATCAGGAATATGAATTATTTTTAAAATGGTACTTTTTTTTCCCACTGTGACACACAGGAGAAGAGTTCTCTTGGGAAGGGGTGAGGAGATCTCCTTTATACTCCCTTTACCCAGTAATACATGGCAGCACAAACTTCAGAATAACAAGTGGATGGCGGAAATGTGGGCTCCTCACAGAGAGACTGAACGCTATTTTGCCACTTGGTTCTTCATTCCTCTTCTCTGGTTGTTTTTGTCAGGAGACAAGTGCAGCACCCAAGTCTGACTCAACTAGTTCAGTCCCTTATGCTTGCTGGTGCTGGTACAGGTGCCTGTGACTGAGGCCAAAGGAGCTGCCCTGCTCCAGATCCATGCCTTTGGTTAGTAAATTCCATAGTGTAGTACCTGGGCTTTAACGCTGGCCCCGCAAAAGAGATCCTGCTTCATATGTTCTCTGCTCCAAGCGCAGCTTTAGGTCAGTGTTACTGTGTAATTAAATGAGCTGCCTTATTAGAGGGTGCTGCTGCCCAGTAAATGATTCTTCCAGTTTATGTCATGATACACAGGGTGTTCACAGGCAGTAACTCAGCAGTGACCAGCATCTCCACAGTCGTCTTTGAAGAGTTTACATCCTTCTGGCTGTGTCATCAGGGATTCCAGACTGAATCTCTAGGGTAAATACTTGAAATGTCTTCTTATATCTGGAAGCTACCTTCAGCCTATTGTAATCAGGACAAGCGAGGAAGGAACGAGCCTGAGAATCTGGATGCAGAGCAGGAAGGTTCCTCCTTTGCTGGCCTTGGCCAGCTGGTGGGGTATGGGGACACTGCCTGCAGAGCTTGACACTTTACTTAAGGTGGGAGGTGGGAACAGCGCTTCCTCTCATCCTGCCCTGAGGATGGGAAGGGGCTGGCCATGGCCTCCACAGGTCCAGGGAAAGCCATGCCAAGCGAGAGGGCAAATGTTGCTGAGCTGGGGTCAGCAAGATGGTGTGGGGCGAGGGACAGATATCTTGGGGATGAAAACCCTTTCACCTGCCTGGGCCCCATGTTCTCACCTACATGACAGAGGCTCTAAAACTGAGGCTGGTGGTTTTGAGAGCTATTATTTTTATTTTTTAATTATACATATGCATGAAATTGGACTACATTCCATTATTGTAGAAAGATGACAGCTTAAGCTGTATGGATCACAGATTTCTTGTAGGAACCATGACATGCCTTAATGCTGATTATTAGCACTAGCAAAAGGAACGCTTCCCTGGCTGTCAGTATGTTATTGTCAAGCGAGAAGTTTTCTGACACTTTGTAAAATGCCTGTCACAGATCATGAACCTGCAATACTTTAATGAACCCTGAAATTTTCCCTGAGCATTTTAAGGAAACATTAGTCAACCTAATAATCTAAATATACACTGCAGAAGTGTGAGGAGTAATAAAATTTAAACAATAGGACTAACAGAGTTTCTTTATTTTGATGTAAGTGTGTGCTATGAAAGAAGTGAAGGAAGGCCTTCAGAGCGCAGGAATTTAGCAGATAAAAATGCTCAGGACAGTTCTCTGACCACCTTTAGAAATTGCAGCATGGTGTGAGTTGGCGGTGCGATATGAAACCTCTGGACTCTCAGGTTCTCGTGCTGTGAAACCAAACACAGACAGAAACCAAAGCATTTGCTGTCTGGTGGCTGATGGTGGAAATGAATGTGGACAGGCCTTCACACCGTTCACCTCACGCGAGACGGTACCAAAGGGCGAGGCCAAGGGATGTTGATTGCCCCCTCATGCACCCTCGCAATTTGACTTCCCCTGCTTGAAATTTAAGTACTTTAAAGGTACAAAAGGGAGAAGAATTTTTGGTGGTTTCTTCATTGCCTCAGCTAAAGTTGTCGCTTGAATCACTGGACAGCTTTCTCCTTTTTTGGGGAACTGAATTTTGGCATATACCAAGTGGGTTTTAGGTGCCCTCTAAACATATCAGGATTCTGAGTATGGATTTCCGAGTACCCTGGAAACAGAACAGGATTTGTGCCCTTAGTCAGTTTATTTCTGACCAACCCCAACTGCCAAATACGACACTTTCCCAATTTCTACCTCATGACATGTCTGCCAGCTGGGCCCAGCCCTACCTTCCCACTGGAGGTGTCCATGTTTCCCTGAACTGCAGGAAGGGAGGCTTCCCTGCGGTGAGGCAACAGCTGCCAGTGTCGGGCTCCCTGCTGCTCGAACAGCTCCCTGGTGACCCGTGTTCTCAGTTCCTTTTTCTCGGTCAGACGCCGTGGCTGAGGCTGGACATTGGGAGCTGCATGGCATCTGCTGGGGATGCTCATCGGAATGGAGGCTGTCAGCGCACGGTCCCAGCCCCCCACGCTGCGGGTGCCCAGCGTGGCTCCCACCAGCCTTGCCTGCTCCTGCCAGCCTGAAGCCGGCTCCGTGGCAGAAATGCCTAAGACTCTCCTAGGAAGCTACACTGGGTTGTTTCTGGGTTTTTATGTGTTTACAATTTTTTAGTCTTTGTAATTCTTTTAAAAAATCTGTCTGCAATGAGTATAAAGTTTACTGACTAAGAAAGCAACCGGTTTAATCTTGTAAAACTCTGACCCACAACAAAGCGAAACATCACAGTCCATCATGAGCTGTTCAGTAGTGCGTTTGATGCCTTATTACAATCGCAGCCGCATTCTGTACAGAGTCAAAAATAAAAGTCTATGAAGCTGAGCACTGTCGTTTTGGGCCTCTTTGCTCCTTGCTGGTTCCAGTGATTGGCTCTTGCCCTCCGTGCCGTGGGTGCAGTCCCTAGTCCTCAGTGGTCTGGAGCTCCAGTAGGCAGCAGGGCCACCTAGCAGAGGCAGTGCTGGATTGAGCTGTGCTGGCACACCAAGCCTGTCCCCACCTCACCCCTCCATCGTGTCCCTGCTGCTGGTACTTCCCAGACAGAAGTGCCAAATAAGGCAGAGTTTCAAACCCTGCTGCGCTCGTGTCCCACCCAACTCCACACAACCAGAACAAAAAAGAGAAAAAGTGGGTGGGAGCAGCCAGGGCTGTGTGAGCAGGCAGCTGGGGAGGTGCTGTGTCAGGAGGTGGGTGTTGAGCCCCTGCTCACCATCACCACATGCATGACCACTTCAAGATCACATCCTCACCTTGGCACAGCTTGGCCATGGCCAGGGCAGGGGGGCAGAGAGTGCCAGGCCCAGCTCCAGCCATGGTGATGATGGGTGAGCATGCAGTTCCCAGAAAGCACTGGAGGTGATGGGCGATACAGGGAGGTGCAGGAGCTATGTTCCTGTAGGTCTGTGGGCTGGGCTTTGCCGCCTCAGTGTCAGCTTCACCTCCCCCTCCTGAAGAGTGTGCCAGAGTGGGCAGCAATGGGGGTGCTGGTGCAGGGCCAGCAGCTAAGGAGGACCTCTAGGGAGCCACAGTTTTGTCCTGGCTTTTTTTTGTTTCTCTCAGATCTCCAGTGTATGTCAGTTAAGTGCTTTAACCACCTTTGACAAGCCCTACTCCCTCCCAAACGCGCTTCGAAGGTGTGCCACACAGGTTATGCCTCATAAGGTCGCTTTTCATTCTGGTGTGACAGAATCAGACCTTTCCCTGCCACTGTCGTGTGAATCACCATGTGGGTGGGAGCGCTGTGGTGGGTGTGGATCCAGGCTGGAGCAGGGACTGTCTGCTCATGTTACCCGTTACCACGGAACAGAGTACAACAGGGCCCCAGTTCGCAATTCGGGTTTCAGGCTGTTACTGCTACAGCAGTAATAAATGTGTCCCAGAAATGGCCAGATTGGCTGCAGTGACTGCACTGATGCCAAATGCAGACTATGGTGTGCAACTGATGGCTAGCAAGAGGTTAAGAGAGTAGATGTATTTATAGATATGACAATCCATCAGCTTAAAGAACTGGGAGGCTTTCTAACTGAAAGCAAACACACAAATTCATTTTTGCTCTTTTTACAGGTTTCTTCTTAATCTTACCATTTTAAATTTTGAAGGATTCAGTGTCATGTACTATATTCACAGGGCTTTTTTTGCCTGTGTTTATGAGTCCTGGCAAAGTCAAGAGTCCTGTAGACTGCAGAGAGGTGAGACTTCTATGATTTTCTTATCAGTTTAAATTAAATTGTGGATGTTATAAATCTACATAAAACCAAACAAGACAAGAAACTCTTATTTGAAATGAACCTGCTTAATATTTGTTTGTGTAAATGTAAATGCAGTGCCCATGGTAGAAACTGAGCCGAATAATGCACGTTTTAATTAGATTGTCAATAAAAAATCATCGTTAAAATATTTCTGCAGACTTGCTGTATTAAAAACTTGTAAAGAGTTCTCTGCTTATTTATGTGTAGATTGGCCCACTGTTACATGTGGTAAAAAATACTGAGCTATTGCCATTAACTGAGCTGCACCTCACAGGCATTTGGCCATTGTTGTGAATGAGAGCATTACAACAAACACGTGTGGTTTTTGTTCACCTGCACGCAGTGTGTAACCCATAGACCACTGACAGTTCTTCCACCTGCACTGAGAAATGAGGTGCTGAGCAGCATGAAACATAATGTTCTCAAAAGGTCTCCTGCACACAGATACCAAAGCTCTGTTTAGGACATATAGCGCTCCCGTTTTACAGATGAAGTGAGACACCTCCTCTGCCCTGAGAGCCACCTGGAGAGCTGGAGAGCTGGTGAACCAAGGCTTCTTAAGTCCCAGTCCAGCACTGCAACTAGTGCAGGCTAGATTAGTACAGAGCCTCTGGAATAAATTAATGTGAAAAGGATCACAATTTTTTTTTTTTTTGGAGAATGACATTTACATTTCATTTAAAGTACAAAATAATCTTAAAAAAAATCTAGAAAAGTCAACCCAAACTAAATTTGCTAATATTTGGAGGTATTTGGGGAAGGTTTTGCACATTTAAGGGATTTGTATTTTTTTTTTGTAAGGCATTAAAAAATCAATAAGCTTCTGTTGAAAGAATAAAACAGATATCTTTATATCAGCACAAAAAGCTTCTCTTTTCCAATGATTGTTTCTGTTTTGACAGATGTGTGTGCAGGGAAATTTAGCTATTGTTGAATAAAACATTTCCAGAAGCAAAATTGATTAAGTCCCTTTTGTAGAGATAAAAAATCAATTCTTCCCATTAGTAGGATCTAAAAGATGTTGATCAGCTAGAAATGTAAATAAAGTTCTTTAATCGCTATCCTCTAACTGCAGCATATCCATCTACATGAGATTGTCTTGTCTCTTTATAGCTTAAAATAAATTTGGTTGAACTCCAACATGAAGCAGCTTCTGACAAACTAGCCAGAGTAACTGTGCTTGAATGTAAATAATATCAAGTAGCTATCCTGACATTTTGGTATTGCTTTTCTCAAGGTTGTTCATGAAATGCATGTATATGTGATAACAATATATCCAGGCTGGGAACAAAAATATATTCACTGAAAGGCAGACCAGTAGAAAGTATGTGACTGTTTTCAGTTTCTGTGTATTCTGATTTCATGTAATAAAGACAGCACTTTCAAGATCTCTTGATTAGTAATTGTTGAGGGCTATTAAAGGTCACGGAGGGCTATTAACAGAAGGATGCCAAGTCTAGCTCTGTAAGTCCCTAAGCTTCTGATTGCTAAGAGCTGAGAGAATATGCTGATGTGTGCTTGCCCTTCCCTTGGTTTTAGATAAAGCTGTAACTGCTGCAGGCTACTATCTGAGCCTATTTTGTGACAGATGGACCTTTGATTTGATCCAGACTGACCCTGTGTTCTCAAAACTTTATGCTCTGCCTATAGGGGCAATACCAAGTAGTTGTTTGCCACTGTGGCTTCCTAAAGAAGGAATCAATAGATCATGGTCTTACCTTTGTTTTTCCCTCCTTACAGGAATGGTAGCCGTGGCTGGAAGAGCTCTTGAGAGGTCATTTTCCAGTCTTCTGGAACTTTTACCCTCCATCAGTCCTCAAAGATGATTGCTCATGGCTATGAAATTGCTGCTCAATTCTCTAAGCACTCTGGGGTGAATTTCATAAGGCTCACATGATTTGCAGATACATTATGTATCTATGCAGCCTCTTCTTCTGCTCTCTGCCAGCCTAAGTTCTAAAGTTCTGAAGTCTGTGGATAGTCTGAATACTTTTAGATTTTTTTAATGAGGTAAAGAAAGGTTGAAGCATTTTGGCCTTCTCAATGACATTTTCAATTGTGCTCCTGTCTCACTCCCCACTAAGCAGAAAACCTGTTCTTTGTCTTTTTTCTTCTTTCTTGTATAAATATAGAGCACTTCCTCATGACCCTTTTTTTCTCTTCTATGAGGATCTCGCTTGCCTACCCCCTCAAAAGAAATGAAAATTATCATTTATCTAATAGATTTATATTAGAACATTTATATGTCCTAATTTCCCCAGTGGGGAAATTTCTTAAATTTTAGGTCACTGTTATGGTTAGCCAAATCCATGTTTACAATTGTTATTTTTCTTTCACATTTTCACATTTCACATATGGTATTTTGTTTCCTTAATTTTGGTTCAGAATTTGCTAAATTTTCCTGAATGTCTTTTTTCTTTAAATTTCTGCTATCTGGGAGCCTACGAAGTAGTGCTTTGAATTTACTGAAGTTTCTTGTTGCTTGGGACCACTTCCCTGGAGGCAGAAATACTCTGTTGTAACAGCGCTATATTGTGGGGTTTTTTTTTTTGTACAGTTGAGCTCAGTGATCAGCCTGGTGATTGTGATCCCCGCTCCTGCCCACCTCTGTTCGTTCCCCTCACAGCCTTTCTTCAATGTGGGCAGCAGTGGTCCAAGGTGGAGATTTTGTGTTAGTCTTGCTCTTTGAGCCAAGCCATGTTGCTAAGGAAAATACTATGAGCTTGTCTGTGGTATCAAATTACAACGCACGGCTATTGAGATGGGAAATGTCTTCACTTAAACTTCACAGGATATTGAAACCAGTCTTAGCAAAGAGGCGAGTTAGAAGCAAAAATCAATATTGGACAACAGTGAAATGCCTCTGTTCAGCTGCTGTTTTAAGTGGCTTGTACAGACCTTTCAAATCATGTTGCCAACAAATGGAGGAAATACAGCTTTTAAAAAGTCAGAGAATTATTAATAGTGTGCTTGACCTCCAGCTCTGCACAGTCTACAAAAAAAGCATCATTTGTCATATGCTGCTGCCTTATGCCTAATTCTGCCCCTGCTGGGAAGCAGTTGCGCATAGGAGAAGTGCATTCAGAGAGCGAGGTCAAAGCTTTATATCCATGGTGGACTGTGGGAGGGAAGGACAGCAGGAACAGCTCATGGTCAACCCCTGAACAAAGAGGGAGGGGTGCAGGAACCCAGCACCTCATACAACATTCACACACTAATGGTACTGCTTGTCCTGGTGTGTGAGAGAACATTAACTGTGCTGAGGTTACACTTGCAGCTTTCCAGCAGGGATAGACAGCTATGGAGAGAAGCAAGTATCAGGTGTCTTCATGAGAAACTGAATGCTCTAGCCACTATCCTGGCATCTGAGGAGTGACTGAGGGCCCAGCACCTCCAATTGTGCTCCCCAGCAGGCTAATCTGTTGCACAGCATTTGTAGCACAAAGAAGCAGTCTGAACCTTTATTAACTTTAACCACTGTATGAGTAACCTAAACTGACAATCCATCTCTCTTATTGCTGTTATTAAGTCAGTTTTGGACAATGCCTTATCATCTGCAGAAAAAATGAAGAGGAGATATAATGCAGACAGAAAGTTTCTAGGTAAAATTAGTCTGTCTGAGAAGGGGAGGAAAATGCTGCACACTGGGCTGAACAAATCTTTGCATTGATTTCTGGAACCAGAGTCTTTCTAGGAGCACCACAAATGCATGTCTTTATTTAGTGCTTGGATTCAAAGAGCTGTCAATCTTCCTCTGTCCAGATAGCTCCCATTTGTGTTCAGGTCTGGGGTGCTTTAGGGTCATCCATTATTTCTGCTTGTGCTATTCTTGCTTTTCCCTTTGATGCCAGCTCCGCAGTTCTTCGTCGGCCTCACGCAGCCACGTGTGCAAACAGAACCACTCCGACCCCACTGCTTGGTGGCAGTGGGCAGTGTCCAGCTGACACATGGCACTGCTGCAGCTCCAGGAGTGCACACGTGAGCCTTGGAAATGGAATACTTGTTCTCATAGAGAGTCTTAAATAATCATTTAAGTATGCATGCAGATCTCATTTATACATTGTCTGAGAGCCCAAATCTCGTCTGTCTGTGGGCATGCTGGTATGTGTGCTCTGTGGCCCAGCGAAGAACTAGTTCCTCCTCTTTGGCTGTCCTACTTATTATCTGGTTCTGTGTCCAGTGCATAGGAATAAAAAGGCAATTCTTTTATACCTCCCCTTCAATTCAGATGGGATTAAGCCTGCCTTTCAGCTGGGTGGCTCAGGTAGCCTGAGATAAAATTTGAGGCCAGTAATAAGTTACAACTTTTGCACAGAGCAAGATGAAAGGAAAGTAGTTGTGACTTGGAGAGATAAACAGCTCCTGGGGATGCTCCACAGCACAGCAGTAATAGCTCAAGTCTGTGATTTAAAATCACGGTCTTAACTACAGTAAACAGAGCAGGTTATAGTGGCTTTTTTTTGAAGGCGAAGGCTAGAATGCAGGCCACGGAGCACCGACATGGAAAATTTGTACACTATTTAAGAATCATTCACTGAAACTACACCACATCCCATTAAAAGTTCCACGATACATACAATAAGCTTGTATAAATAACTACAGTCACTTACTTACACACAGGATGAACCAGTGCATTGCAAGTAAGGAGGTCTGTAACCAAACACCACAAGAGGTGAATTTGTCACACAAATGCCATCTTTCTTTACCTTGAGCTCTTGTGGCAACCCAAAGTTAATTTCTATGTCCACACAAGATCACATGATGTTTACAGTCGTTTATATAGGACAATGTTTGGTTTAGTTCCTGTTTGAAGTAAGGTATTAATAAACCTGTGCATCTTACTATTTTACCTCAGTGAACAGAAGGGGGAAAAAATAAAAAAAGTATTTTTAATTTTTTTTTTTTGTCAGGGAAAGTGTGTGGAACTAAAAGGAAGAAAATGGAAGGGAGGTGAAGGTCTTGTCAGCAAGCAGGTAGGAATATGGATTTCATAATGTTAATAGCTACAGTCAATAATTATTGTGGAAGTAGATTTCACAATTCAAATTGAATTGATTGTAGTCAGCTTGATTGATGCTGTTGTAATACAGGAGGCTAATCAAGACCGGGAATCAGAAAAAAAGAACCAACATCCAAAGGCCAGCCCTTACAGATTAGCCATTCTTTATACTAGTAAGCCAATTTATATCAGCAGTAATAAAAAGTCCTGATTTTGAAAGCAATGACTCATTTTCATAAAATATGTCCTCTAGTTACATTCAGTGTTTTCAAAGGTTCCTATCTCTTGTCTGTTTTAATGGAACGGATAGTCAGATGCCAGGAGTTTTTTACACCACACTGTATAAGACCAATTATGTTTCTAGTGACTTTTTAAAATTTAATTGCTTTGGACACACCTTAAATTCTCTCTCACATCATTCTGTCGTCTTTCAGAATAAAAGTTGAGTTTGCATTTAATTTGAGGACACTCTACATTCTTCAAGTTTCCCTAAAGGCAAAAATCACCTGAAAACCTTAGGTAGTGTCTTCATGAACCACTGAACAAATCCAGCCATCTTCTGATGTACCGAAAGGGGATCTTGCTTTTCTCCATTTTTTTCTCTTTCACTCCCTCCCTTACCTCTCCGAGCCTTGCAGTCCCTCTCTGCCTTGTGCAGCAGCCCCCTTATAAACCAACAATAGGCCCAGCAGAAGACTATTTGATGATTATTAGCATAATTTTTATCACTTATTATTCCATTTTCATATGACCCATTTGCTTTACAATGTATTTCCCTTTCTCAGCTTGTTTCAGAACTAGTTTCAGAACTAGTTAGAGACTCATGAGCACTCTGGGGAGAAACTGAGATGCTCCTGGGAACTTGCTCCTCAGGGCATACCTGTGTGTGTGGGGACAGACAGACCCTGGCTTGGGCTGTGCAGGCTTTTGAGCTGACTGGACACAGCCAGCTCAGGTCCCAGGCAGCACAGAGCTGCTGTAGGAGGGCACAGTGCCTGAGCAATGTGCTGTGTCTCTCAGCATATTGCACAGCTGTGTGGTTTGTGGAGTGGAAGGGTCTCCTGCATGCTTCATTCAGGTCTGGACAAAGGTACCTTGAGTGGAGTGCAATTGCCTCCGTATCCTTATGTCCTTAATCATCACGGCAATTGTCCTCACTGCTCTGCCAGCTCTGCTTGTATCCTCACCCCTCTCCTTGTTCAGCATCTCCTCTTCTGTTAAATTTATCTCTCTTGTATTACTCACTGTCTCTTTGCTGTCATGAGCTGCATGCAAATGCTGGGTTTATTGTTCAAGATAATGCATTTCTGCTATCTCAGTGAAATAAGTGTATTCCATTTGGTTTATTAGCTAATTAAACTAATCTCTAGAAAGCCTTCAGAATGTCTTCTGTTCTTCTGCAGTGAAGCTAATTTATCTTTATAGTGCTGGCAGTAGGAAAATGGTCTATATGCCCTGCAGAAAAGTTTGCGATTCATATGTTTTTATCCCAAGTGTTTCAAAATAATAATCTAAAAGTCAGATTTAGATATTCAGGGAACTTTGGTGCTGAATGATCTGCAGCAAAAGAAACATATGGGAAGTACAGGCGTAATCTGATCTTATCTCTCAAGCTGTCAGATAAATAATTTGACAAAACAGACATTGCTTAGAAGTTAAAAATAATTTTTTTTTTTTGTTCGGAAACACACCCAGTGACTATTTGTTTCCTTTGAGCTGACCACTGGATGGCACTCAGTGTGTCAGGCTGCTTTCAGGATTTCATGGAAAGTGCTGGTAGAGAAGAAGCCACACAGAATCGTGGTAGAGGCTGGTGAGCACCCCTGAAGCTCATCTGGTCCAGCCGCTGCTCAAGCAGAGTCAGCGAGAGCAGATTGCCCATAGCTCATCCAGTTCGCTTTTGAATATCTCCATTAAAGAAGACTCCACAGCCTCTCTGGGAAGCATTTGGCAGTGTTTGACCACCTTGCACAGTGAAAAAAAAAGGTCTTTATGATAATTACCAGAATTTTCTGTATTTCAGAATTCATTGCCTCTTGCCCTGTCAGTGCACAGCACCGAGAAGTCTCTGGCTTCATCTTTTTTCCCCTGGCCCCACCTCAGGTTTTTGTACACATGGATAAGATCTCCCTGAGCCTTCTGTTCTCCAGGCTGAGCATTTGGCTGTGATAAAACCAGAGCACTGAACTTTAAAGCCACCACATATGGAGGAGCACAGACCTTCCAGCAATTACAACTTGTAGCACCTTCTGGCTGGGTTTAGAGATCTCTGCCTCTAGACAGATGAAAAGGAAAACACTGGTTCAAGACAGATGTCTCCTAAAGAAAAAAGGTATTTATCCTTAACCCAATCCACACTTACAAGATGCTTTACTTTAGTAGGAGTTTCAGGTTTTCGCCTCCTCCCAACAAAACCAGAATATTTAGCTTAGCTTATGTCAGTTTGAAATTAAAATATATGAAATGAGAAGCTGGAGCCTTTTGCAGAAGAATGTGAAAATGAAATTTTATTATTTTGTGAATTTCTGTAGTTCATATAAAACTACTGAACTGCAATCTTTGACAATTTTACTTCTCGTCACAACACTATTAAGCATCCTCATCTCAGTTCTACGGCTATCTGGTGCACTTTGATCACCTCATTTTTGTGTGGGTTTGATTCATGAGCACCAGAAATAAAATGTGGACAGTGGGCATTTTAGCATTCATTTCAGCTGGAGATAGCAACTGCTAAATTAACAGAGTCAGATATCTGAGGCATGTATCATTTCTGCTTCCCATCAGCAAAGGCATTTCATTATTTTGCCACTTGTTTAGGTCATAAATGATGTCATCCACTTTCTTATTGACTTTTTACAGTGCAGGAGGTGACTACATGTTAAAATCTCTCTCTCTCCTCTGCAGTATTTTTTTTTCTTTCTTCCTTTTTGCCAAAGGAGATGTTCGGACACTTTCATATTAATACGTGTTCTCTTGACTTAAGATTTAAAAAAATCAGTAAATAATAACAAAAAATATCCTCCAACTGGATTGTTAGCATGAGTTAAATATGCAAACAGCTTGAATTAACTACAGCATGTGAAGAGGTTTCTTCTCTGGCCCTGAGTCAATGGGAGCTTTGCCAGCAGCTGTGGCCCACAGTCTGCAAAATTCTCCAAAATGAAGAAATATTTTTTCCATAGCTGAAAACAGATATAGCACTAACGAAATTTGAGGTTACAAGTGCAATTGATCTTACTGATATGGAGACCCAACTTGTAGGACAGGATCTCCACTGCAGTGGGAGCACTTTGTGTTTCCTGCCTCTCCAGCAAAGCCCCGAGGGATGCGCTGTGCTTAGCAGCCCTCTGAACACCGGGACAGAGCAAGTGCTGCTTCCAGCAGATTTATGTCTTATTGTTAATTGAAGCTTTTCCAAAGATGTGGTTGCTGTTTCTGCTTCTTTGTATTGTCTGGTGTCTAATAAGCTGTTCTCTCAGCTGGAGAACTTAAAAGGTCTCTGTCTCCTATTCAATAGCTAATGTTTACTGAATGTAGCAGTATATACGGCATTTATCTCCCCCTTACCCTCCACCCTGGAAAAATTAGATTGGCTAAACTGGTTAATAGGATCAAAATTTATGGAAGGAAAGTTGCTAAGAGAAATGTATATTTGAATATATATGTATAGAGTAAGTGAATGAGCCTCATTTCCCCGTGTGGAAGGGGCCTTCTGAAAAGTTGTTCACCAGAACAAACCAGGTTAGGATTTTTTTTTTTAAATGATTTTGTGCTTTGGTTATATTCACAGTTCTAACAATTCTGGGTTTCCAAAATATTTTAGTGACAATTCATGGTTGTGAATGTAACTGTAATATATAAGAACTTAGGTTTTTATGTACATTTCCCATTCTGATAGGATACTTGATTTGTTAGTAAAACTTGTACAGAGAGAAAGTCTATTTTCCTATAGTAATTACGCATGAAAATTATATCAGTGCAGCTAGGAAGAAAGTACAGATTAAATAAGGTCTAAAACAAAGGCACTTTGAAGACCAAGGTTCTTACATTAGTCCCTCCTGGAAAATTTATAGGCACATTAATTAATGTCTTTTGCCTCTAAGTTCTTTTCCAGTCTAATTGTAAACACCGATGTACAAAGATGCAGAGAGGATCTCTGTATTATCCAGTACAGAACTAGGAAAGCAGGGTATGCTGTTAACTGCAATTCAACAGAAAATGATACACTGGCCTTTGACAAGCAAAGGACAAAAGGAGGGTTATGACCTGGCATTTTCAAGCAGCACCAGTAAAGCAAAACCTTATCAGCAGCGCTCTAGCAACTCAAGCGCTTTGTCATGACAGAGTGAAGACCTTTCCTCTTCACTGTTTAACCACAGGTAGGCATACATAAACATACAGGATGTTCTTGCCCAGGTCTATCAATACTTACTGCAGACCAGAAATTGGTAGTAGAGGGTTACCAGATTTAGCAAATAAATTTACAGTCTGACTGGCACTGGTAATTAAGCAAGCTGGAGTGAGTACCAAGTGAATACTTTACCAAGGCTTTTGCATCCCTGGAAGGTTTGAAATGGAGATGGATGTTTTTTCCTAAAATAATAGCATTAACAACTATAATAATTATTATAATCATAATAGATGGCCTGTGCACTGTATAATACAGGAGATCAGAGAGGTAATTACAGTCTCTTGTGACCTTAGATGCAGTGATTGTAATTACTCTTCTTTGAAGCCTTAGCATGCTTTACTGGCCTGTATCAGAGCCATGGGGTCATCTCATGCAGGTCATGTGCCATAACCACTTCGCTTCAATTCTCAACACATATTGTTTTCCTTCCCTTTATATCCCTGTCTCACAGAGCAAGGCTGTGGAAGGAGCAGCCTGTTCATGTTAGCTCCTGTGCGGCAGCCAAATGAGCTACTGGGCACAAGGAGTGGAGTAAGGCCTTCCCTCTGCAGGGAGAAGTACAACATGCATCCCCTTGTTCTCCAGAGGAAAAGGGGCGGAGAGGATATTTCCCAAGAAGCTGCCTCTGGATAACAGTGTCCCTAGGTTAACTTGGAGCCAGGACTCTGATGTATCACACTTTCTTGGACTGATGGCTAATGAGGCAAATCAGCCGTACATGAATAAAACGTCTGTCAGGCGAAACAGAGCCGCGTACATTCCCTCTGAAACGTCCGTGTGTGCCAAGAAAGGCAATCTGCTGGCACCGAGCACGCAGAGGGGCCGTACAAAAGGCCAATTCTTTGCATGAGCAGGGCAGGAGAGATGCCATGTCCCATAAAACAAATTGCTACTGTTCAAACCCCTGAGAACAGGCAGAAGCAGAGGCTGCTATTAAGTGGTCTGACTATCTTGCACTCTTTCAGGTTAAATGATTGTTACTGAAAAGGCTGCCTCAGTATTTCTGTAAAGCAGCACCATGGAACATCAGTTTAGTAGGAACAGGTAGTGTACTTATTTACTTATATCAGAACCTTATTTACTTATATCAGAAAGACTCTGCACTGTTACATTTTGTTTTCTTCGAGTGGGTGATCCAATTTTTACAAGGTCAAGTGGCATTTGACTCCTGGCATTCAATCTATTAGGAGTGGACAGGAGAGAATTAGCCTAATGTCTGCTCAGAAAAAATGCTTTTAATACAGACATCTTTGTCGACAGAAACAGGACTTCTGTACTGCCTCTGCTGCAGTTGCATATTAATTATTTCTTAACTTCTTGGGAAATGCAGAACTTGAACTGACAAATGTCTTTCATTTTATTAAGCATAGCTAATATATAACATTATTTTTTCTCAGTTCACTTCAGTGATTTGCAATTTCTGCATCTCTTGAAGCAGTGCAATAGAAATGAGAGGCACAGGCAGCAGAGAACTCCTCCCAGCCTTCCTAATTCTTCTGCACAAGCATTAGCTTGCAAATGCCAAACACAGACTGAATGTTGTCTCCCTATGCCTAGTGTGAAATGCAGAAAGGATGAACAGAAGCTCCTTGGTTTAATCTCTTACTTGACAAGGAGATGATCCAGTCTCAAACCTAGAGTTCAAACCTATGCTGCATTCTTCCAAGCAAGTGCAGAGAGGCAGAGGCTTATACTGAGCATTTCACTACTTTTTGTATGAGACTTGTCCTGCTGTAGCCCCTTTCTCCCATGCTGCAAGTGCACCTACACCTAAGCTGACACCCCCAGCACAGCCCACCTTACCTGCTTCAAGTAACAGTGAATTCTCAGCACAGGATTGTGAACAGATGTCAAAAATGGCCTCTCAGATGCCTTTCTCTGAGCAGTAGGCTGGTTCCTACCCTTGTGCATGTGTATATTTGATGAATTTCCTTGAAGAAATGAAAAGCTGAAAGATACTGCTTAGAGTAGTCTGAGAGACAAATTAGGAGCTGGGGATAGAAATTAGTGTAAAGGAATTCTCAGTAGACTGCTAGTGAGTCACGAGTTGCAGATGTCTTTTAGATGAGGAACAGTCCTGCAAGGCAATTACCAGGAGCCTCAGCACTTAAGCCATATGATATTAGATAAAAGACTTAAGGCAACTGTTTTTCACGGGCAGAAGGGAGAAACATAATCAAATTCTTTATTTGCACCCAAGTGCATCTAGTGCTATACAACATCTATTTGTCCAGGGAATTAGTTTTACTTATTTACAATACCATACTGGCCAATTACAGGACAAAGCCCTTACAACCCTGCTGTACTGTTGTGAGATGCAAGTAGACAGAGAACCAAAGACAGCCATAAAATAAACACTGACAAAAGAAAAACAAAAATGCAAACTCTTACTAAAAGAAAATACCTGCGTGATGGAAGGAGATGGCGGTGGTGAGTAGGGAGTTAGATGTCAGAGCATCTCCTATTCATTTTAATCAATTTAGCTAGTCTAACTCATACTGGATTGTTGGAGTTTGGGTTTTTTACTGTCCCTAGTTAATTGTAATCCAGTCACAGCACAATTACTGTAACAGAACTGACCAAAAAAACATGCCAATAAAGTGTTAATAGACATGAAAAATTAAATCTCATATCTACATTCATTACTCTTGCCTTTGTATAAAGTTAGGAAGAAGTCAGGGACATAATGAACTGCAGTCTTGCACTTTGGACATTGAGACTGCAGCAAAATAGTGTTCTTGAAGTGCTACAAAAGAAAATCACCTAATTATGTATTAAGAAAACAGTGATCCTGGCAATGTGAGGCACCAAAAAAAAAAAAAAAGAAAAAAAGGAAGAAAAAGTATGTAGTAACACACAAAAAAGAATACCGCATGTGAGCAGTGTAATTTTCCCAACTTTTTAGTTTTCCTCACAGCTTATATTAAGCCACAGAATGCAGTTCATAATTTATGTGATGCCCATATGTGCTCACACATTTCTGAAGGCTGTTCTTCAGCTTAAAAATCACTTCTGGCTTTAATAATAAAGCAAACATCTTAGATTTTCCACTGATCTCCTCAAAAATGTAGGATGAATCTCTTCAATACTTTTGCTGATGTTAGGTCCAGTCTATTTTTAGTGATATTCTCAATTGTCTCAAAAACCTTCTGTTAGAGAGGGTTTCATGGTCTTTCCTATCGTCCAAACCAAAATAATTAATTTCATCAACTACTTTCATCAACACATGCAGGCAGTATCCTGTGTTTGAATCCTGTGAATAGCTATCACACAAGAATTTATGGTCCTTACCTTGAGGTTTTACTTACAGTCACTAAGTATTTGCACTGCTGTAGAATGTCTCATCCTGAAGTCGATTACCAATTTCTTGTGAGAGGTCAATGAAAAACATTTCAGAACCAAAGCTGTGTCTGTGTTGCTTCCTTCATCTTGCACTTCAATCTGATCTCTTTCCTCCTTACTGTTACCTGTGATTGATAGATCGGGTAGAGGTATTCAGAGTGGATGCCTGGGTTATATATGGTATATGACATAATAATGAAGTTACAGAATTTGTGTTAGCACAGACCTCTTGAGGTTATTTTGGCCAAGATCTTCCTGAAAGAATTGGTGACTTCAGAGTTAGATTAGGCTGCTCAGGATCATGTCCAGCTGAGTTCTGAAGATCGACATTCCCAGCTGCTTCCAGTGTCTGACCACTGGACCACATATGAACAATATTTTTCCTTACATATACAACCACAACATACTATGTTTCAAGTGAGAGCTACCCCTGTCCCTTTTTGTCTGCCTCCCCTCTGATCACCCCATTGGGTAGCTGCAGACAGCTCTTGGGACCCCTTCTTTGCTACAGAGCAGCTCCCTGCATCTAGAAGCCAAAGCATTTACAAAAGCAGCTGCGAGATGTACAGCTCACATCTCTTCTGAGCTTGGCAGGAGCTGCTGCATTTCACAGGGAAAGAGAAGGGTCAGAAAAGTGAGCAGTATCATCTTGCCCTCTCTAATGGGCACCATGTCCCACCTCTACAGCAAGGCTTAAATTCTAATTTGGAACAGAAAAATAAGGTTAATATATCACTTAGAAATAATTTCTGATGTTGAATGTGAGAGTCTAGCTGTTCAATGGTGGAACTCAAAACATACTAAAAGCATTAATATGGCTGTCAGCACAGACCTGTTTTCCTTTTGTCTCGAATCCTACTAAAACACAGGAGCAACAACCTTACCTCAATAAAAGTGATTTATTGTAGTGTTCAGAAGGTCCTGTCCTATACCACTACCTCTAATATCTCGTTTCTTGAGCATTTAATACTGACTGAAGTTTGTGAGCTTTCTCTTCTTGCTACTGTGGGCATTAGTTCTGGAACATCACAATTTCCACACCTCCCAACTGTTCTTAAAAAAACCCAAGAATTTCTCTGTGGCTCTGCTCTTGTACTTCCTTTGCATTATTTTGCAATTTGATGTGTTTTAATTGCTGCAAACGAAACAGGAAACAGCTCAGACTGAGTGTCATTGCTGTCATATTAAAAACTATCAGCCAAACATATATTTCTCCTTTAAGATTTTTTGAGTAAATTTATTTAACAATGAGGTTTTAACATTTTACTTGATGTTGTATTTTTCAAAATTCATTAAACCTGCAGTTAATCTTCTGTAAAAATATTCATTAAATTACAAGTGAAAAAAAAAAAAGAAAAGAAAAAGCAGAAAACCCCTTCTTGTCTGTATTCTGTCCTCATTTCTGTTTGAGTCAATCAGTAATCACTTTCTACCTTTTACCAATAAAAAGATGCTGCTGCACATTGAGAAGGAAAAAGATAAAAATGCTCAAATGTTGCTCTGAGGGGTGTTACATTGAAGAGAAAACACCAAATAAAACCAGACAGAGACATTAAAGACATAACATATTGCTTTCCAGATGCAGAAATCTTATCTATTCCATAGACACTGCTCCCTCTAATGGGAAATTACTGTTAAAGTTGCAGGTAGAGCCTGCCTAATATAATCCATTTGTGGATAAGGTTTACACCATTTTCTGGAGGATTTCTAGTCCCCCGTGGAAAAGAAGTTACCAGGAGTTACACAGGGAATGAGAAGATGAATACTATAGCAGGGGAAAAGAGTTTAGATTGAGCAGGACTGACTGGGCAGTGGTTAAGAGAACAGAAATTATAGAAGTGGCATGAACAAGAGAGACAACTACAAACAGCACCCATGAGGAATGGCAGCCTAGTGAAGAGGACAGAGAAGACACGAATGCCCACAGAAGAGGTTGCACAGGGGAAAAGCTAAGTTTCAGAGAGAACCATGAGATTTCGGTGAAAGAGAGAAAGGAGTGCCACATGCTCAGTCCCAGTATTTTGTGGTTTCAGGGTACAGTATTGCAATGATGCACCTACTTCTCTTTATTTTTTGTCCTGTGCTTTTCTTGGGCTTCAGGAAAGAACATTAGTTGAGTAGATTTGGTTTTGCTTGTTCCTCTAAATCTGTTTTTGCTGGGAAAGCTCTTAATGCATCATTGGATCTCACCTCTGATACATCCTTTCCAAACTGACCTCAGAGGAACCAGGGACCGAGACCCAGCTTGGGAGCTGTAACTCTGGCCTGAAACTAACAACAATTACCATTTGCTTCCCACAAAACTGGAAAAACAGAACCTCAGCTTTCTTTCGTATTGCCTTGGCTGCCTTCCCTTCAATGGGGTATGTCTTCTCCAGGTTTTGTTGTGGGAACTGACAAGGCAAAGCTCGCAGTTGGGAACATATTGGCTTCCATGCTGATATTCCACCACTTAAGAAAAGGGTTAAGAAATGAAACTAGTATTGTAATTCACAGAGAAAGTGTGTTCCAAAGTCCTCCAAAATCAGTGGACTGAATCCCACCAACGTCACCAAGTGCTGGCTTAAGGCCTTAGTAAATACAGTATTTATAAAGGAATCATTGTACGTTGATGGTGCAAAAAAAGATGTCTCAATAATTCAGAAACCACAACTGAGGAAGGACTGGAGGCAAAGATTGAGGCAATGATTGCTAGAGGTGAAGGCTGAAAAAATATGGATGTTAGACCAAAGTAGGTGTGAAAAGGAAGTTGAAAGATATAAAAGTTAGATTGAAGTTGGTCTGCTATCACCTACTGCTAGAAGAAGGCAAGTGTGGTGTTGTACTCTGATGTGCTTCTTATTCCTTCAAACACTATTGCCTTTGCAATTTCTTTATCCTTAACTGATACTGACTACTTCTTTTCTTGACTGCAGCTGCGCTATACACACTGCTAAATTAACACCTTAGTTCACACAATCTGCTCAAGAAGAGTTCTTCCAGTCTTTTCAGTTCTTCACGTGTATGGATGCATCCAAACACGCTGGCACCACAGCCCTTGTGCAGAGAAGCAACACATGGAGAGGTGAGATGGGAGTACTGTGAGCGATGGGATGTAACATCTCCCAGATCTGAGAGCTCTTAGATTCAGATTAATAAGGATTTCTACTTTGTGAAAGTATCTTAGTACACTGGACTTTCCCATGAGGAACTAGACACTGCTGCTCCCAGCACCTTATGTGAAGCTTAGTCAAGAGAGTTGGAAGAGATGTTCAGAATTTGGCCTAATCCAGTACAGCATTTGAATATGTTTTCTACTTAAATTAACCTGCATAAAATGGGTTTGCATGACAGCTTGTCAAGCTAGCTCACCTCTTGCAAATCAGATTTGTGATCTTCCTATGGCCTGGTCTCCTCTCAGTGAGATCCACCACATGGCATCCACAGACATGGATGGGCATGCTTTGAATAGTTTAGGGACCAGGATCATAATTGCTGTCAAAGTCCATCAGTCACAGAAGAAACACTTCCTCTTTGCCTGCTTCTCTGCACTTATGTGCTTGATATAAGATAGGCAGTGCAGACTTCCTCCATTCAAGAGGTGAAGTGGCTCCCTATGCACCAAGTCAATAGGAACAGATCTGCCTTTGTAGGTGTACAGGCATATTGGACTTCACCTGAGGGACAAGAGCAGCTGCCAGGTGGGCTCTGTATAGCTTCTCTCATTCCTGTCTTGTGATGCCAAGTCCTTGGTAGACAGGGTGCCCCAGTGCTTGTGGCTCTGACTCCAGCACTGCAGAAGAGCAGCCCAGGAGGGACAGTAAGAGATCCAGCACCACTGCACTAATATCGATCCTTGGAGAGTTTGCCCCCTGAAGAACTGCACTTGACTGGTTTTTAACAGCTATTTGCGTTTTCCACCACCTTCTTTTTATAAGGAGAGTATCAGCAGACTGCAACGTACTGAGAGTTTCCAGCAGGGAGCAGCATTTATTCATTCGTGAAGGAGAAGCTGCAGCCTCAAAAGGACCAGGCACCCGAAGCTGAAATACAGATTCAGAAATCCTTTGCTTAAGGAACAATGTTTGCAGATGGATGGACAACCAGCAGTGTGAGGGGTGAAGCAGGAAGGGCAGGTTAAACAGTTGGCACAAGGCTTCGGTCATCCTCTGCATCTGTCTGATGCCTCTGCAAGCATGGCTTGGTATTTAGGACTAGGCAAGTTGGAGGCTCAGAGACAGTGCCAGCAGATGAGCTGGATCAAAATATTCCCATTTAAGGAAAAATCTTCATCAAAAATTTCAGTGTTATCCCTGGCTCAGAATTATTACTTCAGGTACTGGAAACCCAGATTAAGGTCTCACTAATAATGCTTGCATAATATTATCACAATCCTAAAAATATAGCGTATTGTTATATATATAGCACCTAGGCTACTGTCTGTTTTGAAAGCTTTCAGTTTTAAAAATTTCTCTTCTAAAGATGTTTCTTACCATGATATGTTAACAATTTCAAATCCACAGTCTCAGAATGTCACAGCTTTGAAACCAGCCTTCCACAGAGATAGTCAGGCTGTAAACAAGTACAAAAGAGAATATTTTACTACTTGAAAACTAGTAAAAAAATCCTGTTCACTACCTAAGTGAATTTCTATTAGAAAGCAATTCTGTGGAAACCATATACCTCATTGGCAGGACTTGTGTTATTGCTGGAATTCTTCCTGCCTAACCATATGCGTCGGCTCTGCACAGCAGCCTCCTGCTGCTGTCCCCTGAGATCAGCTGTGTCCCAGTGGTGCAGTCTCAGAGTGGGTGAATCAGTCCATGCAGAGTTAGGTAACTACTGCAGTCTGTAGCCAATACCCAAACTGGCTTTAAACCTCAGGCTAGATTACAAGAGACCTAGAACACCATGTGCTTGTGTGATTCTCTTCAGGATCCTGGGACTCTCAGGGTGTGCCACTGGCACCTCAGGCTTTCAATCTCTGAGTTAAGATGACAGCAAATTTCATCCTACCTCTAGCTAAAATGTTATATAACTTTCTAGCACCTTGGCCTTCCCTGCAGTCAGAATGCACAGTCACAAATTAGATTAAATTAATTTTTATAGACACACTTTTCTTTAATTGCACTTTCTGTTTTCAAATTGGGGCTAAATGTTTGTTTTAGTAAGATTGTTACAAGCATTCAGTTGTCTTAAGTATATATTTGCTTGTCTTTATTTGCCTAGATTTATTTTTTAAGTACAAGATTACTTTGTCTAAATTTAATGTTAAATGTCCTAGATCCATAAGGTTTGGTTCTAAGATAATAGCAACATTCCTGTAACATTTTTTTACTCCTCCAAGTACTTTAACCTTTTAGCAGTAACTCCAGATTAATGTAGCTTTGTCCACTGGCATCACTTATGATATTTGAGAATAATTAAACTGCATATATGTTCTCTGTATGAGAAGCCCAAAGCCAGTACCAACGGTGTGTTTTCACTAGTTTGAAAACTGGTAGACTTAGTATTAAATTCCTTTTATAGTTCAACTTTGAGAACTAGATCTGTTGGTACAGAAGATTCTCCAAAAAGCATCAGCCAATACTTCTTAAATGGCAGCAACTCTGCAACACTGGTATTATGGAGTGACCAGTGTACCTTGGTAAATCTCTCTCTTGATTTGTAATGTGGAAAACATGTACAAATACCTGAATTAACTGAGAGGCCTGTGAACAGTAGGCTAGCATGTGGCTTGAAAGTGGACGGGAGCAAGCAGCACATCTGTGACAAATGGGGGAATAGTCATTCTGGGTGGATGGCAAGTGCAGCCCAGTGCTTTGTCTTCATCAGTCACGGATGGAGATTTTGCAGATTTCTGAGGAAAAGCGTAGGAGCAGGACAAGGATCTCGTTTTGCATGCTCAAACACGCTCACAGCCTTCAGCATCTGATAGCTGGGGACCTTTCTGAGGAAGAGTTGCTGTCTCTGTATCTTCAAAATTTTTTTATTCAAGAATAGATCCAGCTTCCCCTTGAACTCATGGGAACTACATTCTTAGTCTCTGGTGGCAAGGACTTTCCCAACTCCCTCACACACTGAGCAGTGAGCTGCCTCCTTTTGTCCTGGACCCATCTCATGCCAGCTTCATTTCATAGCTCCTATTATTGCACCAGGAGAGGAGTCAAAATGTATCCACCTACTGCACTTGGTAGCTTTCCGCCACTCTGTGGTCTCCTTAGTATGCTAAAGCAGCTTAGCTGATCCTTCATAGGAGTCACTCCTGGCAGTGACCAGACACTACGGAAAGGACAGCCAAGGACACTGACTTCCCTTAGGGCTACCAGAGCCGTCAGGCCTATGGCCATGACCAGCCCCTATGGATCTGCCTGCCGTGCAAGCAGAGTCAAGCCAACAGCCTTGAGAAACCCTGGGAGCCCCACTGCCCAAGCTGCACAAACCTTTTCTTTGCTTGCAGCATATGCTGCCGTGCAGTGTGGTAATGCCTGAGCTCGAGTTAAATAAACCACAGCCTAGCCACAGCGGCACAGAGCTCAGCAGAGGGTAATTTACTCTGCCTCTTAGCAGGGATCCTTAAAGAGTCCTGAAAGGTCCAAATAATCCATCAAAGAGCAGCCTGAGCAGCCAGCAGTCTCTGGATGCTAATCCCTTATGAACAATAGACTCATTATATGCAAATTAACAGGAGAAGTGGTGATTGGCCACTGTATCTGCCCAGACAACTGCTCCATTTCAAAGTAACTTTAAGTACCCTGAAATCTATAAGCTGAAAAAATTAAATGACCACATCCTGCATCTTTGTTTAAAAACAACCTGATTTCCTCAGACAGCCTGTGCAGGGATCCAGTGAATGCTGACGACATGGCAAGCTGGAAATACTACTCCGTGACTGAAATCCATGGGGAAAACAATAATAACAAATCAATGCAGACACTGACTTTCTTGAACAGCTCTGTTTTTGATTAATTTTAATTCCCTATTCCATTACAGATTTACTTGTTTAATATCAGAAAATCCATCAGAATCCAGAGAGTAAGTTGAATATTTGTGGAAAAGATACATGGGTGGTTTTCTACATTACTGTTTTCTTACTGAGGAGTCAAAGCTGAGGAGCAAGACAGCAGCTAGACACTGTCTGACAAACCAGAGCAGGTTCCCACCTTGGTTTGGAGTTAAACAACAGCTCTGTGATCAACTGCTTACTGCTTTCTCCAGCTGATATTTGATTGTGGGAAGGTTATGAGTTTTCCGATGCCAGCAAAGCTGATCTTAATTAAAATATTCCATTGGAAATGTTTCATAAGATAGGAATACAAGACTGACGCCAGTCTGTCACAATTCACTAGACTGCTTGAAATCTGGAATCAGCCTGGCAGGTAGCTGCACTGAAGCCAAATGGAGTCCTGCACAGAAGGCTTGGCTTCTAGATAGGTGGTTTTCTCTTTTTTTTTTTTTATTTTTAAAGTATACCATGTCAAATGTGTTTATGGTGCTTTAATGTAGATAAGAAACGAGTCGGGTTTCTATGTCCCTGTTTAGCTCATGATAACAACATTTAGGCTAAGTAAATACAAACCTCCATAGATGCAGAAATCGATACAGCATTTTTTAAAATCAGGCTTATAGGGATCATAGAATCATAGAGCTGTTAAAGTTGGAAAAGACCCATAAGATCATTGGGTCCAACTGCTAAGCCACGATGTTCAGCGCTAAAGCGTGTCCCCAAGTGCCACATCCATATCTTTTTAACACTTCCAGGGGTGGTGATTCCACCACTTCTCTGGGCAACCTATTCAAATGCCTGCCATTCCTTTCAGTGAAGAATTTTTTTTGTGATACGCACTCCAAATCTCCCTTGGCACAATTTGAGGCCATTTCCTCTCATCTTGTTCCTCATTACTTGGGAGAACAGACCGACGCCCACCTTGCTACAACCTCCTTTCAAGTAGTTGTGGAGAGGGAGAAGCTCTATCCTGAGCCTTCTTTTCTCCAGGTTAAACACCCCCAGCTCCCTCTGCCACTTGTGCTCCAGACCCTTCCCCAGCTTCGTTGTCCTTCTCTGGACATGCTCCAGCACCTCAGTGTCTTTCTTGTAGTGAGGGGTGCAGAACCGAGTGCAGGATTCGAGGTGCAGCCAGGATGCCAGGGATGGATTTAATTACCCAAATATACACATCTATTGATGAAATTTTCAGTGAGAGTTCGACAGAAGTTGACTCCCCAACTCACCTCTCCCCTTAACAGCTCAAAATCCTGTTCCCATTTTCAGCTTTACTTTGAGGAGACAATCACTCTGACACACTGGAGCCCACTAAAGCACAGCTCATTTCCTAGGCCAGTCCGTGGTTAATTCCCAAAGAGCTGAAGCTCAAGTGATGCTGTGGCTGTTGCAGTTGTAGTGTGCTTCAGGAGTTACAGGGAGAAGTTATCTGGCTGTTCCTTTTGGCCCTTGGTCCTACTTTCCTAATTGGTACCTAATTGGTACCTAATTACTTTCCTAATTGGTACCTTTTGATAATATAAGTCATTGATTTAAACAAACAAACAAACAAACAAACAAACAAACAAACAAACAAATGTATTTGACATCACTCTTCCCTGTGAAAAAAAATCCACAGAATTGAAAGGTTCAAGGCACCTGTAGCTGATGTACACATTCATAAATAAAGGAGTCACCTGTGTTGCTGTTCTGTTCCCATTTTTGAGGATTTTTTCCTAAGAAAGCACTTAGGACATGGGACCTCAAGAATCAGTGTTGTTACGTGAGTGATGATCATACCATACAGCACACAGAACATTTTGCAGGCTTTTCCTAATTAAGACTGATACTAAACAACTATTTCAACTGTACACATAAGATAGAGGAATGTGACTCAGCCTACATAAGAAAGTACTTTGTACTTACATTATGCTCTCCTTCCAAGGATTTTAGTGTGCTTTCCAGAAGAATTCATTTAGCTTCACAATGTCACTGGGTGTTTACTGAAGGAACAATTTAACCACATTCCCAACAGAAATATTGGCAAAGAGGTCATAGGCCCAATTTTCAGATGTTTTCAGTGCAGAAATGTACAGGCACAATGCAGGCATGTTGCTGAAAACAGTTCTTAATTTCGCTAACTACATGTGGAGATTACCAAACACATGAATGGTCACTTTAATCCGCATCCAGCTGTTATTTGGCCAAAATAAACATTAAAAAAAGTATGTATGTTTGTAACCCCTAAACTCATGAACTTCAGGCTTTAAGGTCATGAAGGAAATCTGTAGGTTCACTTGATGCAGCCTTGCAGAGATCTTCAGTGACCCTGCCTGTTTTACTACCAAAATATGGTTATTTTTCACCAAATCCATATGTGTTTGGTGAACTTCTGAAGCAAGTCTTTAACATAGATCCTTGGTGACACTTCCACTGTCAAGTGCAGCAAGGATCTTTGTGGCAAGCAGGAAGCACATGCATTTGGATCAGCCATACTCTGGCAGAGCCACCTGAAATTCGGGAAAGAAGGAGCTAAAAAGACAGACACCTTTTTGTTTTGCAAAGTTTTGCAGACGAAAATATTTTTCCGTAATGCAAAAAGTTGTCATTTTTTTTTTCTTTTTGTGTTGCTCATTTTTATGATCTTCTGAGTAATTTCCCATTTAAAATTCCTTTTCTTCCCTCCACAGGCCACCATCCCCAAAAGTATCATATTCATCCTTCTTCTGACTGGATTTTTGAATGATTGTTTTGGAGTCTGCCTTTATCTCCCTGGAGTCTCATATCTAGGGATCAGCAAACTGGCTCATATAACTTACAAACTGGCCCGAGCCATAATTCAGCACTAAGGAAATGTTTTGAGGATAAAAAAAAATCAGTGTGCTTTTCACATTCATACACCTCTCTACTTCCACCTCCTAGAATCAGCTGGAATGCCAAATGATGCCAGGTTACTTGCTGCCTCAGGAGTTTGGATACAGTTTTGAAAGCTCCATGGGTTAAAAAAAATCTGATTTCTTGAGTCCTTGTTTGTTCAGCAAATTGGCAATTGTTAGTGACTGTCATTCATGGGTTTTTCTCCTTTTTTCTTTTTCTTTCATTCAGTTGTGCAATAATACCTGTGTTTGAAATCATATGGGGGGACAATTGGAAGAGGACATCCATAAAGGAATAGGACATCCATAAAGGAATAGGAAACGCAAAGAAATTAATTAAAAAAGAACTCTGTATTTTGTTATGACTCCCAAGTCCACCCCTCCTCCCCAAAAAGCCCAACAAAACAAATTCCCGTGTATTCCTGAAGTGTTCACTGTCTTCTGTCTCATCTTTATTAGATGAGAAATTTTGTGTGGTTTTCTGCTCTGTCCCCCTATTGCAAACATGTGAAAGTATGCAGTCCACTACATATTTATTGAGGGGATGCCTATAGATAAATCTTATCCACAGGTTTTCTATACATGCCCTCTATTTTCACCTTCGCAGCAGGTGAATCTAAGCTGACGCAGCTCCACGCCTCTGGGAAGACAAGGACACCTCACAGAGTAAATGGCTGGGGTTTGCCACAATGCCATTTCCTTTGTCTGATTTAACATGCATCTAACCTACTTTGCTCAGTCCTTTAGAGGAAGACTGTGTAAACACACAGGCTCCTTCTCTGAAGCTGAATGAAGTAGTGGAGAATCAGCAGAGTAGTTTTGTGGGGCATATGGGTTCAGAAAAAATGAAGCGGCCTCTCATTTGTATAACTCATATTCCAGTTAGCAATGACAATATTAAAATTCTCTCATTACTCTGTATATAAGTTCTTTTCATGATCCAGTGTTGTTTCTTTAACAAAGAACATTTATAGACACAGTTTCATCAAAACAAAATGAAAGGACTGTAAGTTAGTAGCTTTCACTTAAAGGGACAGGAGTTTTGCCATTGATTTTAAGGGTCTTTAGTCCTCAGCTAGCACAGCACTTTTAATGTCTGCTAGCATAGCTTTTTTTTTCCTTTTAACCGAAGTGTGTCTGTTTTCTTCTTAGATTGTGTACACCAAGTTGACAAGGCTTATTTAGAATGCATAGCCGGGTGGATGTGGCATTGAAATAACAGATATTCCAGTAGTTGAACTAGGCATCCAAAGGAATAAAATCAAAACCCACTTGTCAACTGGAACCCGTTTCAACCATGGTAGCTGGATAAAATGTAACCCTGCTGCCTGTCTTTCTCTTGCCCTGGCTTTACAATCTTATTAAAGCACGAGAAAAAAAAAAATCAGTTGATGCCCAATGTCTACAAATTATTAAGACATCCCTCCTGCTGCAACTGTTCATCCAGCTTAACACTTCTGCTGTCATGCTCATCAGCTCTGTGCCAGTGCTTTCCCTTCTGTCCCATCTGCCTCTAGAGCACCTGCTCAGAGAAGGCCCTTGGCAACACTCTGACATTTACAGAAACTGGTCAAAACTATTAGGGATGACCTTGCCAGCAGATACAAGTCTAATAAGAACAAGACTGTGCACCTAAATGGCTGCACTAATATTACCAACCTTTTTCCAAGGGTGCAGGTCCAGAATTGGGACCTGCTGAATATTCATTTGATGTGAGAATTTTAGAATTATAGCTTCACCATTTGTAAGTGAAGCATCGTTTTTGTATAATAAAATGCACTGTTTGGTTTTGGCATTGATACTTGAGGAAAAATAAAGAAATTCATGGATTTAATATAACAACTGAAATGTTTTTCAGGGGAACTCAGATATTTCTACATTTCAGCAGTGTTAATTCAACTAGCCTGAAACTAAATCAAATAAAGCATTATTGTCCACAATGGTGGAAGTTCTAGGATCTTCCTTTGAAAGCATTTTTATCTCCATGAAGACTTAATGTGAAAAGCTAACTTAAATATTCCTCCAGCAATTTACAGACCCTAATCCAATTCCCACTGAAGTTAACAGAGACATTTCAATTACTCCTCCAGCAGGGTCAATTTATTATGACAGTCTCTCAGTCTTCATTGACCCCTGTTTAATTTATCTTCAGCAACTACCTCGCTATTCCCACTCTGTTAAACTACTACTGAACCAATTTCCCTCTCTTCACCTATTTTTACCTATTTCATGATTTTTTCTCCTTAAAATTGCTTCATATTGGCCTTTTCTGCATCCCAACAGTTGATTCCACCTCAGTTCGCCAAGACGTAATTCTAAAGTTGATTGGATTTTCAGTCCTCTCAGATCTCCTTCACCCACAATTTGAAGTCTGCTATAGTCTGCAAGGCAAATATTGGGATTTTAAGTTGCTAGGAAGTTGAGTAGAAATATGCATGCAGTCTGGGATTACTGGAGCACTGGGAGCTTTTTTCTCTTGCATCTTTGCTTTATGGATGGCAGAAATTATGTAAAAGCCAAAGGTGTGATTCACACCTTGAAAAGCAGCTGCCTCTGCCAAACATTTTTATTGACAGTATCACTAGGAGAATTTATGGAGGTACAGGACATAAGGAAAGAAGAGGTACTCTATTTCTTGACTGACAAATGGTATTGTTCAATTTGAAATTAACTAGGGACTACCAAGGAAAATGCTTTGGCAAGATGACTTATTAATCACTTAAACACCGTGGTGAATTAGGTGTCACAAATGACACTCAGCTCTAACTCAGCTACAAACTGGAGGGAGTTATAATGGCCTGTTATGACCAATGTTAACTAAGAATTTTAGATCCTCAAAGTCGTCAGTAAACAACTGATAGTCTTAGAGTTGCCCATAAATCTGTTCCAATAATTTCATGGGTATCACTCTCAGTGTAATGATCTGCTGTACACAAGTACCTGTGCTTACTTGGAGAACACTGAAGGTTTACACTCATAATTAGGGTGTTCCTGCTGCAGACTTTTACAGAGGCCACAGTGATAGGTATAACAGCACTGCCAGGCGCTGTGTGGTGGTTTGAGAACAGCCGTCAGGAGCCAAACAAAAGATCTGGTGGCTGAACTCTGTCAACAGCCAGTAACAGAGGCCAAGAGAAGAGTCCAAGGGCAGGTCAAGCATACGGTGATGATTCCCCAGCCTCCCCTTCCAGCCTACAGCAGCCTGCAGCTCAGCAGCCTCCTTTCCAGAAGAGGGATCTATGTGCTAAACAGTCCTTGTGGGTTTTCTTCCCCTTTCCCACAAATTTGGCTACTCAAGTTAGAAGCTACGTAAACGTTTTGGCATCCATCACTGAGACAGAACTGTGTGTTCCACAGCTTTCCTAGCAAGGGACAAAAAAATTTCATTTTCTCCTTAACTGAAACTATCACTCAGTCACTTAATTTGATGTTTTCTACTTCTAATGTGGAGAGGCAGTGGACAGCCATTTCCTGCTTACTTTAGTCATTGCTTTGTAGACATACATTCTATTTATGCTCATTGATCTCTTTTCCAAGCTGAAGAGTCCTAGACCATTTGTTCCTGATGTTAAAGCTTTTCCACACATTTGTTCATGATTGCTGCCCTCCGGTGATTCTTTATTTTTAATATCACATCCTCTTGAGATGGGACATCTGAACTACATGGACTCCTCTGTAGATGTATCGTGCACTTAAACTGTACAAAAATTTTGATTTTTCTTGTTCTTCATTTCCTTACATTTTATTTGGTTTTGACAGCACTCAGACTTTGGATCTTTTGCCTTTAGTTTTGCCTTGCTATTTTTACATCTACACTAAATGATGATGCATTTTTAGTAATTTTATTTATTTTGACTAACTGGCATTAAAATAACAGTGAGAAAATAGTTTCATTTCCTATTGACTGCTTGACTTTGCCCTCTCACTTCCTTGTTGTCCCCAAGTCTCTGACCTAAATTGCCCTGTATTCATTCTCACTTTAACCTCAACTAACCAAGAGATTGCCACTCCAAATAAAGAATGTGTGCTTTTCACTTTGTGTCTTCCACTGGGCTCAAACATTTTTGTTTTCTCATTTCGAAAGTTCACAATAGCAATAACTGGTTAAGGATCTTTTCAAAATACAACATTTTAAATCAGCATTTGAAATAATACATCGGAGACATAAAGATATTAAAATAACGAGCAGTTGACACACCTAATTAGTTTCTTATTTTGTGCTCCATGAGGTAAATTGTGTTGTTCATCTCCAGGATTTTAGCTAGGAGGAACTTTTTTGTTCAGCAGGGTTTGGCTGATAGAGGCTCTGCCCATAGACTGTATGAATCTATTCAGTCTTTAAATAAATTATTCAAACTATTTCAAGGCAGGATTAAATTATAGCAAAGTAAGCATTTTCATGTATTCTTGTACATTTACAACTCTGAGGGGCCTTTTGCTTCAAAACCATACTTATCTCTCAGATCAAGAACAAACAAATTCTATGGATCAAAGAGGATCAGTACAATGCCCTCTGATGTGTCACTAACCAAATGAAAACATCTGACAACAGCTGTGGATTTTGAATGATGCTCAGGTGAGCCCCACTAGAGTTCAAACCTGGATATCATCCGTAGGTTAAAGACAACACAGCCTAATTGCCTCACTGTGTTTCTCACCACTGAGCATGAGAAGGGACCGAGGGAACAAAGTGCTGATGCATGGCAGTGAACCTTTGAAGCTGGTGATGAATTTTACAATAGTACCATCTGGTCCCCCAGTGAGAAAAGTTCTGTCCCACTCACAGAGAACCGCAAGCTTTGGTTTAAAAATTACTGATGACAGGTGAGGACATACTTAACCATCAGCTTTTCTTGGTTCCCTCTGAAAGGGGAATTTGAGTATTCAGACTACGACATTTTTAAGTTCAGTTTCATTAGTGAGATGATGTATTTCCATTTTCAGCCAGTGGTATGAGGTTTCTGAAGGATGCAGGACATCCAGGAGTAGCACAGGCCCATCTTATGTAGAACATCTCACCTTCTTCATCCACAAAGGACTTAGCCAGTGCTCTGAATTTGAAAGATGCTCACATGAATTGAAAATTTATACTTGCTTCTGCCAATGAATATTCAATGCTTCTTTCAAATATTGAAGCATTATAAATACCTTTGGTAAAGATACAAATAAAAATAGAAAAATCCTTTAAAACAGATGATTAATTTTAAATATTTGAATGTAAAGCAACAGTCACACTACTACAACTTCCATTTCCTTGTCTGATATCAGGCACCTCTGAGCAGCTCTCGCATTGATGCAGCTATCTTCACTGGTCAACCAAATGGCCACTGCTTTTTCAAGAAGCAGGAAGAGTAAGTCAATATCTTTCCAGCTGGGGAAAAGAACTTTCCTTCTGGGAAAGTTCCATCTTTCCCAGAAGAGGATCTGTTCTTGCACAGACTTGGCATTGGTTTTCCATTCCTCTACACGAATTACAAGAGTGAAATAGAGTGGAAAACATCAGATCACCAAGGTCAGGTGATGAATGAGGCTATTAGAGCAATTAGATGAGTTTTATCTGTTTTGCTTGGTAAAATAAAATTTTAAGTAGGCTCATCTATCTCACCACACCTGATTACTCTGGAGGTCAAACTTGCAGAAAACATTTAGAATGGTAACAGCAGAAAAATTGCACATATGGGCATCAGATTACTTGTAAACACATTTTGCCTAGCCTATGCAAGGGAAGACTGCAGAACCCTGCACTAAGGGTATGATTTGCGTGACCTAAGAAAATCTATCAAATGTTTAAGAGTTTAGTTTAAGCCAACTCTCCAGGCATATTCTGTAACCAAGGAAAAGAGCCAGACCCTTCCAATAAGAATAATTTCCTCATAAAATAAGAGTCTAAAATAGGTGAGAAGAATCAGTCTCTGCAGATTTCTCTCTCTCCCCATTGCCCATAGAGCAAGCGCAGATGTTGAGCTCAGACACACCCCCTAACACTTGTTGGATGAAATTATCCCACTCCCAGTGACTGAGCAATGGCACTTAGCATTTCATGCTGATTTCGCCAAGTGATTCACACTGTACGACACAACTGGAATTACATCAAACGAGCTCTGCAGTAACTGCACCCACCCTGAAAAGGACCCAGGCTTCACATCGTTCAGCTCTAGGAATGCACAGCAAACCTCTTGCAGTCTGGAAAGCCAAGCTCATATGAGGCTGCATTAGCGAAAGCACAGCCAGCAGGTTGAGGGAAGTGTTTATTCCCCTTGGTTTAAAAGGGGAAGCTCATCTCAACTGCTGTGTCCCGCTCTGGACTCTTCTGTGCAAGCAACACCAACAAACTGGAGGAAGTCCAGCAGAGGGCTATGGAGGCGATTACGGAGCGAGAGCAAGGAGGGACGTTCAAGAAGAGGCTGAGGGAAGTGGGATTTTTCAGCCTTAGGAGGCTAAGAGAAAATATTATTGCCATTTACAACTGCTTAATGAAAGGATATAGAGAAATTGAACCAGACTCTTCTCAGTGGTGCACAGTGGATGAATGAGACACAAGAGACACAAATAACAGCAAGGGAAATATAAAATAGTTATAAGGGAAAAATCTTCATAATAAGAGTGGTCAGACACTGGAAAGGGCTATCTAGAGGTGCTGAAGATTATCCATCCTTGGAGATATTCAACATTCAACTGAGACAGGCTCTGAGCAATCTGACCTAAGCTGGGTCTGCTTTGAGTAGAAGGTTGTGCTAGATGATCTCCAGACATCTCATCTAATGTAAATCATTCTATGACTCTATAAGATGGTTGGGAGGGGGGGGGGGAAGGAAAAAAAAATAGAAAGTGAATTGTATGGGTTTTTTAAAAAATTGTATGGGATGTGATACTGAAAATATTGGGTGATATACAAATTCATAATAGTGATTCAGGTAGGATTATGTGTGCAGGATCAATCTCACCTAACTTCAGCTGTCCAAAATGTCCGTGTGCAGTCTCATAATGGAGACTGAACTTTCCTCTGTAATTAAAAGACCAATCTTAAGGATGGGAATAGTCTGAGTTATTTCAAACACTCATCTTACAATGCAGTGAGATTCATCCTGGATTTCAGTCTTCCTTTTGAAAGATCCTGGATAACTATCTCAGACTAGGCACTACCTTTTAGGTAGTTATGGGGGAGGATAAAACCCATTCTTGTGTTGAACAACAGAAATACAGATATATTCAAAGAAATATGGAAATTAATGACAAGAGTTATTAAAAGGAAAAGTCATTTTAGGAGAGAGGAGAGTCAAAGTAATAAACACAAAGGTATAAAAATATTCCATGTCCTTTAACAACTTACACTGGACTTTCAGCAAAACCAAAGAGCAAGATTCGAGATGTTAAGAGATATGTTTTCTTCCCACAGAGTGGAGTTCATTGCCAACAGGTATCATCAAGCCAAAGAGGAAATACAAATTAAATTTTAACAACGCCTTTTGAGATTTTATGTTCTTAAATAACCCCAGAAAAAATTACAATGTCAATGCTGAAATTAAGACAAAACCAGTAATCAATCAAACACATATTAATATAATAAACTGTACCAAGTTACTTTACCAGACAGCAGCACCAAATAATCAGTTTAAGATTATGTATTTTGGCTAATACATAAAACTGGAAAAGGTCCCAGACTAGGTGCAGGAACATAACTCAGCCTCTTCTCAGCAGCCATATCAAAGAGACAGCAGACTGGTAGTTATATTAAACTATAAGCAAAAATCAAAACTCACCCATCACACTATAAGCTACTTATTCATATGAGCTAGGAAATTCCTTGCATATTATCTCATAGATGGCCTTGTCTCCAGCATATCTGCTACTGATCACTTCGTTGTTAAAGCTAAATACTAAACTAAATAGATTAAAATTTAAAGACATGATCTACTATAGAAATTGTTATGTTTCTGTGTTTAAATCCTGACCCTGACTGGATGCCAAGGGTCCACCAAAGCTGCTCTATCACTCCCCTCTTCAGTTGGACAAGGGAGAGAAAATATAACTGAAGGATCACGAGTCAAGGTGAGGACAGGGAGAGATCACTCACCAGTTACCATCGTGGGCAAAACTGTTGGAACTTGGGGAAGTTAATTTAATTTATTGCCAACATAAAACAGACTTGCGTAATGCGTAGGGGGATGCACTCACAGGAGGCTGTGACCCCATGGGAAGCCTGTGCTGGAGGCTCACGAGGCTTCTGTCAGGACCTATGGCCCCATAGACAGAGGAGCCCACACTGGAGCAGGCTTGCTGGTAGGACTTATGACCCCATGGAGGACCCACACTGGAGCAGCCTGTTCCTGAAGGACTGCACCCCATGGAAAGGGACCCATGCTGGAGCAGTTTGTGATGAACTGCAGCCTGTGGGAAGGACTCGTGTTGGAGTAGTCTATCGAGGACTGTCTCCAGTGGAAACGTGGCAATAGTGTGAGGAGTCCTCCCCCTGAGGAATAAGCAACAGCAGAGACAAAGTGGGATAAATGGTGGTGGGAGGAGGCAGAGAATTCAGGAGTAAAGTTAAGGCCAGGAAGAAGGAAAGGGAGGGGAGAAGGTGTTCTAAGATTTAGTTTTT
Organism: Cnemophilus loriae; assembly: GCA_013397755.1. Lineage (NCBI taxonomy): Eukaryota > Metazoa > Chordata > Aves > Passeriformes > Corvidae > Cnemophilus > Cnemophilus loriae. Next base: position 522,617 of record VZTF01008415.1, read on the forward strand.
ATTTCTCATTACCCTACTCTGATTTGATTGGTAATACAATAAATTAATTTCTCCAAGTCAGGTCTGTTTTGCCTCTGGCAGTAATGGCAGAGTGATCTCTTGCTGTCCTTACCTTGACCCTCAAGACTTATGTTATTTTCTCTCTCCCCTGCCCAGCTGCAGAGGAGAGTGACACAGTGGCTTTAGTGGACACCTGGCATCCAGCCAGGGTCAAGCCCTCTCTTTATGTAAGTAGCAGCCTGCATGTCCTACACAGCCCGCAGAGAAAGCTGAGCAACTCTACAGGTGAGCAGGATGGCTATGGCATGGGGACCCCTCATACGTGAACAAAACAAGATGCAAAAGAGACTTGTGCATCTCTCACTTCTGCTTGATTTCTGTCTCTCTTCTCCCAGGGTCTCCTAGGCACTTGGTATGAAGTTCAGTGCTGCTCAATAACATTGTGCATTGGAACCTTTCACTATGAGAAATTATTTCAAAGTTCAAAAAAACACCAGAAGTTTCAATAGCAACAATCTGTTGGATAAATCCAGCTTAAGGGAGTGGAAGAAAAATTTACTCATAACCTTTTACCATAAACGCTGTGACAAACCTTTCCTGGATATGAGATTATTCCTATCAATTATTGCATGTCTAGGTAGCACTAATAACTGGGGCAGCTTTTTCACTCATCACAAACTTGAAGACCCTCTGTAACTTTTTCTTGAAAGTCTGTTATATCCTCCTGTTTTATGCCAAAATTTGAAGAGGCAGCAAAGACAAAGAAATAAATATGTCTGGGATAATACCTAGTGTGATATGATATTTATTGAAGTGTGCTTTTTATTTTAATAAAAATGGTAGTAAATCATATGTGGTGTCTGCTACATGTCAGAGACAATACAAGAGTTGCCTATATAGAATCCAAATGTTCTGTTGCTGCAATTCACACAATAGGTTGATGTCTCTGTGATCTCTGGATACTTTTAAAATATGTTTGTGGGGTTTTTAAAGTCTGACATGCATGTCACAGGAATTTTGCAAAGTCAAATTAGCAGGCTGGAATACTTCGGACTATATTTTATCTGACATATAATTCACAAGTCTGTGCAATATTTTTCCTCTTCCTCAGTCAACAAGTATGTAAAAAAATTGTATTTTGCAACTTATTTTGACTAATAAACATCCATATCCTGTGGAATCTTAGAGATTAAACCCAGACAAGTGTTATTTTGGCGCAGTTTTTTAATGTCCTGCACCAATTGAGGCATTCAGATATTGCTGATGTCCATTACAGAAAATGCTGTAGAAAAATATTCTCCACACTTGTCAAATTTGTCGACATTCAACCATTTCAAGTAGTGCTGTTTGCCTGAGGTTTTTAAAAAGTTAAAATTATTAAAATCAAACTGAAAAAAGGGTTGAAAAATCCTTAAAACTTCCTGTATTTGACTGTCCATCTAATTTATTGAAAGGTTTCCAGTAACAAAATCTGGTATTTTCAATTTTGAACATTTGAGTGGATTTTTCAAAATTTTGGAAAAAAAACCCCCTAGAAATGAAAATAGAACTTTGTGTAGTGATAACTGACAATGGATCACTAAGACCATTAACAATTTGCAATCTAGAAAAGAACAAGTGTGGCTGCAGGATATGTGTACTCATGTGAGATCAATCCAACCTATAACAGATAAAGAGTCTATCTAGAACATAAAGGTTAGTGAGGAAAATGGCATATCAGCTTTCCAAGAAAACAATACAAATTTGATGTAGCAGAATAAAAGAGAAAATAATGGCCTGATTTCTGAGGATATGGCTGTTGTTTAGAAGTTATTTGAAATAAAAGGACAGGCAGGGAAAAGTATTCAGATACCAGGCAACACTCACATTAAAACTGAAAAACTTGCTGTGAATGCATTCTGAATGAAAACTAAAAGAAGGGTTTTGATGATCAGAGGAAAAAATTCTGCCTGAATTCCTAGTAGGAAGTCTGGAAGAAAATCTACCTCCTTTTAAGCTGCAGATTCAGCAGTTCAGAATACATGCTGTCTTTGACATTAAAGAATTGTGCAGAATGTTCTGAGGATTTACAATCTTCTGTAGTCCTGTGAAATTGTACTCAGACAACCGCATGGCTTAACTGCAGTAAATTGAAAACTAAAACTTTCAACCATTTCGTAGTGCTTTTGCTACAGAAGGAGTCATTTAATGGGAAAAATATGGTACCTAAATAGGACTACCATGGCAGCAGAGTCAGTCTTGAACAAAATAGGATTACTGAGGTCATTTGCATTGCCACCATTCACCCAGTGTTACTCAGAAAACTCACACATCTCTAAGATGTTTGCTTGGGATTCTTCACACATGTACGTTTATTTGCCTGTGGGGGAACATTCTCATGGACTTTGCATCACTGCAGCAGATATTATAGTTAAGCATAATTGTAGCTTCAGAGAAAAATCAGTCAGTAAGGTACTGATGCTATTATTAATTATTCTTGTACATGAATGTATTGGATCTATTGTTCTGCAATTCCATGTTAGTGCAACGTGAGCATAATTTTTCCTGGAACCAGCATTATAAAATTCCTTCCTAGAGGTACATTCTTAACACATAAAAGTAAGAAACCGTCACAGGGAATTAATAAAGTTATCCTGGAAAAGGCCAGTATTTCAAATTATATGCAGGTACATCCATGAGGTGCAATTAAAAGATCTAACCAGTTTACCTGAGATCTCTGGGCACTGGGAAGAACACATTCAGCTCAAGTTATCTGTGAAAACTTTGTGGGCAGCCTCGTATGCGACTGTTGTATCTGCAAACACAAGTGTCACAAGCTGCAGATGTCATAGCATAGTTTCCCACTTGGGATGAGGGTCCACCTTGAGAGGACAGCTCTAGACCCTTGAGGCCAGAAGGTAGAAGAAGAGATCCAAAAGACAATATTATGATTACAGCAAGCAAGGAAAAACACCCCAGGAATCTCCTCCCATGATGATTTGAGAAATTACAAAAACCTTTTGTTAGAGCTAGGGGAAGATAATGTCTGTGGGCAGAGAAAATACCCTTTCTGGGCCACAAGATACATCTGGACAAAATGGAGAAGCTTCACCAGATCTGAAACAGAAGAACAAAGTTCAAGTTCAGTATTGGCTGAGGACCTGACAGGACAAGCAGACTCATGTCCACTAATAGAAAGACTTCAAAAACAAAGCACATGTATATAGTCATATTTCTGGCAAACAAGCAAAGAGACCAGCCTTTCAACAGCAGTATCTACTGAAGGCTGGGCCGTTGGGGAATATGGTTTCAAGTAATTTATTTAAACAAGACAAGATTCTGATCTTGTTAGACTGGTGAAAATCCAAAGTAATTCCAAAACCTTCTAGTCTGGGGTTCAAAACCTTAATATCAGGGAAAAAAAAAAAAAAAAGATCTCCTTTTTCAATAATATTGACATAAGAATTCTGTTTGATCTTTGTGGGATATGCTTCAAACATTGTTTCAAATAGGAAGGGTTTTATTTTTTTCTACTTTTTAAAGGACCATCTTTATTACTTCTTCACTTTTGCTGTCTCACTACTCCAAATAACTTGAAGTTTTCTATTTTCTGGTTACACCCTTCTCAATGGATTTATAACAAAGTTTATTGTATATGAAGATCAAAGCATTCATCATTAATCTAGCACAATCATCAGATGTGGAAAACAATGTAGGAAAAGCAAATATAAAGGTTTCTTAAAAAGCAGGGTGTGTGGGAAAGTTGGAGACCAATTTGGCAGCTCACAGTGACACAGACTGGCAGCTGCCTTTGCACCAGGGAATAGGAGTTACATAAAACACATATTCTTCCAGAACCTCTGAAGATGTCACGAGCAGATGCCAGGCCACCCTCCAGCACCCCTTAGCCACACCAGCCATCCCTTTGCGCCTGGATTCCACGTGCCTGTCTGTGGGTGCTCTGCACAGTGTACCTGCAAGGCTAGACCCAAACTCCACTTGCTGGAAGTTCTTTGCCTGCCTGAGAGATATGGAAATGTCAGACACTGGAGCTGCGGAAAAGAGTGTCTGCAGCCAGGCCACGTGCCCCAAGGCAAGGCCAGGGGCTCCCCCCAGCACTGACCTGACAGTGCTGCCCAGCACCATGTGCTGCTGCAGCCCGTGGCTCCCCTTCCCCACAGCCTCTCTGCCCAGCACCATGTGCTGCTCCAGCCCATGGCTCCCCTTCCCCACAGCCTCTCTGCCCAGCACCATGTGCTGCTGCAGCCCGTGGCTCCCCTTCCCCACAGCCTCTCTGCCCAGCCCAGTGCTGGAGCCCAGGCTGTCGGCTCCACGGCGGCTCTGCAGGCAGGAATCCCACTGGTATCCCTGACGAGCTACTTGAAAATGAGACAGCCGCCTCTACAAACTCGTCCTCAGTTTCGATTGAATGATTGATTGTTTTTAAACTAGTGTATTGTATATTTTGGGAAAGAATTTATGATTTACCAAAAAATTTCCTGCTGAAATAAAGCCAAATGGAGGCTGGTCTGGGCCAAGTTGCTCAATGTCCATGAACAAGAACATGTTTTTCTTTTTCTTCCTTTCTTGTTTTATGCATGCTTCTGGACTCATTTCATCAGCTGTCAGTAGTTAAATACCATTTCAGAAAAGAGTTTATTATTGTAATTTCCTCAATTATTCTGGTTTTTTCTGCTATGGTCTCCTGAAACAAAATCAGTCAGCTGAAATACTAAGAAAAATATTTTCCCCTGCTGCTCTTTGTAAAGGGCCTAAGCCCTCAAGGTGCTGTATTTCTTGTGCTGGTTTGTACCTTGACTACCATGACCTTAACTGAGGGCTTTTTCCTGCATGCTCCACTTCTGCTTTGCAAGGGACACCACTGACTTCTGCTCACAGCCAGCTCATGTCCCCAGACCATACACAATGGCACAGCAGTGCATGATTACCAGGAAAGGAAACCAACGAGAAATAAAATTGAAAGAAAGAGCCCTTTTTCATCACATCAAAAAAAACCAAAAACCAAACAAAAACAAAACCAGAACAGACAGAACAGATATAGTAAGAGGTGAAAGCAATCCAGCTTAAATATATACTAGACAATACATTAGCTTAAGCAAATGTAGGTATTCCTCTAGGAGTATGTGTCTTTTGAAATATTAAATTAAAAATACATTAAAATATTTGGAAAATTCTGGTTTTAAAGTTATATTCCTTAGAGGAAAGGAAAGCAATTATTTTTCATGAAAGGCTAAGCAGAGTAGAACCTACCCTCTGGCAGAAGGGACACGCTGGGCAAGCAGGGGCTGCTCTGGCACCATGGAGATCAGGGGAAGGCTCTTGCTGGACCTCACAGGGCTTTGGATGAGGATCCTGACCATAAATGATGGTGGAACATGACAATACACAACGGCATCAGGTAGCCCTGGTGCTCCCTCGCTGCTCCCCTCAAAGCAAGACTGGAACACAATGCGTGACAAAGGCACAGAAAGAGGCAGCCAAAAAATCATGAACCTCAGATGTTTAGAGTGTGACATCTGCTTCTGGCTCAAGCAATCCCTGTACTGAATTCAGTTGCCTTTCCTCCAAGACACCCAGCAACAGATAACCTCAATTTATGAGTTCCAATATGTTTATTTTAAGCACAGGCAGAGATTATTTGGCGCTCAATGGAAATGCAACTATCTAAAAATCAAAACTAAGCAAAATCTATTTACAGCTTTGTAACTGCCCTGTGAATCACAAATAACCAGGCCAATGTTTTCAGTGTCAAGACATTAAAAATCATGATTCAAGCCTTTAAAACAAGTGTTTGGCTATAAGAACTCAGTTTTTAAAAAAGAATAAAAACTGGCGGGTTTTTTAATTAATTTCTCCTATTTTGGCATTCATACCTCTGCAGTCATTAGAACTGGAAATTTACATCTTTAAAATGCAGCTGAGAGTCTCCCTTGTTCACTTGGCACCAGGGAAGAGGGCTTTTAAAGAGGCAACCAGCAATTCTGAGTCCAGCAATAAATTTCCAAGGTTGGATCGTCTTTTCGCTACTCCACATGGTTAAGCAGGTACCAAGCACAGAGTGTCATACTGGAAACAGGTTGCACAGAAACAGCTCAGTGTTTTGGTGTTTCAGCATGTGCGCTTCACACACATAACTTTGCTGTCATCCAGAGAGGGGATAATGAAGTGTCTGTTGAAAACACCAGGAATCTTTCACTGTGTCTCAGGGCTTTGCATCATTCATACCTTCTGCTTTAATTTAATATTTAAAATTAATAAAAACCCAATAATATTTAAAATCAGTAAAAACCCAATAAATAAATGTTGCACTTTACTGCAAAACCAAAGAACAGCAGAATGTACAGAACATTTGGAAATCAACACTTCTCCACTCTGTGCAGTTCTGCACTTCCTCATTTCCTTTGTAAAAGGTAAATTCACAGAGGCAGGCAAAGCTGTCAGTGCCTTTGTGTTTGTACAGCATCCAGCACAGAGGAGATCTGATGGGGCTGTGTTTGGTCCACTGCTTTCAATTTGCTCTCACCTCTGCACTTCAAGGCTGCAGCAGGCAATAAAAGCAAAAGTGCCAAAATACTGCAAGTGTCCATAGCCTCACTTCATTTCTAGCCTACCTGAAAGCAGAGGTACCAGGGACTTTGTGAGCTTCCAGCAGCCCTAGGCCACCCAGATTAGATAAACTGCAGATAAACATCTGAACACTGTGATGTTTATCTGTATGAAATCCAATCTTTTGAAGTTCATCTACCCCTTTCTCTAACTGCTATCTGTTGCTTTGAGATGCTGCATCCATCCCTATCCAAGTTATGTAAGCTCCTTGTGATGCTCATAAACAGTCCCTCTATCATTTGTAAAAATGCAGCCTCTCATTAAATGCATTTATGACTTCAGCACTTGATGCATACAATATTTTATCAGCTTTTTCTCAGAAATGCACATTTATTTTATCATCTGATACTTAAAATAAGTATCCCAAATAAATTTAAAAAAAAAAAAAAATCTGTGTACCGCATAGGAAAAAAACCCCCAAATATATAAAAGCTTTAGCTATGCCAAGATTGCTTAATTCTGATTAGCAATGACCATTAAGCAATCATTTATGGATTTACTGTGAGTGTTCATAGATACTAATGGGTTTTAGAATTCCTTGGGAATCCTCAAAGGTCAAAGGAAGAAAATGAACTATGAAGTGATAAAAAATGTATTAGGTGACTAATGGACAGGTTGTATATAGAGTGGTTCCAGCAGAAAACGTTGAATTTTACCACTCAGATTAATGGAAAAGCAAATCTTGTGAGCAGTGGCCCTTTCCCACTGACAAAACTAATGGAGAAAAAATTAAAATGCTTCATGGGAAGGCATTACACGGTGTGCTTTTCCCTGTCACTAAGAATATATCGGAGATGGCAAGGTCACTGATACTAAGTTGAAATTTATTTGATTTCCCTTTAGCTGGGTATCTGTTTGCTCTTTATTTGGCTTCAAGTCTGTAACCGTAGGTTTACATTTTTGCCTATTTTTGCACGATTGCGTTCTATGCAATTCAAGACCCAGAGCTCTTCCGAATTTAAAGAATGTAGCTTTTTACGGCTTAGATTAACATTCTGGCCCTCTCAGGAGAGAAGGGAGCTGCTAGAGCTGGCAGAGACGCACGCACCTCTGTGCGGGCACGGTGTGAGCCCAGCCAGGTGTGCGTGCCCCGGCCCAGCGCTGCCCTGTGCGGCACGGCCCCGCACCTCCGCCGCGAACGGGCTCCAGCAGCCTCCGGTGGACTGAAAGCGGCGGGGGCGCGTCAGTCCGAGCGTTCCACAGGCTCACCGCTCGCTGTCGGGCGCGTTCGAGCATTTCTGACGGGGTGGATTGGTCTCGGCAGACCCCGGCCAGATCAGACAGGGCGTGCTGGGGCTGCGGGGCCGGTGGCAGCCCCGCGGTGCCCCCGCGGGCGGGCGGCCAGAGCCGGCTCGCAGCGCGGCTCGCACAGCGCCCTGCCCGGGGAGGGCGCGCACGGGGCCGCCGGGCAGCGCGGCTACACGGGCGGCTGAGCGAGCCCTGCACGGATACGGCATTCACGGCTGTGGAGCCGTGTGCGGTGCAAACATCCAGCCTGCGAGTGGCCCACAGAGTTTACTCAGCCCTCCTCCTGGCTGGAGTCACTCCGACCATGAAGTATTCTTCCCGGTACCATCGCTCAAAGAGTGATGACAAATCCAAAGGGTTTTTTGAAGGCAATTTTTGTGTACTTTTGCATAGTGAATGGCAGTTTCACTGAGCAGGGAAATACATGTGGATTCTTGTTAGAAATACTTTCATTCGGAGCAGCAGAAAGCAATCAGAAGTAAATACAACCTGCAATGTGATATACGCCTGTTACCTACATGAATTCTCAGGGTTGATACCACACTACATACCTTTAAAATTATGTTATGAAGATGAAGTAATTCCATTCCAGTTTTTGAATAATGTTCCAGACAGGCAAACCTTTTAGCTTGTCAGCAAAGTCACTAACCTAAATAAAATTGTCTACATATAAGGAAAATGAGTGGTGGGGTTTGGCTCATAATTGGTAATTTTCTGCAGAAACCAGAGCTTTGTTGGGTTTGCTTATTTTAAAAATTAAAATTATATACATATATATAGGGGAAGAAAAGCAAAGCAAGTGAAGGAGGAGAGGAG